>QKWP01000170.1:85405-147010 GCA_003550325.1 Gigaspora rosea | reverse complement strand
AAAAAAAAAAAAAAGCAGGTAAAGCGATAGCAGGTTTTATTAAACTGCTTATGCAAGCATAATTATTAATGCATTTATATAAACTGAGTTCAAAAAATCGGTTTTTATTTAAATGTGCTCCGAACAGAGTTCCAACCGGTTTTAAGCACAAGTTAACCGGTTGGAGCAGGATAACATCCCTATTAAGCACGATCTCAAGCCAATCATGATTTAACTTACTTGCACGTACAGTACGTACGTGCGTACGTACTTGGGGTGGTAATTCAACTAAGTAATCAAAACTATGTCAGAAGTATTAGTAATTTTACTATGATCAGATTTTTTATCAGCGAAAAATATCATTTTCTTTAATTAATAATTATAAAGAAAAGTACAAAAACAAATCTAAAAGATCCCTCTAAATATTGCGTCTCTTTTATAATATATTTTTTTTGATTGAATCTCTTCACAAGAACATCTCTAAAAAGTTACACTCTATTTTTCACAAAAGCTCTAGTAAATTTATTTATACTTATTGTACGAATTTTTTTAATAATAAATTTATATATTCTATTAGTTGAACGCCACATACAGTATTGACATAAAATATTCGAACGTAACCTTGTTTTTTTACACTTTGTAGACATTTTGTGAAAATTTCCAAGCAATTCCTTGTCTTTTTAATGAGTTGAATCGTTTTGAAACCGATATTTTTTAATAAATATATTAATATTACCGTTATATCAATATCAATAGCGTTTTCCTTTGTGTAACATGTATACATGTGTGCCTAAATAATACTATATATGATGTAGTTTGATGAAAAGAGTTCAAAATTAATTTTGGCATTATATAATTGCGGTCGCCTAAATGTAATTATTTTTTTAAGATGGGCACATGTATAGTAACATGAAAATCTGCAATATATTAAATTCTATAGTTACCTTACATAGTTTTGATTACTTAGTTTATTTACCGCCCTAGTACGTACGTACGTATGTACGTATGTAACTCAAATTTTACTTCCGGCGCATGAGAAATGTCGTCGTTACTATATATCTGATATTAACAAATGTAAATTAGTAATTATACTATATTCAAGATATGAGTATAAAATACAAGGCACTTATCTATTATCAAAATTTTTTTTCGGCTCGATTTTTTTAACAATTTGCTTATAAAATTATCATCGATTTGAAATTTATTAAAATGGCAAGAGTCCGCTCACCAGAAGACCAAAGTACTTGCAGAAATGTGATGAAAAAAGTCATAGTATACGAACTTGTAATCGAAGACGCAGGTAGAAAGAAATTTATGCTTAATGGAAAATTGCATTCATATGAACGTTGCCTTTATGCCATACATCTAAAAATTACATTGAAATGTTTCGCTAATTCAATGTAACGATCTTTTTTTAAAATATATTTCTTTAAAAAAAAAAAAAAAAAATAAATAAAAAAAATATATATATATATATATATATACTGTATTAAATAAATAGCATAAATGCTTATTACGAATACAAATTAATAGCCGTATATTATTTCTTTAGGTAAATACATTTGTATGCATAAATAAATATATAATAAAATATTTTATCTTCTCAACAAATGCTTGTAGATTTGCGATTGTTCGACTATCATTCGCAATGAGTATAAACGTTCTTAAAGGATAGTGCTCATTTTCAAAGTGGTTAAGGTTAGCTCAATTTTGAAATAAGGAATGATTGATCTAAAACTAATTTTGACGTTAGAAAAAAAAAATGCTAAAGATCTCTTTCAAAGTCAGATATCGAATAATTTAAAGTACTGTAAAATAAATAAATTAGCTACTCAGGTTGTTTCATTTTAGCTTGCCCTACATAATTTAAATGGATTTTTCTCTGTTTACTTTATTTGTTTTTGGTTATATAAAATAATTTACCTTTATTTTAAAATAGTTAATTCGATACATTTAAACACTATCGCTCACACAAAGCATGGGTTGGGTTTTTATCTAACTTACATAATATTTTTGATAAGTCGAATATTAAAAGCTATTCACTTGTTCATAATCGTAGGTTCTCAAAATATACAAAGGAAAATTAGAATAGTTAGAATTCGATAGAATTATAATCTTATAGTTCCAAATCTTGCATTTCATGATAAATTAAATGTTTTATATAATTAAGTTTTTAAACCGCAATTGTTCAGAACTAACATGAATGATTACTTATAATGTAACAGTATATGATTAATAAAAGCAAAAGCAGACTTCGTAATCATTTTAAATATGGATACGTATTATTTCACCGACAGCTTAGTTCACCGACAATCAATTTACAGACAAGATTATTTTACCGAAAATTAATTCAAGTAATTTCACCAACAGTTTATTTCATAGACAGCTCATTTCATCGACAATTAATTCACCATTATCCGTCATCTTACTATGATCAGATTGCAAAATAACTTTCGTGACTACAAATAACGGTGAGTATCTGGCGGTGAATTTGATTGTGAAATGGCTGGGCCCCGCAGAAGACCAGACATCGAACGATCAAATTCACCAAATACATCAGTTGGCGCGAAGCATTCAATAACAGTATTATCCGATACCCTACGGCGATCGGGTCACAATAACAGTTAAGTTTAAATTAATGATGTGAACAACAATAAAAAATTTTTACATAATTTTTTTTTACCCTTGACTTTTTTTTCTTTTGCTTTTGATTTTTTTCACTTGTAAAATACGAACTTAAGCAATGAATAAATGAAAATTTTAATTAATGATACGATTTGTACAAATATTTAAAAAATGATTACTGGCTTCCGGTTTATATATTTATAACGAACTAATGATTTGGTATGTTATCAATTAAAAATTACCAAGTTTTTATACGAACTGGTAAAATTTATAAAAAAATTTAAGGTTGTTATAACGAAGCTTGTTGGTATATTTATTGTTCAAATTGATTCATCAAGGGTTTCGCTATTAATAATTTTGTTAATTGTCAAAATTTTACCAGATGAATACATTGACAAAATCATTTCATCATTACAAAAATAGTTTTGCCAGGCATTATTATTTTTGTCACGTTATAACAATTACAATTATATTTGGTACCATTGTATTTTGGGCATTTGGAACTATCATTGTTAGAAGTTTTTGATCGAGTTCATGACCGAGTGCCGAATTTGAATAATAGTAATAGTCATAAAAATCATTCTAATATTAATGCGAAGTATGTCAATATTATTAAAAAAAAAACCAAAAGCATTAATCTATGTAATTACTGTAACATTAGTGATAGAAAATAAATAAATTAGATTGATTTGCGCATGAATTTTCCATAAAGTCAGCGTGAAAACTATTTTAACGTTAAGTGTAGAAAATTACCAAATAACCTGAGATACAGTATTTGATAGTTCCAATCATAGTTAGGTATCGGATAATTATTTTTTATTAGATAATGTGTTTGAAAGTATAAAAACTACGTAATTAACTTAATTGCAATTTAAATTTCTGTACCTGTAGATATTTTGTCAACGAATCCATATATTGGCTCGATAGTCGCTGTGAATCGTTAAATCGAAAAACAAAATTGGAATATTAATCAAATCTAATTGATGATTGGTCAAATTTTTTAATCTAATTAATTGAACAATGACGTTATTCGTGTTCAGATTCCAGTGACATTTTAATATATAGAATTAGTGCTGGCCAAAATTAATTAATGCTAGCCAATAAAATAATATAATTTTCCGTTCATTATTATCAAACTGCTAACCCTAATAGTAGTATTTTTAGTAAATGTAACACAATCGGATAAAGTATTGTGCGCATGTTCTTTTGCAAAGAGGTTACCAACGATAAAGATTATTTTTTTCAATTTTAAATGTCGAATTATTGAAAAATACTTTATTGTCCGGAGCGTAGCGAAGGACATTTAAGGATTACGCATGGTGATAAAAAAATTACGTTTTTGATGCATCAATAGCTACATTTTTTATTCACCTCATTAGTTATAGTAGCTGTTATAGTATAATGACACATCAAAAATGTAAATTTGATCTGTCCGCACGCGTGTCTAAATTTGTACTTTAGTGTAACAAAAACAAATACATGTTTTTAAAACATGATAATTTCTTCTAAGTCGTCTGAAAGTTAGTTTTATTGCAATTTCGTCAAATTCCTCTAAATCTTCTAATTAACCTAGTCTTTAAAAATAATAAGAATGACTCTTATCATGGATATTTGGTTTTCTGGTTTATCATATATATTATGGTAATTTCACCGCAAATCACACAAACATTGAAAATCCTGAACTTAAGCAAATCTTAATGAGTGGAAACATTTTAACGAAATTGGATTACCCAAACAAAAGTTGCTATTTAATCAGCAAAGCATTAAAGCTCAGCTCGACGAAAATGAAAATAAAGTAGAGAGAGATGGCAAGCAATTAGTTCGTGATATTAAATGAATCGACTTTTATATCTTACCATCTATCATTAATTTATTTCTTCGGGCTCTTAAAACATTGGGATCAAGCTCTCGTGGTACTCGAAGATTTGCTGATGTAATTGGATATTTTACAGGAAGCAATAAAAATTATTATGAGCTCTTGCTTGTAGAAGTATCATACGTGCCATCCGGAACCTCATATCGATGATAATAAAAAATAATTAGACAAACTAGAAAATGATTCGATTGATCGAATCAATAGATTATTAAATAGAGGAGATTTCAGTTATTTTGGATCTTTTTTTTTTCAAGAAATTTTTTTTATCTTATGATAAAAAAATTTCATTTGCTTACAGGAAATTATTAATAAGACATACACAAATCCCATTATTTAAATGTTCATATAATATGTTAAACGATTTTTTTTAGAATTATGGAATATTAGATCGCATTTGTTACATTTAGGCACCCTCTTTTACACTTATTTTTGCCTGAACACATCATCAGTTTTACAGGCATAAATCTCATATTTTTTCTTGAATTCCTAAATGATAGTAAAACAGTTTTTAATTATATAGTACTACATCAAAAAGCAACTATAAAAACATTTACTTCTCCTAGAAAATCTCCCAAAAAACTTCCCATACATTAAATTTCAAAAATTCAGAATGAGATCCTATAGCCAAGGTTGTCAATGGACTCGATGGTTACGTGAATGGAGCTGAAAAAACTAGTATCCATTGATTCCATTCAGGGCTCTATTGGCTCCATTCATGGTTCTATTGGACACCATTGAGCTCCATTGCCAACTCTACCTATAGCATATCCTTCAAATGAGTTTGGATTTCATCTTATAAAATAATTTGAATAAAATATGTTAATTTTTTTTCATCAATGTTTAAGATTAGTGTTTTTTTTTTTTAAACAGAGTCTTTTCTAAATAAAATTTTGGTTTCCCAAACTAGAATAATTCACAAAGATATGACTCATAGACCTTATACAAGAATTAAGCAACTCTGCTTCAAAATTTTGAAGGTGTTTAGAAGTGCACCTTCTCAAGGATTCTGAATCTCTTTGTTTAGAATTATTTAATTTGCCAATTAAGAACAATTACTGAGTAAGGTTCTAGCATTACAAATTAAAATAGTTCACAAAGATATGACCTATTGACCTTATGTGAGAATTAAACAAGTCTACTTCAAAAAGTTTGAAGATGTTCAGAAGTGCGCTTTCTCAAGGGTACTGGATCTCTTTGTTTAGAATTATTTTAATTTGATACATGCAACCGTACTCAAATAACAGCTTTCATCATACAAAATTATAATTTTAATATAATCGCGACAATTACCTTATTATGACCACAATATGTAGTCAAAATGAGATAGAATTATTATAAAAAATTTATTACCGAACTTACTATTCTTAAGTTTGGATTAGCTAGTATTGGATTGTTGCGGTTTCTATCATTGTCACCAAAAAGTTTCGTTAAAAAAATTTCGCATTTAAATTAAGGTTAGGGTTGCTATTAAGTTAGGTTAGGAAGAGCTTTTTAATACAAAATTTCGTAAGGAAAACTTTTGGCTAGTACGCAGAAAGCAGTTTCATAGATAAAATGTTGGTTTATGAACGATTTTTTGATTTGTTTTGATTTGGTTTGATTTTTGGCGTTTCTTTGCGTTACGCCTCATCTTGAAATCTGATAGGCTGGCGAAATAGTAGCGAAATTTTTTAGGATGGTGATGCAAGGGTGGACAAGTAACTAATTTATACAGTTTAAAGTACTTTTTCAAAGTGCAACGTTTCATCATTTTACTTATGAAAAATATTTTTTTCATTATAAGATTTTTGCCTTTCACTGTAAAAAATAACCCCAAAACAGAGGACTTCACTTAGAAGAAATTACTTTTACTATAAACTGTTAGGATAGGTTGTATCACTAACAGTGATACAACACTTATTAATATAGCTTTATAAAATATTTTATTTAAGACGATTAATAGTGTATGAAACACGGGCATATTGATATCTCAAAATCCTGATATAAACCTACTTCGGGTTCTAACAAAATATTTCTTGTCAAATTTTAGTATAAACTGTAAACCTTTCCAACTTTAAAGCCAACCCACCCATACTCTATCTTGAAATCAGGTAATTTTGATTACGGCATGATTCCCCGAAAGTTGGTTCTCCACCAGCTCATTTTCCGACACTATATCCCCGACAGAATGTTTCACTTACAGCACTTTTTGTTGACAGAATCTTTCCTCGACATACCATGTTTTCGACATCCCCTTTCCTTGACATCTCATATTTTCGACAAGACATTTATTTGACATGACATATTTCTAATTAGACTTTTCTCCGACGCTAAGTTTTATTGAATGCACTTTTTCCGACAAGAACGATAAACCCAGTGATCATCACATCACGTGAAATGATGCAATACGTCATTTGTTTACTAGCACTAACAACTCGGCCTAAATTATACTATCACCTAACCCTAATCTAACCCTAACCCTAATTTTAGCAGAGTGCTTAATCATGTGATGTGATGAGCACGAATATATCACTATTATTGAAACTACCCCAATAATTATTTTTAAACGGAATTTCTAATCGGGAAAGATCTTGTCGGAAAAAGATATCGGAAACATGTCTTGTCGGAAAAATATTCTTTCTGCAATACATCATGTTAGTAAAATGAGTAAAATGTCTTTTCTAAAATATGTCCTTTCAAGGAAAGGGGATGTCGAAAACATGGTATGTCGAGGAAAGATTCTGTCAACAAAAATGCTGTAGGTGAAACATTCTGTCGGGGATATAGTGTCGGAAAAATGAGCTGGCGGGGAACTAACTTTCGGGGAATCAAGCAACAATGGTAATGATTGGTTACAATTTGTATGTTACACGATTTGTAAATTAAATTAATTAATATCCGTGTTTCATATACTTGTGTTTAGTTAGAAATTTTCTTTATTTAATTAAATTATTTTAAATATCTTTTAAAGAAGCATATTATATAATATTAAGCTATTAATATAAATTTATTATATATAAATTAAATATCAATCTTTAATTATGGGTCAAATGATTGACGTACCTAAATTTTATTTGTAAAATTTAGTATTTAGGCTAATTTAACGAAAAGAATTTCTAGCCTAGGGTTGTTTAAAATAAAACGATCGATTGTTATACACCGTTTATCTAAAATGGGGGTCCGCTAAAGCCTTTGTACCCACGCGCCTTTTTTGTGTGCATCAACCAATCCCGACGAAGCAAAAAAATGAAAAATACAAAAATAACAGTCGGAACCAGTCTTGGAGCGTTAATAAAAAATGTCGTGGAGAAAAAGTTACATATAAGATAACCTTAACCCTAACAGTAAACTAACCCTGACCCTAAATTTATTTAAAATGTAAGGTCGCGTGGGTACAAGGCCCCTAAAATGGGTAATAAGGAGCGCCATTTAAATTGACACACCTAATTGGCTAAATATGTAAATCACTAGTAACGATAAAACTCGTCAAAAATTGACAAACTTCGTGGTCTAGTTCTAGTTTTATTTTAAACCACCCATATGATTTATGGGAAGGACACCCAAATGCTAGAGAATTTGTGAATTTATGCGCAGAAATCAAATCAAATTCGTTAAATAAGCTTAAACCGCAAAAATTTTACATATAAAATTTAGGTGCGTCAATCATTTGACCCATAATTAAAAACTATACATGTGACAAAACGTGTGACTGTTTATTACATACGTACAGTTGATATATATGTCATAGGTGGAATTTTCTAATTAAATTAAGGTTAGGGTTAGGGTGTACATATGATGAAATCAACCCCAATATGGGGTTTTATATATAAATTCCGAATCCGGTTCCACTTACAATATGTACAGTACAATAAAATGCATTCATTTAAATTATATAAAAGCTAATAATATTAATTTTCGCTTGAATTTCAGATTTTTCAAAAATACACATTTTTATTTCGATGGCATTAAAAATTTATTTCATTTTTACTATTGTTCTGGCTATTTTTTTAGTTATTACAATTGATCATGAAATTGTAAACGCTGGTAAATAACAAAAATTGTGCTTACATTAAAATTAGTCTATATTATTAAAATTTTAATTCATATAATAAATAACAATATTAGATTCCCCATGCTTAACGTGTTCAACAACACCAACAACTTGTGATCCGCCATGCGATAGCACTCAAGTTTGCATTTTAACTGAACAAACTTGTTCAAAGTGCCCAGAACGGACTTGTCAACCTAAAGATAATCCAAGTAAATTCTTATCAAATTATAGTTGTTACTGTATTAAAATCATTCATTTTCATTAATGTGTAGTGTTTAATTTGTTTTTTTTCTAATTTAATTATTACAGAAAGTGCTACATGCCCTACAAATGTATGTCCAGCATGCAACTCTACCTCTGAATGTTGGGTTCAGCAAAATTTCTTCTATACTTGTGGACAAACCTATTGCGTCTCATCCCCTAAAGGTAAGTATATTGTTTATAGTTTTTTTATTCACATTTCCTTATTAATTTAGGGCTAATATACAATCAACGTTAACAAAATGAAAAATAATAGATTGCGTTAATTGTATTCAATCATTGCCTACCTGCAGCGATACATGTCCTGCAAATTATAAATGCTACGTTTGGAAGCAAGACTGTTTTACATGCTCTCAAGCTAGATGTGTTCCTGAAAGTTATAACGGAACTAGTTCTTACGGAACTAATCCTAACGGAACTAGTTCTGACGGAACTAGTCCTAGCGGAACTAGTTCTAACGGAACTAAAGGTTCTACTAATAATGACGCAGCTACTAATTCTAACGGAACTAATAATGGAACTAAGTCAAATTCTGGTGTTAGAATCCTTGAATATAAAAATATTTTTTACAATATCATAATGATTCATATAATAAAAGAATTCTCTATTTGGGTGATGCATAGTTTATCTCATTGATTATGGCCAATCAGAGTATGATAATTATAAAGAAAACATACAATAAAGAATTCTTTCATGTAACTCATAATTTGAAATTTCGTCTAAGGAATCTCGTTTGGCTATCTCACCTTTATTCGAGCCTTAATTATGTAAATTTCTTTGTTGAAAAAGCTTTGTATTTTTAGACAAAATAATCTAACAATGAGCTGCACTTTGAGTTGTACTCTGCGGGTTAATTATCTTAATAAGACAATAAATATAAATTGGAACGCACATATGTATGTAAGATAATGCTTTAATAAATATCAGATAAATATGTACATACATATGAAAAAAACAATCAAAACTTTATCATTTTACTACAGTATGATCAAACTATTTCATTAATAAAGTTAAAACCATTTTAGTCTTTTTTCTGATTTCTTTTAATTGAAAGCTATTTGTGAGAAATGTTTCAAAAAAGTTATGCCAAATATCAATTAAGCTTTAACTTATACGTAATACTGTAATATTGACTTTACTAAACGCACTTATGTTGTACTTATTGCGTGCATTATCTCAAAATCAACCATATTGTAGATATTCCATGTAAAAATGGTCCATATTCCCAAAAATCCTTCCCAAATCTCTAAAATTTGGCCATAATGTGTAAGTTTTAAAAAATTATATATTAAACATAAAAAGTTTAAACCATAATAAAACGTACTATTATAGGTGCCAAACACCATAAAACCATAAATGCGTTTTATAATAAATGTTTTCTGTTAATCAAATGTTCAAAACTTGCATACTGTATTAATAAAAAATAAAAACCTCAAACATGACTTTATTCTTTGTTATAATGTTTTATAAGTAATTTATGAAAACTTCCTTATTGTGTTAGTTGAATAATAAATGTTTATATACTGTACTAGCAATTAACCAATTGAGGCAAAAGATTTTCATGAATAAGCATTTTAAAAGACAAAATTAATATCATAGGAAACTAAACTTATTTACGGCGATACGATACATGTATAAGAGAGCATGTGTGTTATTTCGAGTACGCGAATGTAAGTTAAAGGCTGATCGCCCGACATAGAAGGTAATTGACTAATTAAATTGATCCAAACATGTGTGTTATTAAGGACACGCATGAACATTATTTTCGAGTGACACAATTTTCGAAATAAAGTCCATAGGCTATTATGCGAAAATATGGTAATTGGGCTGGAGCGGAGTGGATGACCTTTCCATACTCTACAAATTTCAGGCGATGTCCGGCACCTGCCCCTGTAATTAGATAAATCTTGATTTTGAACAATCATATCCCCTGTAAAAATTTAATCAGAATATCGACAATCAAAAAAAAAAAAACCTATATAATAAATAAATTAGACTATTAAGTTAAATATTAACGTAACCTATTAACTGTTAACGTAACAAATATGATATTCATATATATGTATTGTTATAAACTTTATTTCAAAGTTTAAGCGTGCAATAAATAAGGCTCCAACCTACGAAACGGCGCGCCATTTTACTAGTTTAAATTTACTTTGCTAACGTGATTAGCGCGAAATAATAGGAAAAACTCTTATGGTTGGATGAAAAACATTTTAAATTCTCATGCTGCGAAAGTAGTAAATAAGGCCGGAAACATTAAAATTCTCTTAAATGATGCGAGGATAATGTTTTAATATTGCTCAAATAATTTGTAATCTATTAAAATCAATTGACATATCAAAATAAAACCTATAATTCTTTTCAAATTTCAATAATTGCTTTCATAAGTCATGGCTAATTTTTAAAATTAGCCATGACTTATGAAAGCAATTATTGAAATTTGAAAAGAATTATAGGTTTTATTTTGATATGTCAATTGATTTTAATAGATTACAAATTATTTATCTGTAATTGCCAATTTTATATTATTATAATTAATGATAGAGGTCAAATACGAAACAATCAGATTGAAATAATAAATGAGAAAATATATTAAAAATATATCATTTACTTTGTTTTATATATAATTATTATTTTTGTTTCTGCAATAATAATTATAAAAAATATTATATCTTAAACAAAAAAGACAAATGACCAGAATCCGAATATTTTTAATAATTATTCGAACAAAAAAACACACTTTTTCTATAAATCGGTCTATTATATTTAGGTATTTGAATCACACGAAGTAATATCAGTCAAGTTTAAGCTCAGATACGTAATGAGTTTTGAGGCAATACTAGGAAAATGTCAGGGAATTCTGTTCTGGAATTACCCGATTGATTAATAATGCCATGCCCCAATTCATAATTTATGCCCTAAAGGTTTTTTTTCAAATAAGTCTTAATATTGTAAAAGTATAAATTATGAATTAGTTGTTACTTCTCAGAATGACATTTTTCCTAGACAGCTCTTGTTGGAAATATGACATAGGCTAAAGATAATTGGTCGATTGACGTCGTCGCTTGGTTACATAATTAAAAATCATCTTTTTAATCTTGTAATTTCAATATGTTAGCTTTATGAACATTTAGAGCATTTCTACCTATTCATTACCTTCAAACTCACTTATGTTTTTATTGCCTTCCTCACCCATGAGAATTTAGAAATTTCGACTGACTTAGTATTACCTTGGTGTTCACAGTAGGAATTTAAATACTTTCGATTTACACAATTTTTTAGATCGTATTGAAGTTATAAAATATCATGTTTGAAGAAAGAGCTGCCATTATTTTATATAAGACGTAAGAAAAAAAAGTTTTTTTCTTACGTTTTATATAAAATAATGGCAACCTTTTCTTCAAACATGATATTTTATAACTTTAATACGATCTGAAAAATTGTAAAAATTATTCTAATATTGTTCAAGTAAATAACATGCATACATAAATATAGCGATTATAAGAACAAAGGGTGTTCTCAAGCGTCTTAATCAATGGGTCGAAAAGTGTCGGGAAATAAAATTTACTTGGCGGAAAATATTTTAAATTAGTCAAGTGTCTTTATCATATGCATAGTTTGATAAAGCTTATTAACGAAAAAATATTGAAATGAATGTATCATTTAAATCAACGAACTTTTTACAACAAACCACCTTTTTTTTATCCCTGCCTTGAAAAATTCTACAATCAATTGAGTTTTCAAAGAGACCGCACAAGCAACATTGCTATGGATCATCATATTCAACAACGAATTATTATATTACTTCTCGTATTAAATGTTTTTATGATCAATAAAAAAAAAATAGGGAAGTTCAGAAATTAATACCGTATAAGCGCGAAATAACGCTCATGGGCGTTATTTTGAAAATCGAAACCCCCTAAAATAGCATATGCAGCCTCAAATTAACGCCCATTGGCGTCCCGAATTAACGCGCACCTTAATATACTCTTGTATAAAAAGAAAAATGTGCCGGAATTAGGTTTGATACTAAGTAAACCTATTTTCGAGCTCTAACAATCGTCTCAATGTGAAGAACAACTTTATTAGAACTTAAAAATAGGTTTACTTGGTACCAAACCTAGTTTCGAAGCATTTTATTATAATTAAGGGGTTATAATTAAAAAATCAACCTTTATTTCGAAATAACGCACATGCGCGTACTCGAAATAACGCGCAGGTCAATTAATTAACACGCAGGCGGGCGTTATTTCGCGTTTGTACGGTAGCCATACATTATCATCACTTAGCTTTTACCAATTTGGAAACAATTTCAACTATCCCGTCAATAATCTTTTCTTTCAATACAACAACCCAACACCAACTAAGACCTAAAACTAGTAGCATATTATAAATGAAATCAATAAACGGAACAACAAGAACTTCTGATGCTTCGCAGAAGATCCGTAGCATTTTTTTTCTTTTTGTTTAATGGTTGCTTTGTTTTTTTATTTTTTGTTTTTTTATTTTTCCATGTTTTTTATTTTTGACGATGATATTTAACAATTAATAGAAGAACCACTCAAATATTGACTGCGATGTTTATTTTGATTGATTCTAATAAATGAGCACCATTACGATCAATAATAATAATAATTATAATTATTATTATTATTATTATTTCTTGTTGCTGCAAAGCAACTTTCGCTAATGATTCGATAAATTGATTCTGTTGCTGTTGCAACAAAAAATTTAAATTGTATAATCATTAAAAGGAGAAGTCGATGCAATTAAAGTTGAAGCTTCGGCAGTCAGTTGAATAGATTTTTTTTTATTGGTTTTTTGGTTTGTTTTGGGTGGCAAGGTAAAGATCACGAACAAAAGAAAAAGAGTATGCTCAATCATTTAATTCTATTAATATCGTTGATGCCTGAGCATCATCACGATTATTATTAAATCAATTGATTGAGATGCTTGAGAACACTCTCAATCTATTGATATCAACGAACTTTGTAGTATAATATGCTGTATGAAAGTATCACGTAAGATATCTAGACAATCAGTTTTACCGCACCGTTTTTCAAGTATATTTAAAGCGAAGCAGGTTAAGGATTTGCTCTTAGACACTCGTTTTTTGTATTTTCGCTTTTTTTCGCTTTATAAAAATTGTGATTTGATTGGTCAATCAATGTAAATTTCCCGAATAATGGTCTATAGACACGATATTAAGTTCCAATCAAATATTTATCATCTTATTATATTAATATTCGTTCCCCGTATTATTTTCCAACTTTTCGAAATACGTACAGTTGTACTTTACGAATTCATATAAAAAGAGAGAAATTCCCACTCAACGTTTAAATTCGAATTGACCAATGTCTTGATCTTGTTTGCTTTTCTCAAAAAATTTACCAATTTCATTCGACATTTCTTTTAGCTTTACCAATTTCTTTACCACTTTTAATTTCAACTTTAATCTTCGACCTTTCACTTACTTTTATCACTTAATCTTCAAACCTCTTTCTAAAATGGCGAAAACAAAGAAACCTTCGAGCATACAACTTACTAACAGAGAGTTTAGCATCTGGCAAAAAAGTCCATTAGTTAGCACTAGATCCTCCATATCCACTAGTCGACCTATTACATCCACTATCACTAAGTCCACTGTATCCACTGCACAATCTAACAATACTCGATCCGTCACATCCACCTCACGATCCACTGTATCCACCGCGCAATCTAACAATACTCGATCCGACACTTCCTCACAATCCTCCGTCACTCAACCCACCACATCCACCACACAACTTAGTCGTAAATCTATTATCAAAACAATTTCACCAATCGCTCCGTCTAGATCTCCTATTTTTTCGCTTAGCTCCCCTATTACTAAAGAAGAATATGAAAATAGTGCAATGAAAAGAAATAGAGAATTAGAAAATGGTATACTTTATTTTAACTAAACGCGTATTTGTAATTAAATTCTTATAATTTTTAATTTTAGAAAATCAGCAGCTATGGAGAGAAATCGATGAACTTCGTAATATCACAAGACAACAAGAACGTACCGCGATGAATCTGATGGATCAAATAAATTTTTTAACATCCACTGTTGGTACTCTAGTTTGTAAGGTTGATGAGTTACACGCTTTATATCAACCTAAGGACCAAGACTCACTCGAGTTAGTAATAGCCGAATCTTCAACGAATGCATTACGAAAGTCTACTTCAGTGGCAAGAACCGAATTGAATTCAGTATTCAAGGATGATAAAGAACGAAAAAAGGAGCTACGAGTATATAATCGATTTATAAAATATACTATTTAATTAGTATATATACGATATCTTATTTTAACAATATATATTTTTAATTATAGAAACAGATTTTCTTTCTCCTAAAAGAAAAGGGTGTCAATTACGATCTCGATTATAATTCGACCTGGTCTGCGCAAAAAGACCGCTTGACAAAAAATACGATTCCTGTTCTCATTAAAGTTTTAGGAGATCGATTTAACACAAATCAACATGAATTAACCGATATTCTTAAACGGCGACATAAATCGTCTCGAAATACGCTATTAGTCCGTCGAGATCCATTCAGAAATGCTAAATTCAACAAAAGAATACATAAAAATACTCGACGAACTGAAGTAATGATTTTAGTGTTTCAATACCAAAAACTACGAGCTAAAAAGTGTTATGGCTTATATCGTAACTATAATCGATTGAACCATAACAGTTTTATTGATTTTTACACATTATTTTATTTTATTTTATTTGAAATAGAAAATGTCGCGACGCACGTCAGCGTTTAAATACCTCTCCACCAAAAATGATAAACGCATTAAGAAATATAATAAAAATGAGATGAAGCTGCTGCTAAATAATAGTGATATCCATTCACCTGAAATCTCTGATTCTGATGAGGAAAAGGATGAAAAGGGTAAAATATACGTTAACGTATATGGTTTGTCCTGGAGATCAAAAGAGGTATAATTATCTCTATGTTATGCTTGTTTTCCAGTTTGTTCAATTTAATCAAAATTTTATAATATATAAATTATAATTTATACATTATTTTTTTAATAGCTTCGTAATTTCATCCATAATGTTCTTGATGCGACTATGGTTCCGAATCATGTGCGTCCACGTCGGAAATCATTCGTATTGAACTTATCTGCACCAGAAGGTCTTCCGGACTGGGCGGTAGCCGAAGAGAGTGAGTACGATAGTGAATACGATAGTTAGTGAATACGATAATAATAGTAGTTATAGTGAGGAAAACGAAGTAAAAAGAAAAGGCAAAAAAAGATCCTCAACCCAAGAGACAAAGAAGATAAACAAAATTTTTGTCCGAAGCGTAGACCAGATTTTGTGTGTGTTTATGTCCGTCATATTTTTTAGATTAGATGTTCATCACTATACATACATCGAACAGTACCTGTTTCCTAGTTTTAATTATGGTGCGGAAAGCTTTAAATCTCCATAAAAAATAGCTTTACAAAAAATGTTACTCCTCTTTTAAAAATTTATAAATTGTAAAATTAATCCACAAGATTAGTTCTTGCCTTAAGAACAAAACTCGTGGTTTAAATTTAAATTTAACCCTAAACTGATGGAGCAGTAGCCTTTTAAACTTTGCCTATTTTATTAGGAATTTGTAAAAAAGTAAACGTTTATGTTTTCTCTTTTTGATCAATCAAATTACCTTGGAGAGTTAAAGCTTCCTGTACCATAACAATAAAATCAACCAGCTAATAAATATTAATCATAATTATTTCGTATACTATATAAGCCTTAATCTATTATTAAAAAAAAACCGTGACATAATTTATGTCTATGCAAGTTCATAACGAAAATTGTTATAAATCTTAAAATTCAAAATATGATTTTTATGAATAACACAAAAAAAATTTTTTACATAAATTTTAACGTGCTCAAAACAAATACAGTAATCTGAATTAGCTTTAATATAAACTTTTTAAAATTTTTATCCACTTTTTATTAGAGCTAATTAACCACATTTTACATATAAGCTTTAATATTTAATAAATTTTAGCCAATTGTCAAATATAACAATTTTTTTCAAAAAAAATACTTTTTTAAAAAATTTTTTCAAAAAAAAATACTTTTTTAAAAAATTTTTTTCAAAAAAAATACTTTTTTAAAAAATTTTTTTCAAAAGAAAATACTTTTTTAAAAAATTTTTTTCTTTTTTAAAAAAATTTTTTTTTTTAAAATTTTTTTCAAAAAAATACTTTTTTAAAAAATTTTTTTCAAAAAAAAAATACTTTTTTAAAAAATTTTTCAAAAAAAAATTTTTCCTTTTTTTTTATTTTTTTATTTGGTTATCCAAATGTAACCTATTTAAAATTTAATTTTATCCACTTTTAATAATATAACATTAAAAGCTTTATCTACTTTTAAATGTAACCTTTTGACCAGTATCCACTTTTCAAATATAACATTTTTGTAAAAAGGTAACCTTTTTGGCCAAAATTTCAATGTAAACTCTATTTATATCGTTGGGGTCCTATCTGAACGTTAAGATTATGCCAATTTAACTTACAATAACCGGCTTTTTATGAAAAAAACTTTTTTTTGTTAGAACTATATTCTTATGCTTATAAGAGCCCAGTAAAAAAAAAAAGACAAATGTTTACGCGATATACATAGTAAGCGCTAGTAAAAATGGCGTCATCTGTCATTAGTGAAAGAAATTATCAAAGAACTTCAATATTCTACATATATTTGCACAATTTTCATATTATCATTACATCCCTGCACATTATTTCGCGACATCAAAAAAAAAAAACTTGTTTAGATGTTACGTCATTCGTGACGATCTTCGTAACGTAACCAAGGGGTGTCCTTTACCTGTTACTAAAAGGCTGCAATTAGAGAAATTACTTCCTACCAATCTAACAACCATTTTTTCATTAGTTAATACCCGAATTTGTTATCTAACTTTTTTTAAAGTATATCTGATATTAGATGTCGATGATACGTATGTACGTACGAGCTTTAGTTTTTGAAAATTCGGAAATTATACCAACCAATCGAATTTACATAACCGTTTTAATGCAAGACCGAGGCTTTTTGTTATTCTTTAAAATAAGTAAATATCACTGCTGAAAATCATCAAACTGCAAAATTTTGGTTTGTATAACATTGGTCAGTGATGTATGTACTGTATGACCTAGCGGCCTGATGTGTGTTTTTTTTTTTAGAAAATCTTTTTATACTGCATATATCGATCGATATAGTGATTAATAATATTCGGAGGGAAAGACCAACTTACTGTACAGTTTATTGATAGTCAATTCACCGACAAATATAACCGTGAGAATTAATATTAAGAATGATACATAATTCTATGTACTGTATATTAGAGTACTTATTCATTTTTTAGGTAATTATTTTTGGTTTATTGTAATTAAAAATATTATCCCTTACACCATACTATGAAGCATAGCTAGAAATACTATGAAGCATAACTACAGTTTCTTGACTATCATCAAAAAAAAATTATATTAGAAAATTTGCAATAAACGAAAGAAATACGTAATTAATAAATTCAATACCTTTGAAAATCTCCATCGAGTTTTAAGTAACCTTGCTTTTCAAGCTTTGCAAAAAGGTTTTGAAATAAGCGAAGTAATTTTGAATATCCAGAGATAAAAGATTGCCGCATGAAAGAGGAACCTTTAAAATAAACAAATATCATTAAGATATTGATTATAGAACAAATTTAATTTATAAATATAAATCCACCTTTTGTAGATTCTTTCAATTCTCTTTCAAAATTCAAAGATAAAGTTTTCCAAAAATGTTGGATTAGACCTCCATCTAGTGTCTAAATATAAATAAATATATAAACCATCAATAATCTACACGTTAAGAATTGTTAAAAGATATTCTATAAAAAGACGTTAACCTTTGCAACTTCGTCCAAATATGACACTTGTGTCATTGCATCCTTTTCATTAGCCAACACGTTTTCTAGTATGTATATCTATGAGCATGAATCAAATTGCACAAAATATTATCAATCAAGGTTCACGTGATATAAACATAAATCTTATAACACATTAATAAAAACATGAATAACCTTATTACAACTTTCGGCAATGTTATCCATCAAAGCCTCCATTCGTTTCCATAGTACTGAAGTAAATGTTGTTGAGGATCCAGCTGTTGGTTCTGAACCTAATCGCCTAATTCCTTTCATCGGAGCAACTCCAGAGTCTATTAAATAACATCATAGAATTATAATCGATTCTTTCAACACATAAATATAATAAAAATATATAAAGTCTAAATTAACCTTTAATCTCCTTTTGAATTGATGCAGAATCAACAGCATTTTTCATTTTTTCTAATAATTTTGCAAATATATTATCCACATATTTTGATACCCTCTCCCCTATTTCATTAAGTTCATAAAATATCTGAAGGCCAAAAGAAATGTCTACTTCTTTCTAGTCATAAATAGAAAAATTATAATGTAATTAGTCGAATGCTGTTGGCTTATGTAGTGCTGTTAGTCGAAATTGGCTTTTTAAGCTTGTCGATTAGCATGTCGAAATTCTAAATTAATGTCGAAATTCTAATTTGATGTCAATTCTAAATAGTATCAAAATGTCTAAATAGTATCGAAATGTCTAAATAGTCTAAATAGTGTCGAAATGCCTAAATAGTGTCGAAATGCCTAAATAGTGTCGAAATCTAAATAGTGTCGAAATGTCTAAAAAATTTTTGAGTTATAGTAAAATATTGTTTCGAAGTAGATAAAAAATTTTGATTCAACTTAAAGTTGATTCTAAACTATTTTAATAGATAATTTTTGAATATATATATCAGACATTGTATATTAACAGATATTTAGTCATATTTATTTTTATTTCGTCAAACACTTAGACATTTAAATAATATTTATTTCGTCAAACACTTAGACATTTAAATAATGGATTTTATAATTTATAGCCGTAACGATGTATCGCTAGTCTATGCGGAGTTTTCAAACACAGTTTGAAACTCCGCATATAGGACTATTAGACTAGCGACATATCGCTACGGCAATAAATTATAAAATCTTGGGATGGATTTATTTCGTCAAACACTGACATTTAGTCAAATTTGATTTTGACATTTGGGCAAAAAAAAAAAATAATGCCGTACTTAATTGTCTAAATATTTGACTAAATAGGGTATTTCGACTAACATCATTAGACCTATACCATATTAAATTATTAAATATAGCATACTTGATTGTCTATTCCTTCAGTTAGCAAACGAAGTGCTTCGTTCGAAATTTTTGCCTTTGATTGTTGAATTTTAGGTAATTGAGCTTGGACTAGATCAATTCCTTCAAAATCAGCATCCTTTAGAAGAGTCTCTGCCAATCAAATAAAGAGAAAATTATTAATACCGTCAGATTATATATTAAAATACCGAATAAACCTACCATATAAAGCAGCTTACCCAATTCACTAATATTTGAAGCGGCTTTAATATATTCATTACATTTTTCACTTTGATTATTAGTATCTATTAACGAATTTTCTAAACATCTTGCTAGATAAAAGAATCGAACAACTTTTCGTAATAAATCTGAAGCAATTTGTAACCTTTCCAATTGTATAATGTAATTTTTTATTTGTGAATAAGGAGTATATATTTTTGTTTTGAGCCTATAAGAAATTTTTTAATTAATTAAATTTTTTAAGCATTATTAAATATATTCAATTAATTCATTATATTTTTTTTCAAATTACCTATCTAAAGATGTATTAAGAGAGTTAATTCCTTCTTTAACAGAATTTAATACAATTTCCAAATCTCTTATTCCAGCTGCTTGCAAAATTAAGTCTTCGAAATGGGTAACAACCTAATAACCATGTTAAATAATTTTAAGAATTTTTTACAAACAAATTGACGCAAAATCAAAAAAAAAACTTTTTATAAGCTAAACCTGATCATGTAATTGTTTATTTAAATTATCAATACTAAATGACAATTTTGCAAGTGATATTGTTATATCACCTTCACCGTCCGAAGTGGAGTTTACAGTAGAATTTGCATACTCTTTAGGATCAAAATTGTTCGATAAAAATGCCTTGTAATCTTTTAATAAAAGATTAGAATTAGTACAGTATAACGAATGAAAGAAGTATTATTGTTTACTTGTTTGCTCACCTATATAAAGATCTGATTCTGGTAAATTACTTGTCATGGTAATGAAAAATAAACTTATTTGATATTCGCGGACGTTCTGAAATACAATCTTATTTCTGATTGGTTTATCTGATAATCACTTAAAAAATAATATTCTTAATTTGTAAAAAATTCGTTAATATATAGAGCAGCATCAGTAGTATAGCGGTAGAATACTCGCCTTCCAAGCGAGTGGCCCGGGTTCAACTCCCGGCTGATGCAGTTACAACACCAAAATTTTTTTCCACTTTTTTATTTGTATGTAATGATCTTTTTTGATCTTTTGTAGAGTTTGGAACCGGCTTATTTTCATATGTTAAACCGTTTGAAACCGGGTTTAACATATTAAATAAATTCTGCATTTTTGAATATCCATAACTTCAATATGAAGCAAAAAAAAGTGTTTACTGTTTACTATTTAATTTTCAAAAATTCTTAACGTAATTTACCGTGGAAGATACCCCCTTTGATCGGTACCCCCACCTTGATTTGTACCGGGTATCTTACACGGTAAATTACGGTATCATATTATGATGATATAAATCTTCACTTCTTGAAGACATATATTAATCAAGAACAAATACTCCATGAGAAAATTGACAAGCCGTTATTCTAAAAGTCAAAATTTTAATTTAACTGAAAAGTTATAGAAATATATGAAAAAGTGCATTCGAACTTTGTTAATTTGTAAAATATCTATATCTTAATATCAATAAGGCGAAACTGGCAAGATAATTGTCCTGCGTCTTTAAGACAAACAGATGTTTTAAAAAAGCCGACAGAATAAGCTTGTTTTATTTATCAACAATTAACGTTTTAATTTTAATTTTTATTCTCATCGTTAAATGTAATAAATAGAATTCATATAAAAATAAATATTTTTTAATTGGATATTTTTAATTTACACCATTGGTTAAGGATAACCAGTATTCTGTATCTTAAAAAAACATACTAAGTAAACAGGATCGGGTATTCTAAGTAAAAATGTAAGATCGGGGCCTTATTTCTAATCTATATTATATATTATATTAAAAAAACTATTTTATATAAAGATCACCTTTTATCTTAAGTTTTAATAGATGGTGTGGGTTATAATAATTCTTTTAATTAATCAGTAAAACTCAACGTCAATAAGCCCCAAATGACCATGTCGATCACGAATTTGACAGGAATCAATAAACGACAACATACAGTATATATGAATAGTAGAAATTTATTTATGCATTATGGCATGGCCAGATAAGAATCTATAGAAAAAATTACGATATTTTCTGTTTCATACGACCAATCCAATCGCGAATTTTTGTTTACAAATGTCTAAACCTATCTTGGTTCATTATGAAAAAATGTCGGGGACAATTTTACCTATAAATCATAACGATAATGGCAGCTTGCTTTAACGATTCCTCATTTAAGGAAGGTTTATATTTGATGATTGAATTGTATTTTTTTGTCGAGCTCTAGTGAAAAAAAGAACTTTTGACTTATGATTTTTTGATTTTTGTCGATATCTATGACACAATTGTTGTCCAATTTTAAGATAATCATAGAAATTATGTGTTCCTTTTTGGGGCTTTTTCATATGCTAATGGTGTAAATTTTCGAAAACGGCTTACTTTTTTCATACTGGGCACGGGCCTTCATTTTTTGACGGCAATAAAAATCGTATCTTTGATAAACATGTGTTGCGTGTAGTCAATTATTTACCAAATTAACGTATTTTTGACAGTTATCTGGCAATTTATGATTCGCAGGACGCCCCTTAATTTCACGAGGATTTGTGGCTTATATTTATCCAATTAACGTTAGCTTAAGAAATAATGTTAGCGTATAAGAATAACATTATTTCAAAGATTCCCATCGTTTCCTATTTCAAAAAATAATGAGCGATCAAGCAGAAAAAATAATGGGCGATCAAGCAGAAAAAATAATGGGCGATCAAAAAGAAGTGGCGAGAGAAATCCACTCTACATTATATTCAAAGAGAAAAGATGCACAAAAAAATGTAATCGAGAAATATTTTGATGTTAATGCTGGTAAGTATTCACTCTCTTTAATAAGGCAATAATTTAAATGTAAATGTTAGAGAGTAGATAAATTTAATTTTATTAATTTTATTGATCATACGAGCAATTTTGTATCACTGTTAACTTTTATTTTAATTTTATTTATTATACTTTTCTCGCAAAAGTTTTCGAAGATCCTCTTGTCAGTGTCCAAGGTCACGACAAGATAATCCGCCAATTCATTCTTCTGGCTACAATGTTTTTAAATATAACACCCGAAGTTCATTCTATCACTGATACAGAAGAAGCAGGAAACCATCATATCGTTTGTATCGATGCATTTATCAAATATAGGTTACCTTTAAAATTACTATTTATTCGTCATGAAATAGAAGTACATACAATTACACGATTTGAATTTAATGAGCAACAAAAAATTGTTAAGCATGAAGATGTTTGGAGTTTAAAAGATGTATTGGAAAGTTTACCAATTATTGAATTTATTTATTCGGGATTTTGGAGGAGATGTTCTGGACTCATTACAAACCAATTGGTGATTTTGGTACAAGAAACTATTAAGGCTTGGAAGCATGAATTGTAAAAAGCATTATAACATTAATTATTTTAAGTAATTTTATTATTAAAGTATAAAGAAATTTGTAAATTATATCCATTTTAAATAATTAACTTATATGTATACGAACATAATTTATTGAATTATATTAACCTAAGGCCCAATGCAATGTAAGAAGAATTCCCTACATCTGATATAGAACCACATCAAACACTCTATAAACGCGCGCCAACCTTATAGAACTCTTAATAAAATATCTACCATAAATGCACATCCTCTCTAAATACTTTTTTTGGAATTTCGGAAATTTCATATTAATATATGTCGCGGCTGATGATGAAATTTGGGGTCTCGATTTGAAACTATAAGCCCTGCTAAAATCTACATATACACTTTAAATATCAAAGCTACACCCAAACCCTACCCTAACCCTATAAGACAAAAACGAAAAAAACATACCAAAAAAATTTTTAAATTTCATATCAAAATAGGTCAAAATTTCAGCATCAGCTTTATTTCCAAGAAAACAATTTTTAATTTTCATATAAAAATCACTCAATCGGGGGAACGTTTAAAGCGTTGTGCATCATATGTTTTTGACTATTTAGTTAAAGTTAGGGTAAGGGTTAGTTTGGGGTTAGGGTTAGGGCATGTTTTATAGGTAAAATCACCTTCCCGACATTTTTTATTGGTGCATCAATATAGGTTTAGGTATTAGTTTTCTTGTATTCTTCGTTTTCTCGCTTTTTTTCTTCTTTTTTTCTTCGTCGGGCTGATCCGTGTCGATCAAAACAAACAATTTGATTGGCCTTATATCACGTGATTGCACAACGCTTTAAACGACCCCTCAATCGGGTAATCATTGATGTGACATAATAATTCTAAATATTAATAATTCCTCAATTTTTTTTTTATCAAGTCCCAATACCAAATGTTTTGACCTTGATAATACTTTACGGCATCTTGTAAACCACCGGTGATAATACCAACTCCAAGTCCAATCATGCAAGCGTATTTAACGCTTTGTCTCGGCAATCGATCTATATAAATATATTTTGATTTTAATAAATTTAATTTAAAAAAAAAAAATTAATTAAATAAAAATTAAAACTAAAATTTTACATATCCCTGAAACGATCGAAGCAGTAGTAATTCCAGCTCCACACGAGTTTAGGAAATCATTTTCTTTCCTAACTTCATCTAAAACAGCTTCCAGTCCCGTGAAAGTTAAACATACTAAACTCGTTTTCATTGCTAAACGTACACCGCTTTTCATACCACCAATAACTATTCGATAATTTTTTCGTTTATGATAAAAATACCACCCTCCTTTGGTTTTTGGTAATTTATGAGCATTTTCAGCCAAATATTGTAGTCCGGCTTTTTTTCCTCCTTCGTATGAACCAAGTATTAAAGCCCATGAGCTGGTAAAATATAATACCGTAGTTATACGTTCGAACGGTGTGAGACTTGCTCGAAGTCTATAGGACGGTGTTGTGGTTGAAGTTAGTATTGAATTGTGTGCGCTATTTGACATTGTTACGGGGTGATTTGTATATTTAATAGTATTTAGACGAAATTATATGATTTTATGTTATAAGGCAACTCGCCAGAGGCGTGACTTTAGTGATTTAGCAATTTCTTAAAAGATTTATCAACAGATTTATTGTAAGGAAGTATGAGAATATATTATGTAGTATATATTATAATCCCGTAGGATGACTTATAACTAACGCGAATTCCCAGCTCTTTTATAGCTTATTCTTCCATAAACTCAAGTGGCTTAGGGATAAATTACATTATACATCATTAAAGAATCAGGGCAAAGCTACTATAAATCAAGGGGCTTATAACAATTATTACCACACTTTCTTTCAACGAAATCTTTTCTTCGTTTATCTTCAAGATCTTCTATCTTGATCTTCGGCTGTTCTTTGAGGAATTCTTCTTCGGATTTCACGTTGGTTATCATTTCTGTTATTTGGTAGGTAAGCCTCATGCAATAGTCGATCTGGAACAGGGCCACCGATTTTCTGCGGTGATAATTGGTCAATTCCGTCCGTGCTAAAATACAAATTCTGCGAATCAGATTGACAAATTCTGCGCAGTTTCCGTGGTATTTCTAAAGATTCTGCGTGATTTCTGCAAAACTTTTTTATTGAAAATTTATTACTAAAAAGTAAAAAAAGAAAAGAATTCAAATATATTGCTATTTAAATCATTTAAAAAAAGTTTTTTTTAAAAAACAAAAAACCTCGTGAAGTTACAGAATGCCGTGAAGCATACTAATCATTATAATTTAAATGCTATCCTATTTAAACTGTTAAACTTTACATGTTATTGTTATTTGAATTATTATTAAAATACAACATATTTAAACTTTGTAAAGTTTCTTCGCTTAAACTTTGCCGATTAGTATCTAGAATCGTATTATATTTTGAAAAACTTCTTTCCACTGCACAAGAAGAAACTGGTAACCAAATATAATCGAGTGCAATTTCAGATAAAATAGGCAATGAATCGGTCATATTTAGCCAAAATTCATCCAATGTAATTTCTTTAAACACCACATCATATTTTAATCCACAATAAATCGCCCATTCGTGTAGTAATTCGTTAGATGGATTAGATAGTTCTGGTATAATGGATTAATTGCGAATATCTTTTCTTGTAACATTACTTAGATGAAAAAACTTAGGATCAAAAACTTGGCTTGCATAAAACAATGATCTACCGGGGTGAGAAGGAAGATGAACAGAAAACTTTTGATATGCGACACTAAAAGCACCACGGAAAATAGGATAAAGCTCAATTGGTTGAAAAAATATTGATGATATTAATGTATCTAATTCAGGACCAAAGTGCTCGGCATGCATATTAGTCTCAATATAGGCGGTGAGTTGTTCAAGTTGATTTTCAACTAGGGGGAAAACTGGTTTTTCTTGTTGAAAAAAATTTAACGTTTGTATAAACTTTCGTGAGAAAATACTAATAAAATTTATATGAATCGTAATAAGTCCAAGATCTTCAGGATTTGATAATAATGATGTAATAACTTCTAATGTATTAGTTTTTATCGATCGCATATTCATCTTGAAAAAAGCTAGGCCAATAATCAATATGATCTTTTGCATATACGACCATTTCAAACCAAGAATTCCATCTTGTAATTACAGGAAGCTGAATTTTTTTTGGTGAATTGATTCCATGAAATCGTAAATGATCTAAATATCGACGACGACGTGCAGGGCATCTTGAAAATGAATCTTTAATTTTAGCTAATAAAGTATTAACTTGAGAAAAGTGACAATAGGTGCGCCAAGTATCACTACGTATATAAAATATAGTAATTATATTATTATACGTATATACTGTACATATACATTATTATTTAAAAAAATAAATATTAATTACCCAATTAGGTTTAGAATGTGCTCACAGCAAGGTACGTGAATTAATTGTGGCATTACTGTAAGCAAAACGTTGCGATAACATTTTTTCATATATGCAGCCGAATCTGATAAAAAAATACGAGGAAAAGTAAATGGAATATTATAATTTGAAAGAATTTGAAAAAGAGTTTGTCCCATTGTGCAATTATTAACTTGAGTAAGAAAATTAACAGAGACTAATTTTGTATTGTCTCTATATGCAAATATCGTATTAACTACGCTTCGTGAGCAGCTATCTGTTGTTTCATCCATAATAATTGCAATACGTTTTTGTTTAAAAAATGATTTAAGATTATTTAAATGGTTAGAAAAAACCTGGGGAAGATATAATTCGCGTAATGTAGATGCTTGTGGAACAGCTCCACCCTCTTTACAATATTTTTTAAAAAATAAATGTAAAGAATTAATTTTTTCTATTGGAATATCGGCTGCTACGAAAGATTCAATTAAATCATTTAAGAATTTTTTTTTTGATTCAGAAGATCCAAGAGATGTAATAATAGTTTGTTGATGTTGCTTATTTTTCTGTAAAGCTTTGTTTGTTTTGTGTGTTTTACTATTAAGATGGTCATCAACTGTCGACTTTCATACCCAGTCTATTGAGTGATCACAAAAATTACAAAATAAAATTTCATCGTCAACTCTAAATTCACTCGGGTTTTCCTCAACCCTAGTATGAGCCGTAACTTTTGATACTTTGCTTTTTCTTTTACTCATTATAATAGATAAAAATATGGGGTAAAATTTTTACAACAATATTGTAAGTGTAAAGATTTTTATTGAGTTAACAATAATTCGAAGACATCTTTTATTAATTGAATTTATACTTTTTTACAAAATCAGAACAAATCATAAAAATTCATACATAGTATTATTATTATTACATATTATTTTTTTTTTGATTACTAATTCTTCATCTCATTTTTCAATCATGAATTCGAAACATTCTCTTTAGTTTTTCATATTCCTCAACACAGCCTTCCATACAATTTTACTACTTTAGTAGTATTATCTTATACTTAAATTCGCGCGACTATGAATTTTTATTACTTGTCTATTTAGGTTAGTGTTTCGAACAAATGATTGACCCAAATTACAACTAACTTTAATAGTTATAATTAAAAAAAACCTGTACAGTGCCAAGTAACATAAATTATCCGGGCCTAGATTTTTAGTTCTACAATGAATTGGGTTTGGACCATCATCCGATTTCACGATCATCCGCGACAATTATTATGGCTTTTTTTTAAAAGAAAAAATTAAAATAATATTGCCCAGCAGATTTCTACTAAATCCTAGAATCTAACTTTAATCCTAAAATTTCACTACAAATAAATTTAACAACTATATTGTGTTTCAGCGAATAATACAAGTGAATTTTTTTTTTCGAACGAATAGATGTTAAGGATCACCGATTTTATCCAATCAGAAACGCAATTCAGACGTTAAAACCGGTTTTAATCGAATTTAAACATATAAAATAAAAATGGTTCAAAATTCCCACCTAAGTCTTTAAATAAATAAATATCGATATATACACATATTGTTTCATTACTTAAATCTTTCAAACAACTGAGATAGGCTGGGTTGAGGCAGGTTACAAATCTGTCATCAAGGCTACACGTCTGTTCCATCGAAAGAATCCCAATTACTCACATTTTGAGTTAGTATTATTACTTTATTTATTAATTCATAAGTTTAATACAAAAAATTTTACTTTAGCTTTAAACTGTAAAACTCTTACCATGAAAAAAATGTAAAGCCTCGATTTAGAAGTGCCTTCCTATTTACTTTATTTATGATTGATGAATTATTATTTATCGGTGTAACAATTAATTAATTTCATATACGGTAACTCATACTGATCACAATGTCAATAAAAATTGTAAACTACTTATAAATTTTTCCAGATCGTGAAACTGTCGATTCATGTCAATATCATTTGAGTGGTGTTAATGCAATCCAACGATAGATAGGTACGTAACAAAATTAAATATTATCGTTATAATTTCATATTATACGCTATTTGATATAAACTTCTGTCATGTGTCACACAGTTGACGACTTTCATTACGTCTTTTTTGCACTTTGGTCAACTAAACTAACAAGGATGTATCGATATGAATCTCACCCAATGAAGCAAATTCGAATGTGTTTCGGTGCTACGCAAAAAATCATGTTATCAGACGGTAGTTTTAAACAAGCCAAGAACATTGCTATCGGTGACAGTTTAATGGGCGATGATGATGAATCACGAAAAGTTGTTTCACTTACTTCTGGTCGCAGCATTATGTACCAAGTTACTTACGATTATGCAAATTCGTCAGATAATTTATGGGAAGATGATGAACTTATTTGCAATGGTGATCACCTTCTCGTAGTTAAATCACGATATTATCCACGTACCGAACTGAAATCGATGCAAAATACTTTTTGTGTTCATTATATGGAATTCGATGTTTTTGATGAGGAACTCGGATTTAACATTCCGAAATTAAATGTTGCTAATTTTCCATGGAATAGAAATATATATAGATCTCGTGTTACTGCAAAGACAGCTGCAAGAGCATATTACAATAAACTTTTAGAGAAAGGATGTAAAGGACGAATTTGTCTCCATCCTGCTGCTAAACGTTGGGTTGTCAGACTCACTTATAGGTCATCTAAAGTCAAGAAAATGGATGTTGGCTCATTGAGTTTTTATTGGGGAGGTCATCCAAATAGAGAGCAAATTATTTCACGAGAGGAAGCTGAAAAAAATGCTTCAAAATTCTCTGCAAATCAATTAAAAAACAATAATAATTATATTTGGGAAGTTTCCGTTATAGACTTTCTTCGTTTTAAGGAAAAGTATCCTGATATTGCACAATATTTTGGAATGTACAGATGTTACGTGCACAGGTTTCCTGATCAAAGCACTCTTGATATAAATGGTTTAATTCAAGAAGCTTACAAAGAATTTGGCATTAAGGATAACTATATTACTGAAAGTGAATTTGGTTGGTTATTGTCTTTATGGCTTGGAGATGGTTTGGAAGATTATCCAGCATTCTATTTTGATGTGAAAAAATATTCTAATTTAGTAACCAAATTAAAATCAATTGGTGAAAAATTAAGATTGCAACTTTTGATCACACATGATAGTAACCAAGTTGGTGAATATTTGAATATATTGCTTTCTGCAGCACATAAAAGTATTTTTAGTCCAACGCAATATTATGATAAATTTGGAACAATTATCGTGGATAATGATGTTTGGACTTTGGAATCTAATTATAGTGATAGAAATATTTTAAGCTTTCTTCTAAAACGTTTGGGTGTATTTCAGAATAAGAAAATGTTTGATGATGAATTAATTGGAAAATTAACAAATCAGTCCGAGGAGTTCCGTCTAAATCTTATGGCTGGATTTATTGATTCTGATGGCTGCATGACAAGTAATAAGCAAAATTGCTGCTATTACGTGTTTGTACAACAAGTTAAGATTCATGCACATATCGCTAGGCTTTGTCGTCATGTTGCACGTTCATTAGGAATAAATGCTATTGGATATTCTTATTACAATAAACCATTTCCTAACGCTAATAATGATGCGATTACAAATTTAGTTCGAATTATGATCAGTGGATCGAAAATATTGGAAATTCCAGTTACTGTTAGCTATAAACGTATCCCTGAAGGTCACCTTTTTGCGATTTTTGATGATCCAAACGGCTTAATAAAATTTAAAATTGAACTTCTTAATGAAAACGAATATTACGGCTTTGAGGTTATTGGAAATAATAACCGAATTTTGTTGGATGACTTTATAGTCTCTCATAATTGTAAAGATTTGGAAACTCAATGGACATAATGGAAATAAAATTCTGACAATATTAAGATTGGGCTTAATTCGAAAATGCTTTTGAGTTTTCGCCAGTCGTATTTTAGAGAATGTATGTCAATCACCTTCTTTTACTTCTTGTGCTATATTCCTAGAAAACACATACTAACTCTTTATTTTTCTTCTGATAAATTATAATAATAATGGGAATATTTATCATGATTTGATTCAAATCATTTAATTAGAATTCTTAAAAAATTTTTTGTATACTTTTTATCTTAAACTTTTCGCAATAATTTCCAACTTTTTAGTTTAGAACTTTTGATTATGATGTTGAAAATTTAATATTAGAAGAAATAGTCAAGATTCAAAAAAATTTTTATAGCACATCTATAATTAATGCGAAAAGTCTTGCATTTATAAAATTGTTTATTTTTTATAAAATGTATATATTCTTGATATTAAATATCGAAACTTACAAAGAATTATCGAATCTATTTTATTTTTATATACTGTATATTGTATATAAAATTTGAGTATTTAACTTAATTGATTATTAAAACTTTTATATATGTTGTACCCCAAATCTAAATTTGTCCCAATTGTCAATTGGGACGGCCAAGATGTCAATTTTACAGCCAAAAATAAAAATTGGCCTAAACTGATCTCTAACTTTACTTTAATTTTACCCTAACCCTAAATTTAATTTGGCCCGTTTGTCATCTGGGGCACAACATATATAAGGTATGTTGAATTTATTATAATTAGTTATATTACTTTACAGATACTTGAGATTCCTTAATGCGCAGTAACTGCATAGCGACTATATAGCTACTATCGAGTTACTGCGCATTAAGGAATTTAGGTTTCTGCTAAGTATATTTTTAATTAATAATTAAGACAGTGTTGGCAATTGAATAAATTCAATTAATTTTTTTAATTATAAAATTTTTAATTTTTTTTAATAAAAATATATAAGTACAAGAAAATAATAATTGATATAATTTAGCTATTTATAAAAATTTTATTATATGCTGGAATCGGACTTCGTTCTAATCATAAGTAATTTTTTATCAAGTTAACAGCTCAAGTCAATTAATTGAAAGCTGTAGAGCTTACTGAGACGCATCTAATAGTTGTTAGATTATTCAAATTGATCCAGTGTACACTGAGATATCGCTAAAAAACGATTGGCCAACTATATAAAATTTCTAGTTTGTTTACATATAGTCGACCAATCGTTTTTTAGCGATATCTGCGTTCACTGGGCTGATTCGAATGATCTAACTACCATTAGATGCGTCTCAGTGAGCCCTACAACTTTCAATTAATTGACTTGAGCTATTAACTTAATAAAAAAATTACTTATCATTGGAACGATGTCAGATTCCAAAAATCATTATAATTTTGCCCAAATTCTAATATTAAAATAGTGCCGATTTTATCCGAATCAGTAATTAATAAGTTTTAAATTTTTAAATTAATAAATATTTTATAACTATTTGATTAAATTTAATAAAAATTTCTTTATTGTTTCTAGTAAATTTATAAATTATTAAATTTTTTAACTTTAAAATATCTTAACAATTATTATATTGAATTTTTGTTTTTTAATGTTTTTTTTTCTGGTGATCCTGCTTTTATTATAAAAGATAGTAAAAATTTACATTATTTCAGTTACAATACTTCAATTAAGGGCTGTTAACTAAAATCTTCCTTTTTCTAATAAAAACTCGCTCAATACCAAGGTACCCAGATGCGACCTGCCATAACAACTAGTTTTTCTCATACAGAGCTTACAACTTTTTGCAATTCTCTCTGTACTCACTGAATAGCAGCTGTTAGCCTTGTCAAACCCACCTTTTTTTTAAATCCTTCTCACCTAGCTTTGATGGTAAAATGATTTTACTCAAAATCTATTACAATAATGAACAAAGAAAAATAAAACTGAAATATAAAGGGAAGTATAAAAGAGGGAAGATTACTAAACCTAAATGAAATACCAAATAAAATAACAAAGAGAAAGAGAAACAAAATGAAAAGACGACCTCGGGTCCGATAGCATAGCGGTTATGCTCTGAGGTCACAAATTGGAAAATCGCCGGTTCATATTGAGTGCATCTATTTGCGCATCACCTTATGTCATGTTCTTTGATCATCTACGTGTGATCTTCCATGCATGGCCAATCAGAATCGTTCACGAGATCCATGCAATTAGTATAAAACGTATAAAATGTGAAATATTAACTTCTAATTCTTTACACTAATACTTATGCGAAATCGATAGTTTTTTAATAAACGCAAAGAAAACTAAGTTTACCAGAGAAAATTAAGCACTTTATACATTATGGAAAAGTTAAATATCAAATAAAATACGCTTTAGTATCTATAAATTTTATTATTTTTACACGAATACTTATGATAATTTTTAATAAGCACGAAGTTCACCAGAGAAAATTAGGCACTTAATACCTTACGGAAAAGTTAAGTATTTAAATAATATGATTTAGTATCTATGAATTTTATTATAATTAAATTTTATATTATATACAAAAGAAAATAATAATAATAATTAATGAGCTATCTATATTACTGTATTAATTTTTACTTATTGTTTAGTGGTTTTTTTATGTTATAATTAGTACCTTTTAATTCAGAACCGGGAATGGGGCAATTATCATATAAAGGAATTTTAGATTTCCTTTTTATTCCCGTGCTTATGATTGCCTCTAAATCGGCGGCATTTATCAAATTTCTTTCTTCTTGATCATGGTGATCCCAAACTCTTCTAATTGCGTTAACCCACTCTTCAAAAGACACATTACCAACTTGTTCAGGCTCTTCTGTTTCTTGAATATACGAAACTTCAGGTACTGGTGCTGGGTAGAACTTCTGACATACACAAAAAATGTGTTTGCATCCTATTCCGCGAAATTTATAGTCTGAACAATCACATTCAAAGTGTGCTGGTTTTAAGTTTATGTTTTCTTGTAAAGTATCTTTAATATTAACTTCATAATTATCATTTGTAGCTAATAACTTTACAAGAAAACATCTACCACCAGGCATTTTAAAACTTTCTAAATTCGGTTCATCAAGTTCTCGGCGTTGTTGTTCTTTTTGTCGTGGTCTCATCCTTCCAATCATCAAATCAGCAGCTCTACATTCAAATTCGGCATCCGTTAAGGCAGCTCGTAAAGTCCAAACTAAAGTATCAATTCGATGATTTTGCTTGCCACTTAGATATGTATACTTGAATTTTTTATGCCAAGATTCAATATAATTAGTTGTATTCATTTCCTGATGCTCATATAATTGATAGGCATCAACCCACTTTTCATAATTAATATAATACTCTCTTTTTAGATACTCCACCCATTTAGATTCACCATAATTAGTCCATTGTTGAAGATACTTATTAAACATATTTTGTACTTGTGAAGCATCTCGAAGCCACATTATAGCACTAAGCTCATCTAACGCGGCCTTTTGTGCTACTTGTTTTTTTGACCGTTTACAAATACCATCATTATACTTTATAAAATGATCATTATTACCTTCGATTTTACTTCTATTCTTTTGCCAGGCATTCTTTATATGCCATTGGCAAAGTAAAACTCTTGCATTAGGATAGACTTCTTTAATAGCTTTTTGTTGGGCATCATCATTGTCTGTAAGAAAGGTATGAGGTTCCCAATTTATATTCTTATTTTTATATTAGTAAGCCAATAAATTAATGTTTCACTAGCTTTTTTTTCTGAAATTAGATGTGCTACAGGAACACCCTGACTGCCATTATCATCCCGCACAAGCATGGTGAAAAGATGTATATTATGCGATGTAGTACCATGCGTTCTGTCTATACAAACAGTTTGGGCGCTCTTAGATTTAAGCATCTTTTTCTGGAATTCAGTTTGAAATCCATATAAAAAACCTAAATCCGAATTCCAAGTAAGATTACTACATATATATGATCCATCTTCTTGAGATGAGGCAATCCATTCATTTACTGACACATTTTCGCCATAACCTTTTTCTTTGTTGCCTAGATAAATTACACCTTTTAGTGAAAAATAAGGTATAAATTATTAGTAAATTGACTAAATTTTATTATATAATTTAATATTACAAGTTGAAAAAATCGATTAGTTGATTAGTTAATAACTAATCGATTAATCAACTAATCGTTTAGTTAACAACTAATCGATTAATCAACTAGTCGATTAGTTGCAACTAAATTAATTGCTAATCAATTAAAAATTTAATTAATTCTTTGATTAATTAGTTGCAACTAATCAGTTATTTGTAACTTGTCGATTAACACGATTAATCGATCAATTGATTAGTCGTCAACTGAAAAATAATTATCTAACTAATCAGTTGAAGAAGTTTTGGCTATTGTAACATTAAGGTAATTTTTAATTTATTTTTTATTTTATGCATTTACTAATTTACCTTTCATTTCATCATGGACAATATTATAGACATCGATATATGAGAGATATGCGTCCCGTCTTTGAGTTAAAGGTAAAGAACTCAAATCATCATTGTTACATGCTTGATTAACTCGGTTATGAAACATTGATACAATTTGTGTGGGTTTCATCCCATCTCTTGCTCTTTCCTTTATCCATTCCCTCGCTTGTTGAGACAAACGAATATTGCGTAGATCTTCATCAGTTCCAGGTGCATGTCTATTATGAAGTGTGTAGTGGGTAATTATAACTGCATTACCTTCTTCATTACGACGTTTTTGCACCTTTAAATAAGATTTACATCCTACTTTCTTGGATGGTTTCTGAACAGGCTGAGGTTTGTTGCGTCCTGATAAAGGTATTGAATCCTGATCAGCAGAGCGAGTTACAGTTCTAGGATTTCCAGCACAATGACATAGATATTTGTCATTTAACTCGTATTCTTTATTCTCTCGTCTAAGACGCCGAACATAGTGGGCCCCGGAAATATTAGGAAGAATATTTTTGATCCATTCTTCATATATGCTTAGTTTAAGATGAATATATTATCATTTGCATCTTCAATTTGTTCATCTTCAATTAATTCATCTTCGTAAATAGCTTCGTCGATTATGTTAATTTGGGCATCTTCGTAAATAGCTTCGTTGATTATGTTAATTTGGTCAAATTTACCAGACATAATGATATTTTTTTGATTTAATTGAGAAATTTAAGGATAAAAAATGAAAAAAACTCAAGTCAATGCTAACACGAAGGCAATATAATGCTACGATTACCTCTTTTATAACTTTTTTTAATATGCTTGGTAATAAAAATTTCATTTTCTTTAGAGATATAGTATGCAATGAAAAAATTTTTTTAATTTATTATTTTTTTTATTTGATTTTTAATCTTTAATTTTATATTTTTTTATTTTCACGAATTTAGCAGGCAATCAAGGCATTGACATACAACTAAGGGGGATTTTTTTTTTATCTTTTAATTTTATCTCACGAATCGTCAGGTAATAGAGGCATTGGCATGCAACGGGAGTACGTTTTATTAGTTTTTTATTTTATTTTTATTTGTTTTTTTTTTGATCTTTAATTTTATACTTATTTTCACAAATCGGCAGATAATAAAGGCATTGGCATGCAACGGGAGTATTTTTTAATATATTTATAACTTTTATTTTATTTATTTATTTATTTATTCTTTGATTATGTTTTAGCAGAAAACAAATTAGTATGCACACTTTTTGTCAGAATATCCATTTGAAAGAAGCAAAAAAATAATATATAAAAAATTAATATTTTTATTAAATTTATCATTTTTAGTGCAGTCAGACATTTATAAATGCGCTCTCTATAATGCATGCACTACCTTATAAGGATTATATGCATTTTGCTCTATAAATGCACATTCTCTCTAAATGCGCATTTCGATTTTATTTACTATAGTCCCGAGGAAGCGCACTTATAGAGGTCTGATTGTACTAGGTTATACACATTAAGCAATTATAATTCATTGTGCAATTAATGCTGTGTAATACTAGTTTTAATAATTTATGAAATTTAATTATGTGTTTTTAATTTAATAATGTTGATTTATTTAATAATGTTAATTTATTTAATAACAATGCGATATTTATTTATTTAGTAATAATGATTTATTTATTTAATAACAATTATTTATTAATTAAATTTATGTACCATTACTTGCATACTGTATATGTGAATTTGATGCGGATAATGCAATATGTACGTACGTACGTATTACTACATATTTTATAGAACTTATACGTAACATCACAAATGAGATATAAAATATATAAAGTTACGAACAAGTTATGAAATATAAGGGAGGGTCAGGTATTCTGGCGCAGGTGGGTATTGTGACACACCATGTATTTTGATGATATGTATCTCGCAATACACTTAATTTTTATAATATATTTCCTCATTTGGGTAATGTCCGGAGGAAGGATGCAATACATAATACAATACAATACGTGCAATAATACCTCAGATAGTTAATTATTCCTAAAAATTTTTATATAAACAACTTTTAAATGTATCAGAATACCCGACTTTCTATTAGAATGTAATGAATGGAAAAACTAATTAAATTTAAAGCAAATAGGTTTTTTTTTCTAAGTTTATTAGTACCGTCGTAACACTTAAGTATTTATGTTGTTTGAAAAAGATAATAATCTCGTGAACGATTCTGATTGGCCATGCATGGAAGATCACGCGTAGATGATCAAAGAACATGACGTAAGGTGATGCGCAAATAGATGCACTCGGCGATGACCCTCCTAAAAAATATTAATCACACCAATTTGAGAACTCCTTTCTCAAAATTAGACTACAGGATCTACAGGACTCGATCAAAACACACTCATCTATCTTTCACGAGACACCACTCTTCCCTAGAAACCAACTTTACACATATACCGCTCAATCAATCCTGCCAATTCACGCTACCGACATTCAATTTGTCCGCAACATTGCAACCGACTGGCCAAAACCACTACCGAGGATTGGCACACCAATTAATGATATACTAATACACCATCCAAAATCTCACCAATTGAAAGAAAAGCTAAATCATCATGACATCAGATACATCGAACAATTCCTAAATTTCAACAACACAGAACTCCTTAACTGGCAGAATTTTCACCACAACATTGGAAAAATACCACTAGGAAGAACCACTGCTGGTTCACCAAAATTCAAGACCTCATCACGAACAACTCTAATCCCACAACACAATACCTAACCCGAACCCCTTCACTTTAACAAAATGGAAACCGGGAAAAACCCCATGGATAATTATTTCTGACCTAACGATTGGAAAAATTAGCCGTACTACAAACCAACTCATCCATATTCAGCACTATATAAAAAAACAATAACAATAGGGCAACCCCTTGTCCAGGCTGCGAATTAAAGGACCCAACCCTCAAAAAGAAAAACTGTTACTTCACACACAATCAAAACTTCGTATATACAATACAAGTATCCTCTTGTAAAAACATACACACAAATCTCAACGATATAAAATTAGCACTTACCACCAAGCCCACCCAGGGCCCGTCCCAACTCCCATAAACACGTCAGCCACAACATAACGAAATGTACACGCCCACTCACTGCTTTTTCTGATTTCCCAATGGAAACATGGGAAAGATTAACTAAACTTTACAACAAATTCCAACGGATAGAAATCTATATTTTTACTACATCACACGACAAAGATACCAACAAACCACTCGCAATATGCTCATTTCGAGATTCATTGATCACCTGGAGCTGCGCAAACAAACATTGGCCTAGTGCTGAAAACGCAGCGCTTACCCTATTCACCTTTATATCTACAAGTTTCCTTCTTGGGACCAACATCTCAGTCTCTTCCAACAACCGTAAATTCATAACCCTAATAGAACAGGTATACAACAACCCACCCTACTGGCTTTTGCTCCTAGAAAAAAACCAATATGCTTTAACGCTAATTACAGTCAGAGCAATTATCTCGAATTTGAAACTCGAATTCCAATTCGATCAAGATCTATCTCACCCTCAAAAACTAGACAACTTCTTAGACTTGGACATTATCCCCCAATATTACCTTCACAATAAATACATTCCCACCCTTTACAACATATCGTGCACCTATAATCTCAAAATAATTCTAAAAGATACCGCAAGTCTTACTAATCACGCACGATGAATGAATCAAAACAGAATTAAATACTGGGTTTACAACTACCCAGACATCCAAATCTGGGCTACTATATCATACCTATCTTTCAAAGAAAAACCATTGTCCTTATCTACTAACCCAACTTTTTCCCAATTAAAAAATTTTAAAGTTAAATTACTAGCTAACGAGCTTTCTACATTTGAAACACTTCACTATCGAAATCCAACAAAATATCAAGACTTTCGATGCCCACAATGCCGCTCTGCTCCAGAAACAATCGCACATCTAATCTCCTGCCTTTCTAACTCTTCTACTCTAACTTCACTTCTCAAAGACGTTATCAAAACCCTGGCCACTGAACTCGAACTATATCTATACCAACCAACAGACTTTATTGCCACCTTCAAAAACCTCCATGTGAACAGAAACCTACCTTTTGGATTTATCACAACCGCTATCTTAGCACCATTCATAAGACGACAAGACAAACTCAAATACGCACCTGCCTTACACCACCTAATAATAAAAATGATCCACCACGAAATTTGGCTGCCTTCTAGACAATACCGACACGATGTAGCAATTCTTTCAATACCCCCTCCACTAGATAGACAACTTCACTTCCCTAACGAGACTAGCATACCCTACATACCCATTAACAATTACATAGACAAATACATCGCCCGCGGGCGATCCTTCCTATATTCTTTCGAAGACTTAGGTCTAGCGATCTTAGCACAGCTTAGATTAAGAGTAAATCAGCTCTTACCCCTATTTTCCTAAATTCTCCTTTGATGTATACGATGTATAATCCTATAAATTGAATTAATAAAGAATTAGAGGATAGACCTCATTGTATAAAAAAAAAAAAATATATATATAGAAAAATAATATGCAACAAAAATTTAAAATTTTAATGCACAAAAAATAAGGAGAGTGACAAAAATCAGGTGATTTTTTAGGAGAAAAGGGGGTAAAAAAAGTTGAAATTATATATAAGAACCTGACTATATATATATTAAGAAAGAGGGAGGGGGTAGGCCTCTGATAAAAAATAATCAGATGATTAATGACACTGTTCTAATTAAACTTATTTTTTTTGGAAGCTTTAATAAAATCAATAAAATTTAAAAAATATCAGTTATTTTTTTATACAAATTAGATAACTTTTTATTAGTACTGTTTTTTATTTTATATATCTATAAATATAGCTAAAAAAATTTGTAATTTTTTTATAGAAACATAAAAAAACTCTATATTAATAAAATATCAATTAATTTATATAAAATTTTAGATAGATATATTTTGTTCTCCTAAACAAATTTTTATTGTATAAAAATCAATTTGCTTAGTATTATTTTGACTTTTATAAATTGCAACAATCAATAATTGTATATAAAGATTTTTAAAATTTGGTATAAAAAATTTTTATATGCATTTATTGATTGTTGCCATATATAAAAGGCAAAATATTACTAAGTGAATCAATATTTATGCATATAAAAAGTTGTTTAAGAAAACAAATTATATCAGATAAGTAAAATAAAAAATAATTACTAATAAGAAGTTATTCAATTTGTATAAAAATTTCAAAGTAGGTATATTTATCTTTTTGAACAATTTTATTTACTGATTTATATTAAATTGTAACTTTTCTAATTAAAATCAGCCAACAAATTTTAAAAAAATAGTGATTGTGGCCATATAGAGGTATTTTTAATATAAATAAATAGCATCATATTTTGGCATAATTATATAGAGTTTGTAATCATATAGAAGATAATTATATAGAAGAATGGCTGTATTTGTATTAATTTAGTTGATAGTTTAACCTTTTATTCTGTGCCAATTTAATTGATGAGATAGTCTCTTTTAGTTAAACAATAGCCAATAAATATAATGATAATTTGTAAATCAAAGCTTTTACTATTTTTATCTATCTTAATAATTTTTTTACATGTCATATGTGCAAGTAATAATTTTTTTTATATGCATACATGTGCAATCAATTAATTGTTTGTGCATCTAAAACCTGTATACTACTTGCATTTGTGCAAGTAATTTTGGATCTGAATTTTTAACACTGCGAACACCCCAGTGTAACATGGATGACCAATCAGATTCGTAAAGCGAAAATTTCCTTGAGTAATTTAAAAACAACCGAAAACCAACAATTAGAATTTCGTGATTTTTACATCAATCAATTGTCTCAAAGAGATGATTGGTACAAAAATAATCTAATTTTAATTATTGGATCTCAAGATATAATTATCAATATGGGGTCTTTGCCTTGAAAATCAAGTTATGAGACATAGTAAATTATATGTTCCATAACTTGATTTTCAAGGCAAGACCCCATATTATAAGATCTCCTGCTATTGAAAAGTCCCCAAAATCAGAATTAACACCAAATACGACTTGGCTTAATTCATTATGGTCAAACAACAGAATACAAAAGACCATTTCATGGATGAGGTGTACAATTTCTAAACCTGACGGTTTAAAAAATATTGTTCTAATTTTTTTTTTTCGCCATTGCTACTAATATGAATACGTTGGATTTTATGAAAAATGTTTTTCATAATCGCTACATATTGAGTAGAATAAAATAACAGTAGTACAAGTATTAATAATAAACGCATAATTTTGAAATTAATACTGTTTAATGATAATTTAAATTCATCAGTTCTCACAGTCAGTATTATGTGATTTGAGCAAAATTAATACGTATCGGGTATTGGCAAATATCTCAATCTTTTTGTTTATAATCATTATGCATATTGACGCCAAATTACGTACGTATAAACTTAAACTTAATAAGCTTTTACAGTATATTTTTGCGTTATTTGAAATGCAACCTTTAACTGACCAAAATATAAACAAAACTCCTATTAATGCAGTTTTTCATGTTATTCTCTAAATGCAGATAAAAATAAAATTAGTACATATTTTGCTGGTCTAGGTCTGGACTTTGAAATATCCAGCCTAACCCAGGCCCACCTTTAATATGCGAATTGCAAATCAATCCTAATAGAACGGGTTACCCGAGTTACTCGGGTCATTTGAAATGACCTGGGTTGTAACCCGGAAATGATTTTTTTAAGAATGGCTTAAATTTTACATCATGTAAAACTTTAAATTAAAGTTATAAATGTTAAAAATTGCGTATTAGCAAAATGTTTTCGTAATTGTGTCCTCAAAATGTAAATCCTTACCTGTACATGTGAGTTATTAATTTAAGTGGCTATTTCTCTCCCAATACAGTTAGTCCCAAATTGTTATAGGACTCTATAACTGATAAAATATCCAAATTTTTTACGGATAAAAGTTACACTACTGCTTACAGTACCTGGGTTTTTTTATAAATCCGTGGACACTGTGTGAAAAACCGGTTACGGATATCATATTCAATAGTTCTGTAGTTATGCTCCTGCGATTTATTACATGCATGATCGAATTATGATCGAATTGGAAGATCTGTTGCATATTTGTTTGGGTGACATGTTTTGGCAAAAGTAGCATATTTAATAGTAGAAATAGTAGAAATAGCATAATCAGTAGAAATAGCATATTTTGTAGGATTACATATCTAGAAATAGCGTATCTATAAGTAGCAGCATGTCTAAAATTAGCATATCAGATATTCAGTAGAATGAGCGTATTTTACAGATGCCTAAAATTTTTTTGTTTAATAAAAACATCAAATTAGCAATTTATATAATTCATGTAGATTTTTACCTCTTTAAATGCAAGGTTGGTCAATTTTTTCACTGCAGACCTCTCGTACTGCATTTAGAGTAGAGATGTGATTCGAATATCCGCTGATTTATAACAAAATTATTAAAAAATCCGGATCCGGATATTTGTTAAATTTTAAATAGGAAACGGATAACGGATCTCATCTCTGATTGAGAGGTTGATTGTAAGATTAGTAAACGAACATAAGCCATCATATAAAATTGTATCGGTAGGATTTTTCTTTTATTGAAAAAAAGAAATTATCGGAATTAAAAGTTTATTTTTTGAACAATTGTTTTTTTTTCTTTTTTTTTCTTTTGATGAAAGATCCCTAGATGTATTACTGATTGACGTTCATAGAGGTCTGATCCGGGAAAAAATAATGAACCGGATTATATCTGGTTGAATATTGAATACTTAATCTATTGATTATTATATTAAAGCATTATTAGCAGTTAGACGAGTTCAAATGTCAGTACTTAATTTATTTTATGTACATAAAATTTTAAATGGGACAAAATCCGACAAACAGAATCTCAACGAACAAAATCCCGACAAAGTTGACCAGAACTATAGCTAACGCAAATCTAATGCGGGCTAACTTGTTGAAATTTTTTAAAATTATTTAAAATATAACTTATAATAATTTTTTGATTTACTAAAAGTTCTTATTGGACGCTTGAATCCGAAATCAAAACAATCATATACGATCACCAAATATGGCATTTTTGTTAGAACGAAAAGGTGGTTTCATAAGCAAAATTTTAGTAATTTTTGCGTTACACCAGATCTTGTAAATTTATTTGTTGGAACATCATTGCGCGTCCAATGAGAGATAGTATTTACAACATCCAATCAGAACCTGGGAAGGAAATTAGGGCCCCCAATAATTTTTAAGTTTTGTTTGTTTATATAATAATTTTTACTCTAGAACGCCGTATGGTGGCGCACTTTATTACATCGATTTATTTGTTACACGATTTGCATTTATATACATCATATACAGTCATTTTTGTCTTTATATGCGTTCATGTTTTAGAACCTTAATACAGTACTTTAATCTTTTTTTAATAATTGGAGTAATTTCAATTCTGGGATTAGCGTATCCCGTTTATACTGTATATACTTACACCATATACTGCGTTAATGAAAATCCATGCTTTATTTTCTTTTTATCCTTGGGCAATTTGTTGTCAAATATTTCCCTCAATCTGTCCTGGTAGAGTTATGCTTATCTTACTTTATTAGTATTTTTTTTTATTTAATTTATATTTTTTATTTTATGATTTCATGTCCATCTTTCAGAATTATAATGAGGGTGTATTAGCAAAGATCCCATACGTGAGATAGGTATGAATGAATGATGTCATGATGTCAATGCAATGTATCATAGTATTATTATGAGGTGTGATAAAATAAACAAAAAACCTAGTGTTCACAGAGTTAAAAATAATTAAAATAATAAAAATGAACACGAAAAATCATTCTGAATATTGCAAATAAGTTTGTCATTTATACTAAAATCTTGAAACTTTTGCTTGTTAAGACAAAAAGTCCATTTATGATTATTTTGCACAGCTGACCGAATATTCATTGTGAATACAAACATATCCGAATGTGACCAGACCTCTAAGTGTTTGGTATTATTCTTGTATTTTATTCTGGTATCAATGAATTATTATTATATTTATTTAAATAAAATAATATAAAAAAGACGATTTCTATTTGTACACTGATGTGTATGATATCTCAAAATCCTGATTATATAATAGCTTTCGGGGTTCTAACAAAAATATTCCTTGCAAAATTTTAGCATAAACTATAATCTCCTGCTACTCTCACTCTAACCTAAAGCTATACTAATTTTTCGTTTTATAATTTATATGTTACATAAATTTGTAAATCAATAAATTAGTATATGTGTGTATATACACTATTGTATTTAAGAAATTTTCTATAAATATATATATATATATGCTGGTTTTCGGATTATAGGATTTTTTAATAAAAAATTTTTTTAAAGACGCCCTATTCTAGTGTAATATTGCAATTTATTTTATGGATATATTATCGATATCCTAGATTTTCTTGTTATGAATTGAATTGTTACTAAAATTAGTACATGACTTGCAGAACTAGTATCGGTATATATAGTACTGGTACGTACATATCGGCGGATTTACGGAATTGGGCTATAGATTTTACAATGTGACTGTAAAAAGATCCTAAAATTTCAGCTATTATTCATCTTGCAATTGTTAAATCCAGGAATCCTAGTTTAAGCCCAATCCCGCAAATTCGCCGATATGACGTACGTACATTTGTGTTGGAGTTGGCGCGCTTACCATCCAACTTAAATAAGAATTTATTGTTTAATATATACGTACGTACGTGTAACAGATGTAGACTTGGTTAAAGCGTTAATATATTGAGTAGGATTGGGAATTTGTTAAAATAATGAATGATTCAAAAAAAAAAAATATAAAAAGGACAAATTTCGTAAAAAAAAAAAAAAAGTTATATTCTCAGTTGATTAACAAAATGGAGAGAAAACCAGATGTAACGTTCAATGATATCCAACATTTATTTAAAATTGAAAAAGTAACAAAACAAATAGACAATTATTTTGCCGAAAGACGCGCAAGATATGGAAAAAAAGCAGATTTATTAATCCCACCTGGGTTATACCCACCTAAGTCCTACGAATGTGATGTTATCAGAGATGATAATACATGTAAAAATATTTATAATGCGCTCAAAGGAAAAAGATTTGACGAAAAGGGTAATTTATTGACGAGTGATGATAATTTAGTTAATGAGAGCAATTTATTTGGGACTTGGATTTATGAAGGCCGTAAAAAAAATTCTGACTCAAAACCGATTGAACCACCTAAACCTGACAGACATGACAAAAATGACCTATCTAACACAGTAAACTTTTTGACATTTTCTAAACATGTTAGACCCTTGTTTACGGATTGTGATGATTTTAACATGTCCAATCTCAAGGGAAGTAAAGCAATTAAATTTCATGATTATGAAGATGTCAAAGAGAAATGTCTTAGAATTCTTCGTGAACTTAAAAGAAGAACAATGCCTCCGGGTGTACCATGGACTGATGATCATATTAATTTGTTTTCTGCATGGATTTACGACGGTTGCAGAGATGATATAATTTCTTACATGGAACCGGCATGGCCTTCTAAATATAAAGCTAAAATGGCTGATGGTAATCTAGTTAAACCAGCTGATCAAGCTGACCTTAACTTTGAAGATCATATCAAACCAATGTTTTCAAAAGGTCATACAGAGGCAATGAAAAAACATTTTAATTTACATGAATATCTTGATGTTCATAGATATAAAGTTGAAATTTTTGATCGTTTATCACGTGAAGAAAATGATATTAAATTGATGCCAAAAAATAATCCTTGGCCTAAAAACAATGTACTTCTATTTTACTACTGGGCAATACAAGGGCCAAATTCTAAGAAAGATTCTAATAGTGAAAATACAGTTCCTTATAAAGATAATGATGAAAATTATCAAAAAATGAAAAGATATTGTGATCAATATCTTAAGTATATAGAAGAAGGAAGAAGGAAGAGTAAATAAGATAATTGGGTTTAAATATAACCATTATTGAAAATGAAACTTTGAAATATATTATTTTTCATAGCCATTGCTCTATCATTCTATTGATATATTGGTTAAATTAATTTATTATATTGTTTTATGTCTAAATAAAAAGTTATTTCCAGTAACACAATTTAAACTTTGACCATCCCGAGATTAGCTCGACATGTATTCTGAACAAGTGCGAAGCGAAAATACTCAAAATCTAGGATTTTACTAATTTTTTCTCAAGTTTCTATTGGCTGGGATTATTCGCATCAAATTACATGTGACCTCAATTAGCGTTAATGTCAGGATATTATACAGTACAAAAATCTTTGGCAAGGAATTTTTTTTGTTGTAAAAAATTGTTTTTAGCCAAAATTTTGACTTTTTCTTTACGTTACACCTGTGATGGTTTCTGATTGGCCAATAAATACATCATGTGATTTAAAGATCGAAACTTGTTACAAATTTTATATTGATATCAGTTGTAACGTCATTGTTTGGTATAAATTTTGTCTTTTTTATTTTTATATTTAAAATTAACCAAAATGCGGTATCATTTATTTCAAATTTTGCTATCATCGTGAATTCTGGATAAGAATGTTAAAATTATTTTCTTGCCAAAAATATCAGATCGGTCTTGGGTCATAATAATAATACATGAGTAAGTCATGTACATCTAAGTCGTGTGTATATAAACATTTATAGATCACAGTTTAGATCATTGAAAAAAATCGCCAATGACTAAATTAACAAGTTACTAAGACAAAATCAATAAGTTTCTAAAAGGCTGATATCAAAAATTTATAGATTCAGTTATCAGAATTTTTTTATCTTTTAGTAAATGAGACCATTCTATAAACTATAGACTGGTCTGGACCCAGTTCTCAATTTAGAACTAAAAACTGGTTAGACTGGTCCAAAAGACCGGTTTGGACCATGCATGGTCTTTACAGAACCATAAAATCCCTAGAGATAAGCCAATAGAAAAAGAACAAATCATTTTTAGTAAAATTTTTTAACTATTTAATCAATTTTAATAAAAAATTTTTTTATTTTAATCTTATAATTTTCTAGAATTAAAATAAAAAAAAATTATTAGATTTAATAAGATAGTTAATACAAGATTTAAGCTCAAAGTTAAGAACACAATTACTTAGAAAACTTTGTTTTTTTTTCTATTGACTTACCTCATATTAACAATTTTTAGCACTAGTATATTTCTTTGTAAAGTATTTATATATATATATTTTCACTATTGCTTAATTTATAATAATTAAATATAGCTATATTTAGAAAATAGTTTGTTCAAAATTAATAGACTTTATACAATAATTAATTTTTATTTAATAAATAATTATTTTTTATAAATAGTCAATAGCAGTATTTTTTGCTTTTTTTAATTTTATATTTTTATTACTTAAGTTTTTGCTCTAGTAAAAAACACAAAATTTTTTTTTATAAATTTAATCTTGTAGTAAAGCTATACTTTAATGTATAAATATTGATATATTTTGCAATATCTGATCATTTAGTAAAAGTTTTACTAACTATTATTATAATTAAATTATTATTATTAATGAGTATCCATAAGCCCTTTGTACTAAATTTAGTACAGTTTAAAAAAATTATTTTACAACAATAAAAAATAATTTTTATTTAAAACTTTGCTAAAATGTACTTTAATACTAATATTTTTTTATTCAAAATTTTAGTATAAGTTATAATAAAAATTTTGTATAAATCAACTTTAAACAAAACTTATATTTTCCAAATTACTGTACTAAAGTTAAACAGTAGAAAAAAATAATTAAAAATACAACTTTAAAATATAATAATAAAAATAATAAAAATATAAATTATTTTTAATCTATATTTGATTTTGAAAGTATAAAAAAAATTATTAAAATAAAATTAATAGATTTTTATAAAGTAGTACAAATTCAAAAATGGTTAAATTTACTTATAAATAAATTAGTATTAAAAAATTTTTTTTAAATATTAGTGAAACCTTGCTTTTATTTTTATTAAATTTAATAATTAAAAAATTTTATTAAGCCAATATAGATTAAATTTTAACCAGTTATAAATAAAGCTAGCTTTTCTGATTATAGTACAAATAAATTTATTAAATGTTACTAACAATTTTATAAAATTTATAGAGTTGTTTTTTTTTAACTCTTTGACAGTCTTGCTAATATTTTATTAAAACAGTATTCAAATATTACATAAAGCCTGGTAATACATTAATATCTAAATTTAATAACACAATTACTTTGAGAGCACCTATGCATAATCTGTTACAACACCTTACAGATAAAGCAAATATAAACTTTGTCAGCCTATATTAAAGAGTGACAGAGGATTTTTCTTCAAAGTCTCCTATCTAGCTTCAATAGTAGGGATAAACTCAACTATACAAGAAAAACAAATAAGTAGAGAAAATAAAAGAAAATAAAAAAAATAAAAGTACCTACAAGACCTAAACAAAAACCCAATGTTCAAAAAACTAGAAATTTTTTGTATAAGACATGATTTGAAGTTAGCAAACCATTTTGGTATAGCAAAGACCACTAAATTAGTTCTACAAAACTATTAGTAGCCCAGACTTTAGCTTTTGTTCAAAAGTATATACAAACCTATGACATCTATGCTAGGTCAAAGTTTTATGGATACTATCCTTTAGGCTTATTAGTTTCCTTATCTATTTCAAAACAACAATAGCAGTTCATATTTATAGATTTCATTACTAATTTATCCTTGTTTTCAGAATATAACTCAATTCTGGTAGTAGTAGATTGCTTAACCAAAATGGTCTATTTTATTATAGATAGTATGTTAAATTTTCTAGGATATGATCCGATTATATGGAATACTTGCAGAAATTATTTCAGACAAAGAATCCAATTTGTATTCAAATTCTAGAAAAGCTATTTAAACTGCCTGTACAAAACTTAATTTATTTTTTTTTTAATATTAGGGGTGTAGCTCCTGCTCCAAACTTTATTAATACTTAAGTAGATTGATATTTACATATTATATACAAGTATTGAGACTAGTACTTCAGAATATAAACCTCTAAAACCCACCAGAGCCTTCTATATTTCCATTTATATAGTTGACCTGGATTTGTATGTCCCTTTTCAACCAACAATTAACATTCACATGTCCATTACTTTACCCACATTTCCTAATTCATCACTTCCAATTTGGTATATATTGCCAGATAGGCACTTTATGCTTCCAAGTTGGTGTATCTGAAATCTGGTTACCCAGAAAATTCCTTACTAGTGTACTTCTCGGAGGTTCATATCTCAAGCCATGCAGCTGTATCTACCATATTGGGTAAGTATCTCAAGCCTGCATGCTTCTGCAACTAGCTGGTTTTTTGCGACTTGAGGACCCAGGATTTAACATTCTGAATTTAAAAATATGCAAACAACTGTTCTTCTCGCTATGGTGGCAAGGTATCTAGGCATGTTTCGCAAATGCTTCCAGTGCCAAATATAGTTGGATAGTATTATGAAGCTAGGGAGAACCCGATTACCACTACATGTACTTATACTAGCATATACCTGTATTGGTAGTTCCAAATTCTCTTAGTGTTCAAAGACTTCTATATAGGTACGCCCAGAGCTCTATTGGGTCTTGACACGTACATGCCACATCCACTTATTTGCGCGGGTAATACAAGCTCCTGAAGAGGAAATAGCCAATCGGAGAGTGCAAATTTTGACTATTTTGAATCAGCCCGACGAAGAATTCGAACACGTGTAAAAGAAGAAAAAAGCGAAAATACGCAAAAACTAATGTTTAAATTGATCTTGGTGCACTAATTAAAAAATGACGGGAATGAAATTTTTCTTATATTAAGCATCACTCTAACTCTATAGTCTCTAACGTTAAGGTCCTAACCCTAAATTTCTATCCCGCGCACTTAGTTTATTTACAAAATCAGATTTTCTTTTTTGGGTTGTGTTACCCATGCAAATAAGTAAAATGCGTACATGCCTCCATGTTTTCACTTCTTATTGGCCGATTAGTTCTGTCTGCCCTTGCTAAGTTCACTAAATCCCAGTACCCGGTTAGGCACTCTTTGGACTCTTTTTCCTAGTCATTTCAGACTACCAATCCAGTTGGCCCGGAAGGATCGGTCCACTAGGCTTTAGGTGCCTAAGGTCTCCCTTTCCTTGGTTCATGCTTCTATAACACATGACCTTTTTCTCTGGTGTAGGGTTCCGAAGTTCAGTTCAGTTCAATAGAGGTTCAGGTTCAGGTTCAATGAACCTGAACCTGAACCTGCTCTAAAAGTTCAATACTGAACTGAACCTGAACTTAAAATTATTGAACATGAACCTGAACCTGAACTTAAAAAAAGTTCAGTTCAGGTTCAGTTCAAGGTTCATGAACATGTTCAGGTTCATAATATATGCACATGTTTACCTAAATCACAAAGTTAGGATCAATTAGTAAAATTTAGAAAATCATAGAAATTTGTATAATTTTATTAATAAAATTATACAAATTTCTATGATTCTCTAAATTTTACTAATTGATCATAACTTCTTGATATAAGTAAACTTGTTTAGCACCAAAAAATACATCATATCGGTATATTTTATTTTATTTTCCTTAAAATTTGCGTCAAAGATGCTTAATTTTGAATTTTTGATGAAAATTTCCAAAATTAAGCATCTTTTCTTCAAATTTTAAGAAAAGTAAAATAAAATATGCCGATTTGATGTATTTTTTGGTGCTTAACAAGTTTACTTAGTGCAAGAAGTTATGATCAATTAGTAAAATTTAGAGAATCATAGAAATTTGTATAATTTTATTAATAAAATTATACAAATTTCTATGATTCTCTAAATTTTACTAATTGATCATAACTTCTTGATCTAAGTAAACTTGTTTAGCACCAAAAAATACATCATATCGGTATATTTTATTTTATTTTCCTTAAAATTTGCGTCAAAGATGCTTAATTTTGAATTTTTGATGAAAATTTCCAAAATTAAGCATCTTTTCTTCAAATTTTAAGAAAAGTAAAATAAAATATGCCGATTTGATGTATTTTTTGGTGCTTAACAAGTTTACTTAGTGCAAGAAGTTATGATCAATTAGTAAAATTTAGAGAATCATAGAAATTTGTATAATTTTATTAATAAAATTATACAAAATGCTATGATTCTCTAAATTTTACTAACTGATTTATAATTCTCACTCTAAGTAAACTTGTTCAGTATCAAAAAATACATATATTTTTATCCATATTCAAACTAGTTTGCAAAATTTGGACTAGCCTGACCAAACTTATGATTGAGTTTGAGTTTAGTATAAAGTTTTAATAATAAAATTTAGAATTTGAGTCTGGTCTGGACCAGACTAAACCCGGACCCAACCTAGAATTACTAGTTCATATGAACACCTGAATGAACCTGAACATGTTCATGAACTTATGAACTGAACCTGAACTGAACCTGAACCAGCTCTAAAAGTTCAATACTGAACCTGAACCTGAACATGTTTTAAAAAATGTTCAGGTTCAGGTTCAATACTGAACCTGAACCTGAACCTGAACTTGACTTCAGTTCAGGTTCATAGGAACACTACTCTGGTGTGACTCCGGCGGCCAGGTTGGTGGACCCCCTTTGCTATAGGGGCTTTTGCCTGTTCAGATTTCCTGGTCAGTCACCGCTAAGATCCTTTTTCCCAGTACTGTCAAAAGTCCAGCTACCTCTCCACTCAGGGCTTGCTAAATAAGTTTCAATTGTTCTGGTTCCTTGGATTTGTTTGAGTAACTTATACAACTACGCCAAAGCTCCTATTCAAGATGGTGGTACCAATGTTACAGGTAATATACCTGACTGATCAATAAACAAATGTTACTGTAATACAGGCCTATTTTCTAATTCGTCTCGAGTGGGATTTGAACTCTAGACCTGCTGCTTGGGGTGACAACCAAACAGCGTTTTTATGTTATCACACCCTTACAAAATTTATCAACTTATTCTATCTACAAATAAATAGCCAAAGCAAATAGATAAACCAAATATTGGAACAACACCTATGCTGTACCATTAATTACCACTATTTTTAAATTTATTTATAATAATTTCAAGTACTGTATATACTAATACAAACAACTCTATTTATTACTAACTATAGGTTCTATTCTTGATTTGATATACAAAGGCTGATTAGTATTCTGATTCCTTCTGCAAAAGCCAAAGTTGTTTAGTTGTAGTAAATACAAGAAGGACTAGTTGCTAAATTAAGGGCTATACAAAAATGAAATAAGAAATATGATGATAAATATTAACAAAAGGCTCTTATATACAAGATTGGTAATGAAATATAGTTAATCAGACAAAACATACAAACCAAACAATTTTTTGAAAAGTTAGATTATCAAAAACTAGAGCCAATCTAAATTGTTATACAAATAAGCTTAGTAGTGCATTACCTAACATTACCTGTTTTATTAAAAATCTATAATACCTTTTATATATTACTATTGGAACTAGAGGTCCTATATTTTGGCTCGATTCAATCAGGTTCGGTTCAAGTTCGATTGAACCTAAACTTGAACTTCAAGTTTTGCAGATCCTTGAATTTGAATCTGAACCAGACTTAAAATTTATGAATCTAAACTAAACTTGAACTTAAAAAAATAAGTTCAGTTCAAGTTTAGTTCAAAGTTCATGAACATAGTTCAGGTTCGATATTTAAATTATTTATTATAAATAATGATTAATCAAAATTATTTATTCTTTATTTATATTTAATATAATAAATAGCATTCTATGTACAACTTTTTCTATACTAAATAAATCGATTTTAAGCTTCTAAGTAAAATTGTAGAGCTCATTAAGACAATTCTAATAGTGGTTAAACTATTAAAATCTATAAATAGATTATAAAATATCCTTAAAGAATGTTTCAATAATTATATAAAATGTTATATAAACAATATTATTATTTTTAAAAAATTTTATATAGTTGACAAAATGTTTTTTAATAATATCTCATAAACTAATTAACAGATTTTAATAATTTAAGTAGTAATCTGCAGTTAAAGGGCCAAAATTTCATAGTAAAAATCAGCAGAGATTTACTAATTGCCTTATATAGAAGTGGAATGCCATATATTTCTAATTATAATAAAAAACTCTATAGTAAACAATCAATAAATACTTATATCGTGTTATATACTTACGCGATTTGAATGATTTAACTATCATTAGAATCAGAAAAGTTGGTTGCAAAGTTTAATTAGAAATTATAAAAAGGTTTGCTTAGTAAAAAAACCTTTATACAGTCAGACATCCATAAATGCAACCTCCATAAATGCAATACCATCTGCAAAAAAATAGATCGATATATATCAATTACTAACCAGATAATTATATATCGATACTAATCACCCTTGCCGATTACTAACGATCATGATAGTGATCAATATATAGCGAATTCGTTAATCATCGATAATGCTAGTTATCGATACTAATCACCCCTGCTGATTACTAACGATCATGATAATGATCGATATATAGCGAATTCGTTAATCAGCGATAATGCTAGTTATCGCTTATAACCAATTTGATTACTAGTGATATATGATAACATTCGATTCTAATCATACCTATTAATTACGATACTATAGCGAATTTTATTGCTAGTTATCACGATAGTATTAGATAAATAGCGAATTTACTACTAGTGATATTCGATATTATTAGATATACAGCGATTCAATTTCATATTTGTATACTTTATGAAGCGCAGTCAATTCAATTTTATTAAAAATTGCAAATACAAATAAAAAAGAAAATACTATAAAGAAAAAATAAACAAAAGGCTAAACTATTATTGATTAACTCCAAATAATTCGTCTAGCTCTTCTATAAACATCATTGATGAACTTCTTCGGTATATGGGTACAGACTCAGGCTCAGGCTCACGCTCAGCTTCAGGTGAAGAATGTCTCGACCTTTCAGTCGCAGGACGTCCTGCAAGTTCACTGTCCATGATTTCTTCTGCCGAATTATGATTAGGACCACCATTGTTGAAATCATTCTAATAAAATACAATGAATGTTAATAATAAATATGATTATTGGGATAAAACGATATGTAACAAATACTTACTAGGTATTGACTCATTCAACGCTTCATTAATTTATCCTTGCACAGAACAGATTTAGACCGGGGGTTTAATAAAATGTCGCACATAGCCAATGTGAAAGCACAGTGATGTTTGGTCAAAGTCGGGACAGCAACCGTGCTGAAGGCAGATCTTGCGATGATAGAGACCCAAAAAACCCCTTCGCTATTCTGCTCAAAAAGAGCACGATAGCAATCGTTAACTTGCGAACTTTCCTTCCACTGAATTATTTCGGCAGCACTAGCAGTGCTTTTGAGAGGAAGCAATCTTTCGTGACCGAATACCTTCCAAATTGAGGAATGTACATTTGCAACGCCGCACCACGATGGTTCTTAATTTTTTGTAAAAGCTAATAAAATATACAAATAAATAAATTTGTTATTAGTGAAGGAATAAGCAAAAAAAAAAAGAAAAACAATTAAACCAGTAAAAAATAGCAAAAGAAAAAAAACAAAACAATTAAACGATTGAAATTAAAATAAATATATTGAATAAAACGATATAAAACGATTATATACGTAAAGAAATAAGCAAAAAAAAAAGAAAAACAATTAAACCAGTAAAAAATAGCAAAAGAAAAAAAAACAAAATAATTAAACAATTAAAATTAAAATAAAATAATTATATTGAATAAAATGATATAAAACAATTATATACTTAGCTACACCACCCCCGTGAAAACGGTTGGTGAATTCATTTTCACTTAGAGTCGACATGTATTCGGCGAAGTTTTCGGTAAGGTAGCCCTTAAGGGCTTCCTTTAATGTATTTTGTGTGGGATAGACGTGGAGCGGGAAAAGACGTTTCACAACGCCTGTATATACGTTCTGCAAGGGTTTTGTAATGGGTTTAAAAACAAGTTTTATTACACTATATTATACACACAAAGACTTATGTCCAACACCTTTGCAGAAAGGTCCTTTTCTTGTTCACTCCTTTGGTGTCTTATTTCAACTTTTAGCTCTCGGAGCTCATTGTTCATTTTTTGGTTCAAAAGGTACAGCTGCATGTTTTGTTGAAACAGCTTGGCGTCGACTTTTTTGCAATACTCAACGTAACTGCAGAATTCTTATCAATATGAAAAAAAAATTCTTCAAAAAAAAAAACTTCCCAACTAAGAGTCAATCTAGTGATCTAAGATCAAAAAAAAACAAACCTATATACCATTATGATCGCGTGTTTGATTGGGTATGGGTGATTAATACTGATTGGGTGTGGGTGATCATTGATCACGAGATCATAATCTATAACGTGACCTGGATCGAGAACTGGATCAAGATCTTTCACTTTCTGTATAACGCGACAGCGGTGATAAGGACCTATTGCGATCGCTAATACGCGATGCTTGACGTTCAGTAGTACATTGATGGGATAGGTTTTGGTTGGATTGATGTTCGGTAGTATGTGATGTTGATTGACGAGGAGAGGTTTGACATGGTGGGTTTGGTGTGGATTAACAAGATGGGTTTGGTGTGGTTTGACGAGATGGGTTTGTAGTAGATTTACGAGGTGGATTTTGTTTCGATTGATTTTGTTTGCTTTTACCTTTGTTACCTTTACTACTCATATTTTCAAATATATTCTGTACACTCACAATGCTTATAACTAATGAGTCAGAATCATAATCATCAACGATATTAAATGATTGTTGAGGTGTATTCGATATATATTGATTGTTATCGATGAGGACAGCCGGATATGGAGGAGGTAAGTTATTGTTCAAAGTATTGTCAGGCAATAAGTTGGTGTTTGAAGTGGTGTTAGCAGAAAGCAGGCTGTTATTAATGTTAGGAGTGTTATCATGAGTGTTGTTGTTTGTAGTATTGTAATGAGGAGCGGAAGTGTTGTCAGTGAGAGCAGGAGTGTTATTAATAGGAGTGTTACTATTAGAAGCCATTTTGAAATTCTAAAAAATGTCTTTACCTCTACAATTGCCAAATCGCTTATATATATATAACCAAGAAAAGTATGACGATATTAATCGATATATAGTATATATTAAAAAAAAAAACGAAAGTGCAATTATCTTATTAAATGTTTGGTCACTTATGTATGACGACAAATTTTTTTCTTACCAACTTACGTATAACAACAAATTTTTTTTCTTGATCAACTTACGTATAATGACAATTTTTTTCTTTGATTAACTTACATATGACAAAATCAAATTACGTATAACGACAAATTTTTTTTCTTTGATCAACTTACGTATAACGACAAATTTTTTATTTCTTGACAACTTAAAGTAAAAAGGAGTAATTTGACGAATTTGGATATCGTGTGATCTAATGATTGGGATCGAATAATTTTTATACCATTCGATTCGTCTCGATGAGACAAATCGAATAGTACAAGAACCACCCGATTCTGATCACTGGATCACAAGATATCATCGATTATTTATACTTTGTCAAAATCCCTCTCAAGGATTTTTTTTGTGTAGTATATAATCAATGATATATCGTAACTCAGTGATTAGAATCAGATGATTTTTATACCATTCGATTCGTATCATCGAGTTGAATCGAATGGTACAAAAATCATCTGATTCTGATCGTTGGATCACATGAGATATCATCAATTTGTCAAATTACCCCTATCTCTTTAAATTTAAACTTTTGATACGATGTATAATGTCACTTTATTTTATTTTATTTTTTAAAGTGTCCGCCTTGGGACTAAGGAATTTTTTATTCAGGATATTTGGATCAGTGTCCCACTAAGGGCCACCTGCATTTGTTACATTGACGAGGATACAACTAGCCACATGTACAACTTTTGGTCATCTAATTTAAGTAGTCCGCCCAAAGGTTACCCCGCGGGTTCCACACTAGCTGCCATATCTGCAACCCAACTAGGGGATTGCCTATTTAAACCCTCTGATCTCTGCTCCTCCTGCCAACTCATCCTGTATCACCTGAACAGGCCCGTTATATAAGCAGTTAGTTAGCCAGGCCCGGATGCTTATCCGTCGTCCTTAGGACCCATTTTAATTCTGTATCCTCGGCGGAAAACTTGGTAGAGCAGTCTCTGTCCCACCCAGATAATACCTACACTTCGGTAACTTACGCATTTACCGAAGCGAACAACTTGCAGTCAGGGAATACCCAACTGCTACCATTACCTACTTCTGCCCTTATAAGGTTCGCTCCAACTCCGGTACCTATCATCATTTCCTACCGGTCCTTCCCTGATTTCTCAGACTTCCAATCCAGTTGGCCCGGAAGGGTTGATCTACCTGGCATTAGGTGCCATTATGGTTTTTCTCCCCTTGGTCCCCAATTCCTCAACATGGGTCCTTTTTCTCCGGTGTGATTCCGGTGGCCAGGTTGGTAGACCTTGTCCCCAAGGACAACATCCGGTACTTCGGCTCCGGTCTAATATTCTGGTTTTGGTAGCACCGTCAAAGATCTTTGCTACCTCCTTACTCGGGTCTTGCCAAATGGGTTTCTGTTTCCCCGGTTCCTTGGATTTGTCTGTGTCACAGAACACAACTTCGCCCGAAAGCTCCCATTCGAGATGGTAACCAAGGACTACAGGTAATGTACCCAACTAATCGGCAGGAAACAGTTACCAGAACACAGGTCTATTTTTTCAAAGCGTCGTCAGTGGGATTTGAACCCTAGACCTGCCACTTGGGAGGTGACAACTTACCAACTTCTCTAAGTCGCCAAACCCTATAATGTCACTTTAAAAAAAGAAATTATATTACTAATTTTATATAAAATAATTCTAAATTATGTATTAAGTTTAATACAATTAATACGTAGGCATGCAAAATAGTGCACATGTGTAACACTAGAAACGGTCTATTGAACAATTGTTACACTGACTGTGAATAACCATCAATCCTCAAATTTTATTGTTCGGAGCTGACTAACATTGCATAAACGTGCATTCAAGTTTACTCGTACAAGTGTGTCCACGCTACGCTTTGGACAATTAAAATAAATAAGTTTTTATATTAGTTATTTTAACTTCGTCAAATTATCCCTTTCTATCTTACGTATAGCGACAATCTATTATAAGTAATTAGATAATAAAAATAAAGATTGAATACACTCATTTTTAATTGGTATATAGTAAAAAAACCCATTTATTCGACAATTTATTATATAAAATTAGATAAAAATAAAGATAGAGTACACTGGTTTGTAATCGTTATATAGTAAAAAAAAAAACTCATTTATTCGACAATTTATTATATCTGAGAATAATAAAATTAATATATTGCGAAAGTATACATATCTCATTTGTTGTTTGGTTATTGTATTAATAAAATTAATAAATTAATATAATTGATGATGTCAATCGTTAAAAAAAAGAACGAAGTATACTTATCTCATTTGTTGTTTTGGTCATACAATTTACTATCATTACAAGTGTAATAATAACATGCTGAGTTTTATTTAATTATTGATAATTTTTGCTGAGATTTATAATATTGAATTAATTACATAATATAACGTTAGTTTCTTGCTTATAAACTACATAATACCCGTTTGTTTTGATCGAAGAAAAGAATAGCTTAAATCGATTAAAAATCATTTAAATCATTCGAACTTTATTTTTAAATTTACTTTCTATATTGCTTTGATGGGCATCAGGAAGTTTTTGAGGGGATATATAGCGATTATAATTGAGTTAATCGATTAGTATCAATAAATTTTAATCGATTCGATTATAGGTAAAAATATCAATTAATACTGATATAAATCATTAATCGATTAATATCGATTATTAAAATTTGTAAATTATAATCAAACTTTTACAACGGTTTCTCGATAACTAGTAATTAGAATTAGCTAAAATTTTTACTGAAGATACTGTAGTATCGATATTCCTCTATAATATATTTAAATTTTATCCGAGTAATTGCTTCTATACAATAGTCAATTTTTAAAAATTGACTATCGTATAGACGCGATTACTTGGATAAAATTTAAATATATTATAGAGGAATATCGATAATACAGTATCTTCAGTAAAAATTTTAGCTAATTCTAATTACTAGTTATCGAGAAAATTGTTGTCAAATTTTGATTATAATTTACAAATTTTTATATATATCGTTAGGATAGGGGTGTTATTAATCGATGATAATCTTCTGATTATAATTGATTATAATCTGTTTGCAAATTTTGGTGGTGATCACTCTTTCTTTTTTGTTCGCTTTCTTCTCGTTTATCACCTTTTCTTTTTCTCTTTATTATATCTCTTTTTATTTTTATCTTTTTAAATCCGAGGAACAGAATCCTGTTCAGGTTCTAGTGTCCTGGCATCCCATTTATTTCACTCTCTTTAGTTTTCGTTATATATCGCTATTTCGTCCTTTTATCTCATTCACTCTATTTGATTCTTTCATTTATTTTCATCAATTTCATTCGTTCTTATTCTCTCATTTACTCTCTTCTTTTTAAATCACTTCCATCTCTTCTTCGCTATTTTTCGTTATATATCGCTATTTCGCCCTTTATCTCATATACTCCCATTTTATTCTTCCATATATTTCATCTATTTCATTTATTCTTATCTTCTTTTTGTTTTTATAGCTTTCTTTTATCACTCTCTTTGCCCTTTTATTTTTCTTCCTTTTTTATTTTTTTCAAAATGCGTTGGGATTGTGATTATTGTGATCGAGATTTTTCAAAAGCTTTTGCGTTGGCACGACATATTTCAGAAAAACATCCTTATATCAAAGATTCAACAGAATCAACAAATCAAGCTGTTACTACTGAACAATTTGATGCCAATGTTTGGGTACTTTCAGAATATAATTCTAATAGCTCTATAATATATGAGGTAAATTATATTAATTATATGGCACCCTTATAAACGTTATTAAGCGATAATATTTGTTATAGGATGAAGTTATACTAGGTTCTCCATCTGAATCAGATGTTTTTATGGACACAGAAAATAATTCTAATGAAGCTTATGAGGTAAGTTGGTTGAATAAATAGGTATAAGTTATAAAACGTTGCATAACGTTATATATTAGGATGAAGATTCTGATATGGAAATGTAGCCTCTCTTAACAAATATGTCCATTTCGGTGGAATATGATCTTGAAGACTATGAAGGTGCTTCATATAAAGATGCTTTTGAGGATTTACTACATCTACCAGCCGTAGAATGGCCTAACGAAGCCTATTGTGAATTTATGGAGATAGTTAATAAGTATCAACTATCTAATTCAGCTAGTGATTTTATTATAGCTTCTTCAACAAATATTCAAGTTTGGATGTTTTACCATTACCTCCGTCTACAAGAATGGGAAAGGAATTTTTGGATAACTCTACTATCCCTCATATGATGTTCAAAGGAATCCCAATTACAACATTTCAAACCGTTGAATTTATGTTTTACTATCGATCATTAATAAAAACTATAAAGTCTTTATTAATGATCGATAGTATCAATCGGTCATTAGTTCTTCAATATGTAGATAAAAAAGAAGTAATTAATGGTATAGAACATCGTGTATTTGAGAAACAGTATAACTATAATTGGTGAAGGCGAGAAGAATCGGCATTACTTCCCAGTTATCATTTACTATCGATAATACTATATTCAGATACAACAACCCTTGATTATATGGGTAAATCCTCCGGCCATCCAATATTCTTATCACTTGGTAACATTCCTAACCACCAGAGGAATAAACCAGAATCTAAAGCATTAATTGGATACCTTCCAATCTTAAAGGCCAAGGATACTCAAACAAAAAATTCTAAAAGGTTCCGTAAAATAAAAAGAGAGGTCTTTCAGAAGTATATGGCGATTCTTCTTAGGCCTATAGTGGATAAGCCAGAGCTTAACTTTGTTGTTTGTGACGAAATAGTCACCTTCATTCCTCGAATTTCAATAATTTTGGCTGATTTAGCTAAAGCGGATAAAATAGCAAATGTTTATCAATCATCTACTTCAAAACAGCCTTGCCATTCATGTTTAGTATCAAGGGATGATTTGAATTATATAAATTTAAATAATACTTCACCTAGAATACCAAATAATATGATACGAGCGATTAATAACGGTGAAGCAAAAGATAATTCAATTCATCCTGAAGTAAATGCATTTTGGGAGATAGA
>QKWP01000170.1:67513-82724 GCA_003550325.1 Gigaspora rosea | reverse complement strand
GGAAAACCTATGTTTTCTAATGTTGTAATAAGTGCTAAAGTTGATGAAAAAGATGTAAATTGGTACGGCTTAGTAAGTAATATTCACATTATCTGATTCTGCATATATATAATGTAATAAGTATATTAATAATAATGAGTAATAATGAAAGCAAAACAAGCACGAATATAGACAATATTATCATTACATCACGAGTAATTATATACTAATATAATAATTATATATTAATTTTCGGGTATTGCTAATATTTAAGTTTTACCGAGCGGTAGACAGAGAACCGCTTGTTCGGTGGTATGAAGAAGAGGGCGAACTGTGGGAATGCACTAAATTAAAATTAATTAAGTATTACAGTTGTATTCCTATAGAAAGTATAGACAAAACCGTTCATATTGTTCCAAGATTTGATAAGAAAAATGAATATTTAATAAACATTTACATGTTCTAATAAAATTAAAGAGTTTATTGTTAATCAATTTAAACATATGTGCTAACAATGCAATAAATAGATACATATCGATAGGTATCGGATAAATTAATATTCAATATAAATATATGTGCTACAATGCAATAAATAGATGCATATCAATATGCATCGGATAAATTAATATCCGATATAAATCAATAAATAAATATAAATTGCATGGTAACACAGAAAATCATATCGATATATATCGGTAAAAGATATATATCGATGAAGAGCAAACATATCGATATATACCGGTAAATGATAAATATCATTAAATAACTAATTATCGATATATATCTATTATATTAATATCAATATAAATCATTTATTAGATTTATATCGCAATGTAGCAGACCTATTACTATCGATATATAGCGATATTTTGTTAATTGTCAATATATATCAAATATTTTTAATAGGTTATATATCGATAAATAACAAATATCGCTATATGTCGATAGTAATAGGTCTGCTACATTGCGATATGAATCTAATAAATGATTTATATCGATATTAATATAATCGATATATATCGATAATTAGTTATTTAACGATATTTATCATTTTTCGGTATATATCGTTTTTTAGTTATGTATCGTTACATAACCTAAATTATCGATATATGCCGTTATTTTCTAATCGATATGCATCGATTTATTGCTATATATCGATATGTATCTATATAAAATATTTTCTGATGACCTTCCTAAATGCACGTTTTTTTCTATTCCGTAAAATGTTATTAGTGCTAAATGCATTTCTATATTCTGTAAATGCACATTCTTTTGAATAACATTTTATATTACACTAATCTCCCTAAATGCATATAGCTAATCAAATTTTAGTATTTAAGATAGGTTATACAGTTTTGGTAAAAGTTACACAAACTTGATGATCTAATTTTTAAAGCTGCAATTTAATTGGCTCTTTCTAAATGCAAACTTCCCTAAATGCACATTGTAGGCTTGTCCCTACGAGTTGCATTTATGGAGGGTTGACTGTATGTAGAAAAGCTTCATTTGCACACTATAGAAATTTACTATTAAATACCTACCATAATTTATTATAAGATGATCATCATTTTTGACCCTTTATTTGCGATTTACTACTTAACTATTAGATAAGCTCTACAACTTTACTTAGAAGCTCAAAGATGATTTATATAGTATAAAAAAAGTTTATATAGAAAAATATTTTAATACTAAGTAAATTATCTTTGAGCTTCTAAGTAATTTGTAAAGCTTATTAAAACAAATCTAATAGTAGTTAAATTATTAAAATCTGTTAGATAGTTTATAAATTATCATTAAAGAACTCTTTCTGACGATCCCTTGCACCAAATTTTTCAAGAAAGCCGACCTACGAAAACTATACAGTTATTATATATAACATGCAACAAAACTCCACTTTCAGCAGCTGGGGCTCAAGGCCATTCACTGAGTGTTTGGTTTCTACGAAACCAAAAGCGGTCGTTACTGAAATAGAGTTGAAAAAGATGACTCATCTAAGCGAGGTCTCTTGGCAGAAGTCTGGAAAACTACCAAGCGAAGAAGTAGTAGTTAGTTTTGTCAAGGCTTTTGGATATAGAAACATACAAAAGTGCTTGGTTAGATATTATATTCTGTATAGCGTAACTCTTTCAAGTCTTTACAACTTGGTGACCTTCCCTCCTGCTCCTTTGGTATTTTCGAAATTTCAACAATGTGGGCATTTTGGTTTACCCCTTCAAAAGATCGGCAGTGTTTACTCCTTCCAAATCGGAAACGCCTACCGGTTTGGTGTCGACGTCACGAGTAGATCATTACGCTACAATGTAAATAGTGAATGACGTGTCAGAGATGTTTTGGACCGTACGAAGAAATTTCTTACAAACGTTGCTACAAGGCGGTTTTTCTTTTTGTGTTGTTTTCTTTTCTTCCTAAACATATAATACTAGAGTAGAGTTTCTATACAGTATTATATAATTTTTACATTTTATACATTTCATTTCATATCTGTCAGGATTAGTCTTCTCTTTGTTTTTCTCATCTTGTTTCTCTTTTTCTTTTTTGGTTTGTTTTTTGATAATTCGTTTAGGTTTAGTAGTACCTCCCCTTTTTTATACTTTCCTTTAGATTTCGGTTTAAATTTTTTTTCTTATGTTGGATTTTGAGTAAAATCATTCCACCATCGAAGCTAGGTGAGAAGGATTTAAAGAAAAAGGCGGTCCTGACAAGGCTAACAGCAGCCATTCAGTGAATACAGGTCACTTGCAGTGAGTTGCGGGTCCCTGTAGGAGAAGAACTAGTTGTCATGGCAGGTCGCACCTGGGTACTTCGGTATCGAGTAAGTTTTTATTAGATAAGAAGGATTTTAGTTAGTAGCCGGAAAAGTGTAGTGTAGCATTATGACTTACCATAGCTGAAATAATGTAAATTTTATTACAACCTCCATAATAAAATCAGGGCCGCTGGTTAAAAAAAAAATAAAAATAAAAAAAATAAATTATCATTAAAAATTTTTTTTTTTTTTTTTTTAAACTTAGGCAGTCTTGCCGACAAGTATTTATTAGGATTCTTAAGATATGACGTAGTTATATAGCAGTAACGAGAATACCGTATGTTTCCGAAAATAAGCTACCTTTTTTTTGCCGATTTTTAACAAAAAAAACCGTGGGTAGCTTATTTTCGGGTTATTTACTATTTTAAGTAATTTAAAGCACAACAAAGGGTAGCTTATTTTCGAATACAAAACTCTAACAAGTAAAATAAATAAATAAATATGCTGTAGACAATAAATAAATATGCTGTAGACAATAAATAAATATGTTATAAACAATAAATAAATATGCAAAAAAAAATCGGGAGTAACTTATAAAACGATCGATTATAATCGCTACATAGTAAAGTCTAAATTTTACTAAGCAAATCGATCAAAGTCGCATAAGTAACCTTGTTTAGCAGACCAAAATACGCGTACCCTAAAAATTTCATAAAAATTGGAGAACTTTTTATTATTTGACTTTTAATTTTTACGTTCAACGGTTTTTTTTTTTACAAAAAAAAAACCGTTGAACGTAAAAATTAAAAGTCAAATAATAAAAAGTTCTCCAATTTTTATGAAATTTTTAGGGTACGCGTATTTTGGTCTGCTAAACAAGGTTACTTATGCGACTTTGATCGATTTGCTTAGTAAAATTTAGACTTTACTATGTAGCAACGGTTATCGATCGTGGGGGTAGCTTATTTTTGGAACTAAAAATTTTGTTAAATATCTTTTGGCGCAACAAAGGGGTAGCTTATTTTCGGGTCAAAGGCGTTTTGACGTTTTTGGATCAAAACTGGGGGGTAGCTTATTTTAGGATGTAGCTTATTTTCGGAAACATACGGTACAACTAGCCACACGTACACTTTTGGTATCTAATTTAAGTGGTCCGCCCTAAGGTTCCACACTAGCTGCCATACCTGCAACCCAACTACGGGAATTGCCTAATTTAAATCCTCTGATTATCTGCTAAGCCCATCAATCCCCTAATACTTAATCTCTGACATTACCCGGTATGATACTTTTTTTGGGTGAATCCCCAGGTACAACCTGCTACACTATGCCAAACAAACCGGTTTGACATAGAATTTTACCAGAACGATACATGTCCTACACAATTAATCGTACGGTTTCTTTCGGCGATCGACGCTACGGCTTTACCCATATACTCGCAGTCTGGATTTCCGTAAACTGCTAATATCGCCTACTACAACCCTAGTAAGGTTCGTCGTCTGGCCCGGCACCCACTTCTTCCGGTAGCACCGTCGTAGCCGTCCATCTACCTCCTTACTTAGGATTTGCCAAGGGGTTTCTGTTTTTCCGGTTTCCTGAATTTGTCAGTGTAACAATACACCAATTCGCTTAGAAGCTTCCATTCAAGATGGTGTAACCAAAATTACAGGTATTTTTACCCAACCGATCTTGAGCCACAGTTACCGTAACACAGGCCTATTTTTCAAACCGTCGCCAGTGGGATTCGAACTTTTACCTGTCGCTTGGGGGTGACAACCTGGCAACTTCTCTAAGTCGCCACACCCTATTAAAAATATTTTGCTAACTATATTAAATTTTATAAAAATAATAATATTGTTTATATAGAATTTTATATAGTCATAAAACATGTTTTAAGAATATCTTAGGATTAGATTCATCTTGATGAGCTCTATAACTTTACTTTGAAGCTTAAAGGTAATTTATTTAGTCTGAAAATATTTTTTATAGAAAAATTTTTTTATAATAAATAAATATTATAATATTTAATATGATTTTAATAATTTTTATATTAATTTATTGAATCTGAACATGTTCATGAACTTTGAACTGAACTTGAACTGAACTTGAACTTACTTTAAAAGTTCGATATTAAACTTGAACCAGACTTAATTTCTAAGTTTGAGTTCAGTTCGAGTTCGGTTCAAAATTTAACTAAGCTTGAACTTAGCCTAAAGTTCAGTTTGGTTTAGTTTATAGGAACACTAGTTGGAACTATATACAAAGAATATGATTTTTGAAAGAACTATAGACTACTATTGCTTGTAATTGTTGATGAAGTTAGGGAATATAAAGTTAAAGAAATTTTGATATAAAGCTAATTTAAAATAGATTGCATTACCTAGTAAATTGAAAAGATTATGATATTAATAAATACTTATAGAAGCTATTAAAAAATATGATCAAATATTTGATTTCAAATCAAATTCAAATACAAAATTTTCAAATCAAATCAAATTCAAATTGATTAATATTTGATTTAATCAAATATTCAAAATTGAAAATTACTACTTATTACCAGTAGTGATTATCACTAGTGATTAACAAAAATTAATAAAAAGTTTTTTGCCAAAATAAAATTTAAAATTTGATTAATATTAGGGTTAGGGTAAGAACTGGATAGGGCAGGGGGCATAGTTTATACCAAAATTTTACGATAAATTTTTTTTGTTAAAGCCTCAAAGATTGATTTCATAAACAAAATTTAAAGATACAAAATATACATTGGTGATGATCACCAATGGTAATAAATAGCAAACTTCTTTAAAATTTTGATTTAATTTAAAAAATTTATAAGTAAAGGTTTAAAAAATTTCAAATCAAATCAAATTCAAATACAAAATTTTTAATTCAAATCAAATTCAAATTAAGAATTATTTGGTTTGATCAAATTCAAATATATATAATATTTGATTTGTTTTGTTTTTAAAAAATTCTAATGTTCAGAAAGCAGTAGAAGATTTTTATTGATGTTATTTTAATAAGTCCATATTTGGTACAAAAGTGAATGAAAAAAAATACAAGAGAAAAAAATATTACTAAGGAGAGATAATATAATAACTAAGTCTTTAAAGCTTTAATCATGATTCAAGCTCATAGCCTGCAGGCCTATAATTCAAGTTTTAGAGTTCTAATTGTGATTAAAGCCTGTAATATCCAAAACTATAATTTAAATATGAGATTTTAAGACTAAATCTTTTTCTGAATATATAAGAAATGTAGTTATAGTTGGACAATTATTATACAGAATTACAAATAAAATATATAGTTATAGTTAGTTAATTATTTGTTAAAGTTCAAAATATATAAAATATAATTACCAAATAGCTAGTATTAGTAATTAATCTAGTAATAGCTATAGGAAAAAATCTAGTATCATATAAAAGTAAGAAAAATGTGTTTGTTACTGGAGGTGGCAGTTACCGGAGCATGATTGACCAATTAGATTGTGTAATGTTCGATCAAAACAAAAACAAAGCATCGAAACTTACTATCGTTAGAATCAGGGTTAAAGCCATAGTTAGGGTTCAGGCAGTGTTGTCACTTGGATGTTTTTTGGACATTTTGGACATTTTTCAAATTAAAATTACTTAAAATTTTATTAAGATAATCTATTTTAATTTTTTCACCAATAAGTCCAGTACCTAAAAAAATATATAATTATATATTTTTTTAAATTACTTTATTGATTAGTTAAACATGGGACATAGGCTTGGACGATTTTGGACAATCTTGAACATTGAACAAAAACATAGTATGGACACGTCCAAGTGACAACACTGAGTTCAGGTATAGCTTTGTATATAGTAAATTTTTGCAAGGAATTTTTTTTTTTGTATAAAAAAAAAGTAGTTTCATAGACAAAATTTTAAGTTAGAAGTAATTTTTTAAAAAAATCAAAGTTTTTGCATTTTTTACATTATACGTAAACCTTTGATCTAATTGGTCAATCACATTTCGGTAACTGGCATCGCTGACGACAAATAGATTTACTCTAAAAGTAAAATACAAATTTTGATATAATGCCTAATCTGTTTAACAAATACAATAAAACTTCATTCTTGTCTTGAATTTGTCTTGTATAATTTAAGTTATAACAATTATTACAACTAAAGTTAGATAAAAGCTAAATTTTTAAACAATTTTTTTAGTAAATCTAATTAAAATTTAATTAAAAATTAATAAAAAATTAGAATTAAATCCAAAAATTCTAAAAAATTAGTGTATTAAAATTCAAGTATTTTTTAGTAAAAACAAAAAAATTTGAGTTAATTTAATAAGATAATTGTTGATAAATTAATTTTAAAGTTATTCTAGTATATATCAGTTAACTGATTTGTCATACTATTTTGGATAGATTTTTTGTTATATATAAATTTTAAAAAAAAATTACTATAAACTTTGAAGCTATAATATTTTTTCCCTTACATATTAACTTAAAATTAAATTTTTTGGAAATATATAACAAGAGAAAAAGAAAAAATTGAATTTTAAAATTTTGTCAATTTTGTACAAAATAAAAATGTACCTTTGCCAAAAACAAATATTTAATGATTTTAAAATGATGAGTATGTATAAAATCATGTTCTGAACAACTTAGGTGATGGAAGTAGGTTGCCTTGTAAAAAAAATTAGTTATCTATGTACTTAAGTTAAAATTTTTGGGGTTTCAATATAAAATAAGTTTTTTTGATTAGGTAACCTACTTTGGGCCCTTAAGCAAAGTTGTTTAGTACATGATACTACTCTGCGATGCACTTTTTTGAACTATTTACCAAGTAAAAAATAGAGTTAAAGATAGAAAAATTTTTTTCTAAAAATTTTTTTTTAAAAAAAAATTTTTTTAACTTTAACCCTATTTTTTATATAGTACAGTAAAAGGTTTGAAAACACATTACAACTTTATCCAAAGTAGAATCACATGCTAAACAACTTTGCTTAAGGGCCCAAAGTAGGTTATTTAATAAAAAAAAACTGTTTTATATTGAAAACCCAAAAATTTTAACTTTAGTACATAGATAACTTATTTTTCTTACAAGGTAACCTACTTCTGTCCCTATGTAAAATTGTTTAGGGCATAATTTTACATATACTCATTATTTTAAAATTGTTAAATATTTGTTTTTAGCAAAGTTATATTTTTGTTTTGTGCAAAATTGGTAAAATTTTAACCTGATTTTTAAGCTTATTCCCTTGTTCTATATTTCCAAAAAAGTTAAGTTTAATATAAGTTATAGGGGAAGAAACATCGTAGTTTTGAAGTTTATAGTAATTTTATATGTTTTTTTTTATAAATTTATATATAACAAAAAACTGTTGTGACATATTGGTTGACTAGTATAGTAAAATGATTTTAAAAATTAATTTATCAACAACTATTTTATTAAATTAATTCAAAATTTTTGTCATTACTATAAAGTGCTTGAATTTTAATATATTAATTTTTTAGAATTTTAAAAATTTAGCTCTTATCTAACTTTTGTTGTAGTAATTAAAAATATTTACTAACCAATATTATTAAGTACTATTTATAAAAAAAAGTTTTAAAACTGTAGCTTTTCAATTTAAAAAGTTAAAAGAAGTAGAATATTTTTAATTTTAACTGTATCAATATATAAGAGAACATTAATAGAAAAGAGACAAATTTTTTTTAAATAAAGTTTTTTTTAATTAAATTAAACTATTTCAACAACTACTTAATCAAATTTAATAATTTTTTTTATTTTAATTTTATATAGTTATATAATTAAAACAAAAAAAATTTTATTAAATTTGATTTAGTAATTGTTAAGCTATTTTAATTTAAAAAAGTTACTAAAAATGATTTCTTTTCTACTAATGCTCTTTTATATATATATTTATACACATAGTGTACAAATTGAAATCATCTTATAAAAATATTTTTATTTTTATTACAAGTCTTAATTTTTAGAAATAAATTATTAAGTTGTAATAATAAAAGTTAACATCTTTTATATAAACTACCAATTATCTTAAAAACTATAGTTCTAAAACTAAAACTAAATAAAATTACAAGAAAATTGTAATAAAATTTTTTAAAATATTTTTTTAAAACTTATCTATTTTTAGCTTATATATAATTTTAAATTAATTTTCAAAAAAGTAATACTTATTATAAATATAATTATACAAAGTTTTATTTAATTATTTTAGCATTTTAAAAAAGTTAATAGAGCTAAAAAAAATACAAAAATGTAGACAAATTTGTCTGTATTGGTCTACAAATTAAGGGATAGTGTTATGAATAATTTTTATAAATAGTATATTTTTAAAATTATTTTTTATATATACAACTTGTTTAATGCTTAATTTTAGTATAATAGTTAAAAAAACATAATTATTATAAATTTGCTCATAGATTATATAATAGAATTATATGAAAAAATTTTTTTTAATTATACAACCTATTTGATATTTAATTTTAGTATAATAAAAAAAATAAACTTTATAACTCAAGATAAACTATTTAAATATTTAACCAATTCTATTAAGAACTTAAAGAACAATAGATAATAGCTTGGCAAAATCGAAAAAACTCGATTTTCGAGTTTTTTTTTGATTTCGGGCTACTGTATTTTTTGATACTGTACTAAAAATAGATTTTGATTGTCCAAAATCAAAAACTCGAAAATCGAGTTTTTTTTTTATTATAACAGATCAGTATGGTATAGATTTAAAAATTCGGTCTATACTATACGGAACTGCTAATCTATACTATATTGATCTGTGAAATACCTGTATAGGCCGAATTTAAAATCTATACTATACCGATCAGCTAATATATATTACAATGGATCAATATATAATATAGATTTAAAAATTCGGCCTATACTGTGAAATACCTGTTTTATTCGATTTTGTCGAGCAATAAGTTAAATGTTTTTCAAATAATCTTACGTAATAAAAAATAATTCTAAAATTTAATTGGTTAATTATAGAGTTACCAAAAATAGTGTAATCTACATTGTCCAAATTTGACAAACATGCTTGACTGAAGTTTCAGTAACTTTTATATTGCATTATAAAGTACCAGCTTTACAAAAGTTCGGCCATCATTATCGCATCGTTTGGACATGCAACTTCAATCATCAACCGGGATTAATTCGCCACCTAAAAAAAATTCAGTTTATACGGTCTACATAATCACATACTCGAAAAAATTTTATATATCAATCATCAAAAATTTTTGATCTCAGAAATTATAATCATGTGAATTATACATGAAAAACTAGTTTACCGAAACCGAGATCGGGCTAAAGCGGAGTTAATTCAAAATATGATCTCATGCTGCATAATTGCAATCTTGATATTTATATTATATACAGTACCTACCAAAGTTGCATCGAAAAGGTAACACTAACTTAACTCCACTTTAGCCAACAAGCCCAAAACTTAAAATGTAGTTTTCTGCCCGGTAAAAAGTTCGATGACAGGTTGGAACTTGATAAGAATTAATTATTTTACATTTTATAATCGGAATATATTATTTTAAAAAAAAGATGGTTTTATGTTTGGTGAATAGATAATTCTTTTAGAAGCGTTTTTTTTTTTTTTTTATTTATTTATTTAATAATATTAACTGTTAATATAATATCACTATTTGCTATGGATCACGAATAATTGAGTAATCTGTCGTTAATAAAAAAAAAAAAGATAATTGTAAAAAATATATACATGTATGAAATTTACGTTTAGTACACATGAATAGGTTAAAGAAAACAAATTATTTATTATATAATCACCTGATTTCATAAAGTTTTGAAACTAACAACATAAGGATAACGTCACAATAATTTAGAATTTAGAAAAAATCAACATTGAATTCATGGCAGCGGATAAAGCAACATTCAGTTTGCTTTATTTCTGCATAGTTTTCTTAAGTGATAATTATTCATAAAACATTACACAAATAAAATATAAAAATCCAGTTAGAAAATTTTTTAAAAAAAAATTTTTTTCATGATTATCTTTAGATATTATGTGCCAAAGAACCAAAAAAAAAATTTTTTTTATAAATAATTTCGTCAACGAGTTAAAAAGGAAAAACATATAACTCGTGGATTTTTAGGAAAAGAATAGGCGACGTACCCATCAAAAAAAAATAATAATAATAATAATAATACTAATATGTAGAGAACCAATTTAGTTAATATAATAAGTGTAAATAATAATAATATATGAAGATAAAAATGCCATTTGAACAAACATTATGAAAATGATGAAAATTTTTGACGAATAAAAATGGATTAGATGAATTAAAATGGTTCGGAAAGTATGGAAAAATGTAGGTAGCAGTGAGGTGTAAAAGGATATTTTTCCCTTCGTTAAAGTCGTATAGTATAGTCTTTTTTTTCGAAATCCCAAGTTCATGTATGTACAAGAAAAAAGGGATGAAAAAAAAAAAATTAAGGATAGAAAGCGAAAAAGGGTGTAATGATAAAATGCTGAGGGGAATATACTAAATAAAGCACTTACGTACGTGCATCTATATCATTGACCGGGATCACGTTAATACAGATTTTTTCATTATTCATGTTCTAGATTTGATAGACGTGCCCGTTATTAAAATAATATTGACCGTGTAGTATAGGGGTAAAAATCATATAAATCGGTCAAGAAAAAATTATTAAAAAGATAAATATAATAAACAGACATTTTTTTTTTTTTTTTTTGATCCGCCCGATTTAACCCAGTGTCCCAATTAAAACAGAATTTATCGAACATTATAAGCATGTAAAACGTAACCCCCACCAAATGGTCGTCTCTCGGGGCTTTTTCCTTTACCACCATCTTTACCTTCTACTTCACTGGTAGACAGCAAATATTTCAAACCTGCAGCAGCTTTTTTCATGTCAACAGAAGTATTACTGCCATGTTGAAACTGGGTTCGTGAAGGATTAATTTTAGAAATTAGACGTTCCTCAATGGATTTTTCTAATGTCTGTTCTACCTCAGTAGAAAATGGAGAGCCTTTCATAGTAGGCGAATCCTATAAGATAAGATAGGATTTAATTAATTAAAAGAATAATAAAAGATGATAATTAATAAAAAATAAAATAAAATAAAATAAAAATAATAAATATTATTAAAAAAAAATAAAAAATTTTTTTATTTTTTACTTTAAGAGCCTTATCAGTATGGTGGCCACGGCTTCGTCCTGGAGATATATCTAGATTCTCTATGTCAGATTCTAGACGAGTTTCACTTAACGAATGTATGGTATCTTGAGCTTCTTCTAAAAGGTGGGCATATTCTTGGGCTGATACCATCATTTCACTAAGTTTACCTTCACATTAAACTTGACGGTTCTCCAATTCATTTATGCTAGCACGTAAATGTTCATTTTCTAAAACGACCTAATATTAAAAAAAAAAAAAAATCAAAAAAGTAAATATTAAAGAAAGTAAACATTTAATATTAAGAATATATATATACATACTCTGCCAAGATCAGCTTGAATCATTTTAACAATTTGTGTTGTCGTTGCACTGGATAATTTCTGGGAACTAAGAGATTTTTCAAGCTGTATAGACAAGTTAACATTCATTTCTTGAGTATCAGCTAGATGTTGTTCAACTTCGGCTAAAGTATTAAAAAAAAAAAAAAATAGACATGAGATCATATGTAAAAGACAATAATAACAATAATTTCACATGATAAACAAAAAAAAAGATATTTACTCAATTTTTTGGCATAAGTATTTACTTTATTTCGTGATTCCCACATATCCTCTGCCATATCACTCATCTGTCCAGAGAGACTGTCCAATTCTTTACGGAAGCGTTTAAGTTCTCGTCGAGCAGTATCGAGTTCCTTCTGAAGGAATGCTCTGTGTTCTCGTAATATCTTCACTTGTTCTTCACTGGCAGCCAGTTGAGTCGCAAGATCATTACTTCGATTAGCCTTTGAAGACAAGATACGATTTTCTTCTTCTAGTTTGGACAACTAATAAAAAAAACAAAAAAAAAAAAAATAATAACAATAATAAATCAATAAATTTTGAACATGAAAATAATAAATGAAATACAACAAAATATAACCTTTAGGTAAGCTTGTTGCTCAGCCTGCTTAGCAAGGTCAAGTTTCAATTGTAGCTCTTCGTTTTTTTCGGAAATTGCAAGGCCAAGACGAGCAGCAACATCCAAATTTTGAGCCATATCATCTTTTTCTTTTTCTTTTTGTATAACCATACGTCTTAGAAGTTCAGTATCATCTATAGAGTTGACCTAAAAGTACATATATATATAATAAATAGATTGCATTAGTAATAATTTCCAAGGAAATATCTAGAAAAAAAAAAAAACAATAAATGATAAAAACCTCTTCAAGAAAGGCGCTTCGTTCCGTTGCTAAAAAAGTTTCGAAATAAGGTCATAAGATCAGAATAAATAAATGAAATCAAATTATAATATATTAAAAAAATATTAAAAATAATAAATTCAATTAATTAATTAAATACCTGGAGTCATTGCATATATTTGAGAAATAAGAGGGTCAATATCGTTCTCGATTTGACGAGTCTCCTCGACCTAAAAATAAATAAATGTTTATTGTTAATTATTATTATTATATAATTATTATTATTATATAATTATTATTATTATATAATTATTATTATTATATTATTATATACGATTAGCTAGTTACTCGGGTCAAGGATATCGATTACGCAGCAACAAAATCTTAAAAAACAAAAAAAAAAACAGACACGATCGCTCTTTAAAAAGGTTCAAAGAGGGTAATAATGAAACTTTGAAAAGCATAGTGCCTTAAAGAAGCATGTACTTAAAGTACAAGAACGAAAAAAATTCGATAAAAATTTAAAAATAAGAAAAAGAATTTGTACCGATTCGTTATCAGCAGGTATATTGGACATTAAAACTTAGCACTCACGAAAACCGATTCGAAAACTTAAGCGCAACAAAGAGTACAGTTAAAGTATAAAGTAACGAATAATATAAAATGAGGGTAAGGGTGAGTGCAAAAGTTCTTTAAATATTAGTTGTTCTCTTCCTTGCAGGCCGCACAATCTTTTTTTTTTTTAAAAAGAAATAATTCGAAAAAATATCGGGTACGTCAAAAAAAAAAAAATTAAAGGAAAAGTAGGAGTGAATATAGAAAGTTTAGTCGCAAGGAGTTAAACAAACGGGTAATACGGAACTTTAAAAAGTCAGAAACACCTTTATTAGCATCACTCACTCTTTTTGATGGTGAAATATGGAATAGGTCACCAAACGGAGATACAAACCTCCGACAGTTATAAATGTGGAGGAAAATCAGAAACAAGAATTGTGTAACAGAAAAACTAATAGTGAACTAATAGTGTACTATAAATATATACATATATATACACAAAGATAATCGTATCATAACGTATATATATATATCGAATATAAAGCATTGTCATTATAAAAAAAAAAAAGCTTGAAAATACCTTTTATAAAAATGAATCTTTTGCAAAGCCACAACCAATTGTTTTTATATACGTGCTATTACCAGAAAAAAATTGCAGGCACATGGATGTTCGCCCCCAAATTGTGATTGAAAAAGCTTTCGACTAGTGTAACATTGATCATACACAATATTATGTTTTAAAAAAAAATAAAGTTATCGAAATTATATATATAAAAAAAAAAATTTACTAAATTTCTTTTGATCAGCTGATTGAATTTTTTTTTTTTGAAAGATTGAATGCATTATTAATAATAAATAAAAAAAATGATAATATTATTAAACCAAATATAACAATTGATTATAAAAAAAAAAAAAAAAAAAAATTTGATGGGGTTTTCGCATTTTTCGCAGCAAAACATAAATGCAAAATATATTATCGAATCAATAAACCTTACCTAATATTAAAAAGAAATTTCTAGTATTACGTTTTAATACTCATTTTGTCAAACTTACATTTCCAAAGTTTGACATATATTTAGGGGAGACAAACAAAGCGTTTCCGATGCATCCGATTTAAGCCTTTTTTTTTTTAGACTTTTTGATTTTTGATTAAACAAGATTTAGATCTTTATAAACCATGTCATTTTTCTTAATATATCAAAAAGTATAAATAACACAAAATCAACAATTCACTTGTATTGGACAAGTAGGATGGAATTATCTTAAGAACATAAGCACGAAAATCATTTGAAATCATCATGAATTTGACCTTTAAAATTCAATGATCATGTATTTCAACAAGATGATAACTTGATTATTAAGAAAAAAAAAGAAATGTTAGTGTTACATTCTTGACGCCGGCTTACAGGTCCCTTTCAGGAATAATGGACCAAGAAAATCTGCAGAAAATTACCTAATTTTTTTACTCTTAACGGAAATTTGGATTTGTGGCCCGTGCAATTAGTCATTAACAAACAAATTTTTATTACTAATATTTTCTTTTTTTTTTTTTTTTTTTTTTTTTTTTTTTTTTTT
>QKWP01000170.1:0-65895 GCA_003550325.1 Gigaspora rosea | reverse complement strand
TTTTTTTTTTTTTTTTTTTTATCAGAATTTAATATTCTGTAATATTGTTAAAAAAATTATTTATATTTATTTGTTTATTTATTTATTTTAGATCATGGTTATGGTAATCTCGAAATAGACCAAGTTTACCCATCCATCAATAGTAATGTAAGCTCAGAAACGAGCACCTTAAAAATCATCTTTTATAATCCGGTTATTCTATCAACTGGTCTTATCACCATCTACAAAACTTCTGATAATAGCATTAGACAAATGGTTTCTGCAACAATGGATGAGTACTGTAGCATGCCAGATAATAAGACTGTCGATATAAAGATAATTGGCAGTACCTTTAATCAGGCTGGTGAAAGATATTATGTACAAATGGACCCTAATTTTGTTAGAAATAAATTGCTCTATGAACCCTTACCAGGAATTGATCAAGGAATTGTGAACTATAATTCAAGTAATATCTTCATTATCTGTCTTTTATTTTTTATTTATTTATTTTTATTTTTGACTAATATCAGAATCAATATTATTTATTTATATTATCATGAATAATTTAGCTTATCAAGGGAGGCCCTCAGGTTAATATAATTAAAATTCTTCTTAATTTCAAACGTTCTATATATTAAAATTCTTTATATATTAATTTATTTACACAGAGGAGGCTGCTATATGTATAGCTCGTCTCACAGCAGATGCAACAAAAAAATTTCAAGATCTCCCTCCAGAAAATCAAACTACATATTTTAATTCTCTATTTAAAGAAATCGCGAAAAAATTACCAGTTCGATATGAACGTCTAACTACTGATGGAAATTTTCAGTATGTTTATTCTAGTGGATCTAATAATCCAAATATTGAATTTGAAGTCCGAGTAAATTTAACAGATTCTAAGCAAAAAGAAAATTCTGTCCCGGGTGTGGTATCAGATTTAAATGATATGATTAGATTTAAGAGCATTACTACTTTCTCTACTGGTTTAACAAATGATTTAGAACCGACTTTTGGCTTCAAACCGAAAGGTGATTTATGGGGTCAATATAAAAATACTATTGTCTCATTGATCATTGGCTCTCTCGTGAATTCTGTGCTCTACGTTGTTTCCCAAGCGAAGCAGGTAAAAATTTAAAACAGACATTTTTTTTTTTTTTTTTTGATCCGCCCGATTTAACCCAGTGTCCCAATTAAAACAGAATTTATCGAACATTATAAGCATGTAAAACGTAACCCCCACCAAATGGTCGTCTCTCGGGGCTTTTTCCTTTACCACCATCTTTACCTTCTACTTCACTGGTAGACAGCAAATATTTCAAACCTGCAGCAGCTTTTTTCATGTCAACAGAAGTATTACTGCCATGTTGAAACTGGGTTCGTGAAGGATTAATTTTAGAAATTAGACGTTCCTCAATGGATTTTTCTAATGTCTGTTCTACCTCAGTAGAAAATGGAGAGCCTTTCATAGTAGGCGAATCCTATAAGATAAGATAGGATTTAATTAATTAAAAGAATAATAAAAGATGATAATTAATAAAAAATAAAATAAAATAAAATAAAAATAATAAATATTATTAAAAAAAAATAAAAAATTTTTTTATTTTTTACTTTAAGAGCCTTATCAGTATGGTGGCCACGGCTTCGTCCTGGAGATATATCTAGATTCTCTATGTCAGATTCTAGACGAGTTTCACTTAACGAATGTATGGTATCTTGAGCTTCTTCTAAAAGGTGGGCATATTCTTGGGCTGATACCATCATTTCACTAAGTTTACCTTCACATTTAACTTGACGGTTCTCCAATTCATTTATGCTAGCACGTAAATGTTCATTTTCTAAAACGACCTAATATTAAAAAAAAAAAAAAATCAAAAAAGTAAATATTAAAGAAAGTAAACATTTAATATTAAGAATATATATATACATACTCTGCCAAGATCAGCTTGAATCATTTTAACAATTTGTGTTGTCGTTGCACTGGATAATTTCTGGGAACTAAGAGATTTTTCAAGCTGTATAGACAAGTTAACATTCATTTCTTGAGTATCAGCTAGATGTTGTTCAACTTCGGCTAAAGTATTAAAAAAAAAAAAAAATAGACATGAGATCATATGTAAAAGACAATAATAACAATAATTTCACATGATAAACAAAAAAAAAGATATTTACTCAATTTTTTGGCATAAGTATTTACTTTATTTCGTGATTCCCACATATCCTCTGCCATATCACTCATCTGTCCAGAGAGACTGTCCAATTCTTTACGGAAGCGTTTAAGTTCTCGTCGAGCAGTATCGAGTTCCTTCTGAAGGAATGCTCTGTGTTCTCGTAATATCTTCACTTGTTCTTCACTGGCAGCCAGTTGAGTCGCAAGATCATTACTTCGATTAGCCTTTGAAGACAAGATACGATTTTCTTCTTCTAGTTTGGACAACTAATAAAAAAAACAAAAAAAAAAAAAATAATAACAATAATAAATCAATAAATTTTGAACATGAAAATAATAAATGAAATACAACAAAATATAACCTTTAGGTAAGCTTGTTGCTCAGCCTGCTTAGCAAGGTCAAGTTTCAATTGTAGCTCTTCGTTTTTTTCGGAAATTGCAAGGCCAAGACGAGCAGCAACATCCAAATTTTGAGCCATATCATCTTTTTCTTTTTCTTTTTGTATAACCATACGTCTTAGAAGTTCAGTATCATCTATAGAGTTGACCTAAAAGTACATATATATATAATAAATAGATTGCATTAGTAATAATTTCCAAGGAAATATCTAGAAAAAAAAAAAAACAATAAATGATAAAAACCTCTTCAAGAAAGGCGCTTCGTTCCGTTGCTAAAAAAGTTTCGAAATAAGGTCATAAGATCAGAATAAATAAATGAAATCAAATTATAATATATTAAAAAAATATTAAAAATAATAAATTCAATTAATTAATTAAATACCTGGAGTCATTGCATATATTTGAGAAATAAGAGGGTCAATATCGTTCTCGATTTGACGAGTCTCCTCGACCTAAAAATAAATAAATGTTTATTGTTAATTATTATTATTATATAATTATTATTATTATATAATTATTATTATTATATAATTATTATTATTATATTATTATATACGATTAGCTAGTTACTCGGGTCAAGGATATCGATTACGCAGCAACAAAATCTTAAAAAACAAAAAAAAAAACAGACACGATCGCTCTTTAAAAAGGTTCAAAGAGGGTAATAATGAAACTTTGAAAAGCATAGTGCCTTAAAGAAGCATGTACTTAAAGTACAAGAACGAAAAAAATTCGATAAAAATTTAAAAATAAGAAAAAGAATTTGTACCGATTCGTTATCAGCAGGTATATTGGACATTAAAACTTAGCACTCACGAAAACCGATTCGAAAACTTAAGCGCAACAAAGAGTACAGTTAAAGTATAAAGTAACGAATAATATAAAATGAGGGTAAGGGTGAGTGCAAAAGTTCTTTAAATATTAGTTGTTCTCTTCCTTGCAGGCCGCACAATCTTTTTTTTTTTTAAAAAGAAATAATTCGAAAAAATATCGGGTACGTCAAAAAAAAAAAAATTAAAGGAAAAGTAGGAGTGAATATAGAAAGTTTAGTCGCAAGGAGTTAAACAAACGGGTAATACGGAACTTTAAAAAGTCAGAAACACCTTTATTAGCATCACTCACTCTTTTTGATGGTGAAATATGGAATAGGTCACCAAACGGAGATACAAACCTCCGACAGTTATAAATGTGGAGGAAAATCAGAAACAAGAATTGTGTAACAGAAAAACTAATAGTGAACTAATAGTGTACTATAAATATATACATATATATACACAAAGATAATCGTATCATAACGTATATATATATATCGAATATAAAGCATTGTCATTATAAAAAAAAAAAAGCTTGAAAATACCTTTTATAAAAATGAATCTTTTGCAAAGCCACAACCAATTGTTTTTATATACGTGCTATTACCAGAAAAAAATTGCAGGCACATGGATGTTCGCCCCCAAATTGTGATTGAAAAAGCTTTCGACTAGTGTAACATTGATCATACACAATATTATGTTTTAAAAAAAAATAAAGTTATCGAAATTATATATATAAAAAAAAAAATTTACTAAATTTCTTTTGATCAGCTGATTGAATTTTTTTTTTTTGAAAGATTGAATGCATTATTAATAATAAATAAAAAAAATGATAATATTATTAAACCAAATATAACAATTGATTATAAAAAAAAAAAAAAAAAAAAATTTGATGGGGTTTTCGCATTTTTCGCAGCAAAACATAAATGCAAAATATATTATCGAATCAATAAACCTTACCTAATATTAAAAAGAAATTTCTAGTATTACGTTTTAATACTCATTTTGTCAAACTTACATTTCCAAAGTTTGACATATATTTAGGGGAGACAAACAAAGCGTTTCCGATGCATCCGATTTAAGCCTTTTTTTTTTTAGACTTTTTGATTTTTGATTAAACAAGATTTAGATCTTTATAAACCATGTCATTTTTCTTAATATATCAAAAAGTATAAATAACACAAAATCAACAATTCACTTGTATTGGACAAGTAGGATGGAATTATCTTAAGAACATAAGCACGAAAATCATTTGAAATCATCATGAATTTGACCTTTAAAATTCAATGATCATGTATTTCAACAAGATGATAACTTGATTATTAAGAAAAAAAAAGAAATGTTAGTGTTACATTCTTGACGCCGGCTTACAGGTCCCTTTCAGGAATAATGGACCAAGAAAATCTGCAGAAAATTACCTAATTTTTTTACTCTTAACGGAAATTTGGATTTGTGGCCCGTGCAATTAGTCATTAACAAACAAATTTTTATTACTAATATTTTTTTTTTTTTTTTTTTTTTTTTTTTTTGATATTCTTACAAAATATAATTATACAGAATTATACGTAATATTTATGGATAATTTGATCATTTTTTTGATTAGATATATGCTAAAGAATCTAGCAAATTCGAACCCAATATCTGATATTAAATCAAATTCGTATTATTTACCTGTTATGTACTTACGTACGTACGTACGTAAGTACGTAATTACGTATCTGGTATCTGGTATATATCAGGATTTTTTTTAACACTCTCTCAAGAATTTCCCCACACCTTCTTAATATTTCATCACCCCCAATCATTTTATTAATATTAATTAAATTGTGAAACATTTTATGATAATGAAAATACGTAAAAGTGATTAGATAAGCATTCTAACATCCACTTTCACGTGAGAAGGTATTGACTCATACATAAAATGACCTTCTAAGGGTTAGGTAATTTCCTTATATAGTTTAGTAAATAACCGGTTTAACTGGTTATAAGTTTTCAAATATCTCCTGAAATATTAATGAACGAATTTTTTCAAAATGGTATATAACAATTCACTTGTCATATGAAATTTGAGATCCTTTAAAATTTGATCTCACGATATGTAAAAGGCATCAATTAGAGACAATTACGTACTGTACGTACTTGATATTAAAATCTGCGCATATTTCTTTAAATTTTAATGTTCGGATCAAAAGTATACTAGACAACTGCATAGTACTGTAGTATATGCGGTCTTTATATAATATAAAAAGTTAGTCCAATTTTTTATGTAAGTTTTATAAACTATAAAACATTCATACCAGATACGTACAGCAGGTACGTACGTACGTACGTACAGTACGTACGTAACTGTTATTTCTGATCAGTGATTGTACCCCAAATTCAAAGTATTGACTTAACAAATTGGGTATTCAATAAATAAAAAATCAGTTGGAGGTGGAGTACGTAATCGACTAGCGTTAGACATGAATTCGCATATACTGTATATGCATAGTATCGTAGTAAAAAGTGGCTAACAAGGTTTCTGGCCAGTTAGATCGCAAGTTTTGTTGGATTTTTGTGTAATGGCTTTATCTTTTTTTAGAAAATTTAACTGGGCCTATTCACACCTATATATAAAACTCTTTTGAATAGAGCTAATCATGAACAGAGAAGAGATGTACTGCTGTCCCAAATCATTTTTTATCGTATAAACTGATGATTTATATAATAAAATTGCAATCCACTTATGTGTCAAATTAGATTAACATTTAAGTTTGGAGATGCGTAACAAAATACGTAATTGATTTGCGTCAATAATTGTCCGGAGTTGGGGAGGGCTCGCTTCTATGCGTTTTTGATACCCCAAATCACCATTTTGACGTAAATCGGTATATCCAATAAAAACATCGCTGTTTTGGCATTTTCGTCCTTAAAAATGCCCCTGAAATTTTGATCTGCGGCATACATGATGGTTAATTCTATAATTATCGAATTATTCTTTTCAATACTCGTACTTACATACGTATATACGTATACGTACATACGTACGTACGTACGTATATAAAATCCTTACCTTCATTCTGATTTATACCGGTCTAACTTTATGCGATTGAAGCAGAAATAGTAAATATCTACAATTCAATTCATCTAATGCGTACATTAAGTTTTGATATTGCTATTTTTTTATTCGGATAACTATACTTTTATGCGTTTGATGTCCGAAATTATGTTTTTGTTGTATTTCTGATGTACTTCCAGTCAAAATATCAAAAAACATTGCTTTGGCGTTTTTCAGATGTAACGCCCCTGAAAATTTTGATTAGCGATATACGTACATGATTTTTCTCGATATATATTTCTCATTTGCCTTTCTACATTAACATCAAGATTTTTTGCAACAAATATATATTTAGTAAAATATGCTGTTTTTAATGTTAAATATATGTATTCGAGATTTTAATTGATAATAAAGAATAAAAATTGTAAAGAACAACTTTTTTAAATTTAAGTATTGTACTCAAGATTTTAATTGATAATAATAAAGAATAAAAATTGTAAAGAACAACTTAAACATTGTACTCGAGATTTTAACTTTAGTTGGTAATAAAAAGTGTAGTTAATCAAAATATTTAAGGTTTCAATTAATTAAAATATCATAAGATATATACTGTATACTGGTATAATTCTTATACTAATCGAGGCTCATTTAATATTATTGTTATAAATAATACTAAAATTAATTCTTTATTAAAACTTATTATACTCCGATTTTATTTACAATTTATTAATTGTATAATAATATAATTAATATTTCTACTTTTTATACAAATAAATTTAATATATATACATATTTTTTGAAATCTATATACTGTAATACCGGTAATATAGCAAATTTAATAATATAATTAAACATTTATACTGTACTTATACAGTATATTAATATAATTTTTAATCTAGCAGTTCTTTTAAGATTTTTAATATACTGTATATAATTATCAATCGCAGCAATTTTTTATAAAAAATTAAATAATACCAAAATATAATTTATATATACAGTAATTATATATCAGATATATATATATATATATATATATAACTTATATCTATTATGTAATATTATTTAATTAATATAAAAGCTATAACAAATAGTTTTATTTATAAAAATATATAGATTATTTATCTGTTATTATATATTAATGTATTATTATAATATATCGCAGGCAAATTTGTCTACACGCTGACAAAAATCGCGTTTTTATCCCCAAAGCTTGCGCAATCATGTCGATCTTACCTTGTGTACAGAAAACCCGACGTGTAAAGGCTGTGAATAAGAATTTGCATCTTTCGCATATGACTTCAGAAGAACTCCGAAAAGTAAGTAAAGAATTAAAAGGATAGGATGACAAAATCATATGTTGCAAAAGTAACACGTGCGTAAGTTCATGAGTGAGATTATCTTATGATATGCAATTCGCCACAGAAAGTGCATTTGTTCTAAAATCCGCAGGCAAATTGGCTTATAAGACAGATTTAGAAATAATTATTTACTAATTTTATAAATTAAAAAAAAAAGTTGTACGTACAGTACATACGTACAGTACGTATACGTAATGAATAATTTATGTATTTAAGTATATATAAATCAACAAAAATAAGCTAGCATTTGGAACCGATTTTATTTATATTAAAACCGAATAAACCCGGTTTAATATATGAAAAATTAAAGCCGGTTCCAACTATAAAAATAAACATTTTTAATAACATATATGCTGAATTATAACTTTACAAATTACAGTTTTTATTTTTTGTATTTATTATTAATAATTTAAATAAAAATTTAGGGAAATTCTATTTTGACCCGAGTCAAAATAACCCCCTGTTTTTATATTAAAAAAATCCCTAGCCGACATTAACATAATTCTGGCTATTATTATTATTATTTTATAATTTCAGCTCACGCTAACCCTAAATTCTAAGAGGGCCCGGGTCAAAATAGAATTGGCCAACAATTTAATATACATATATGAGTGCTGCCAAGGGAAAAAGGTTGTTCGGGCTTTCAAGTATATTAGATTTTGATATACTCGAAAGCCCGAACGGCCTTTTTCCCTTGGCAGCACTCATATTTAGTTATGTTCTTAAGAGTTTACTAATTTCTCCCATCACTTCTGATTGGTTCTACTAATTATTCACATATCGGAGTATCTGTGTTATTAATCAATTTTATAGTATTCCGATAGTTAAATGGTGGAGAAATTAGTAAACCCTATTCTTAGTTTTCAAACAATTAAAAAAATAATGTATATAAAAATAGACGATATAACCAGTGTTTAAAGTCTATCTGCGGTGTGCAAATTGAAATTTCGTTCTGCAAGCAAAAATTCTAGAATCTGCGGATTTTATTATGTGTCATACATATCACGCAAGCTTTTCCGTATACTGAAACAAAGTTGAATTAAAATACTACAGTAGATATAACTGTAATAATCTAAATATTGATATAAAACAAGCAATAAATTATACTTATTATCAGGAGTTTCAATAGAACCAATAGATTTATTTGGTAAAATTGCTACATTTAATTTTATATAGCATAATATAATTTTAAAATTGATTTCTTTGTTTTTTTTTTTAATTTCATTCGCATTTTCTGAATCATTATCAAATTATCAAATTATCTAAATTTTCTATGCTTTTTATTCCTTTTTTTTTTTTTTATAAACTTCTCAAACAATAGGTCGTTTTTGTGGATAAGAATCCATACATAATTTAACTAATTTAATAAGCACTTAGAATTCCAGGCAAGTTTCAGCTGCAATCCACTACAAATTTTATTCAAGTTCGATATCAAATTTATAACCATCAATGATAAAACCTCCAGTGTTACGTAAAGCGTAATACCATAAATACAATCTTCTGAATTAAGATGCAAATTGAACTGGAATAAATATTGAAATTAACTCTAGTCATGTTATTCCAAAAAATTATTAGATTAAATATTAGTGAATAACTTTTGACTCACTAGGTTGTTTTGGATTATTTTACCACCAAAAAGACCGTCTCAATAAGACGATTCCAAAAGTCCAAAATCATTCAAATCCGATCATACAGTATAATCCCAAGATCATTAAGGGTTTGTGTCTATTTGGGTGTTTTAAAATTTGGCACAAAAGCTTAATTACAGTATATTGGGATCTTGTAATTGGATTTGGGGCTTGTTGAAATCGTCTCATTGAGTAGTAATTTTGGTGGCAAAATCATCCAAAATGGACCAGTGAATCAAAAGTTATTCACTATCAAATATTTTTAATAGTAATTTCAAAAAAATATATATATATATATTTTACAATCTTTAGTCCATCAGAAATTAAAGCTATATCACATAATATCTGGATAACTTTTTTAATTCCAGTACATTGTTTCTAGTAGACTGGACTGGATGGACTGGAACAAAATATATGTTCTAGTGGAATTCGTAGTCCAGTCCAAGCGACAGCATTTGATATATATAAGATTGCATACTTTTAATAATATTTTCATCTTGCAAAACATTACCACTGTAAAAGTCAGCATAAATATACAAATTATATCCAACTCATTAATTAAATATAAATCATATAAAATATTTTGAAGTAGTCTTTTAGTTTTGTCTGCCAAGTAAGATTTTTTTTTTCTTTAAAAACTTATTGAGACTTCTATATCGGCATATTTAATTACCATCAAGTATTCATTTGCTTCTATGTTTTGAGTTAATCAATAAACTTTATATACCTTCAGACTACTACCATACAATCTATATCTCGTATGGTTGCCAAACTTTATAAATAATCAGTTCAATATGTGATTAATGACTATACAATGAATAATTATTTACCTTATCACTTTCAAAAAATCAAGAGGACTTTCCTTAGAACAAGATAAGGTTTTAAGTGCAAGGTATAAGATGGTTCACGTACAACTTTCACTATTAATTTTCGTATTCCATCCAACCACATTGCGGAAAATACCGAGCCAAATCCTCCTTGACCAATTTTTTTAGTATTATTACTCAATCAAATGGAATCAGTTCGATAATAAGCATTAGTTCTACCAGGATCCGAACAATACTAACGGAGGTCATATTTGAAAAATAGCTAACAGTGGTCAAAATTAAGTAATTCGATTGGCTATAATTTTTTTATCCAATCAAATTGCAGAAAAACCGCCAATGGCTCAAATATAACCTCTGCTATAATTATTCGTTATCTCTTTATTTCTACTTTGTCCAACTTTGAATTGTTAGGATCACATTGTATGACGCCATGCTTCACTCGCGTTACATTCATTACAATTGTACATTTGCCATATTTAGAATCTTTAAATCATTAATATTCTTACGTAGTTGTTTTATGATAGATTCTTAAATTTAACTTGTATGACCACCGACTAAATCAACACAAAAATAAAATGAAATCAAAAGTAAATATGTATTTACAAATTTGAATATGTAGCCCATTTTGAATATTTAGATGAATAAATTCCTTAATCCTTACTCATTAAGTTGACACTAATGAAATGAAATTAAATAATAAAATTTCACGAATAGCTTATGTTAAGTATTTAGATAAAATAGGTGCTCTTTTATACTTACTAAATTACCACGAATAAATGAAATTAATTAGTAAATACATATTAATAACTTTTAAATTAGTAATATTCTTTATACTCTCCCACTAAATAACACAAATAAAATTAAATTAATAGTGAATCTCCATGAAATAGAATAGCTACTTTAAATAATTATATGTTTTATATTCACAATATAAAATGAAATTATTCATGAATAACTTATTTAAATGTTTAAATTAATAAATATTATTACATTTACCCACTAAATTCATAAGAATAAAATGAAAATAAGATAAAATGAAAATAAATAGTGAACATTCTTGAATTTGATTTGCATATTTCAAATATCTAAATTTAACAAATGTTTTTATATTCATCCACTAAATGATAAATATTCATGGATTAACTAAACAAAATAAAATTATTCATGAAACTGATTATCTTAAATACTTGGATTAACGACAATGAATGTTCTTAATACTTACAATCTAGAAATGAAATTAAATATTAAAATGTTCATGAATGACTTGTTTTAAGGGCTTAGGGTGTTCTCACGCCTTAATCAAATAAGTAAAAAATGTCGGGAAATAAAATTTATTAAGCGGAAAATATTTTAAATTAGTCAAGCGGGTTAATCATTGATAAATAATGATAAAACTTATTACGTATTATGACATTTTTATTAATAAAAAATATAGATTTTTTTTTTATACCTGACTTGAAAATTCTACAATCAATTGAGTTTTCAAAGAGATCACACAAGTATCATTTCCATGGATCATCATATTCAGCAACGAATTATTATTTTACTTCTCGTACTAAATGTTTTTATGAAAATAAAAAAATCGGTAAGCTCAAAAACCAATAGCCGATACTTATCATCTCTTAGCTTTTACCAAGTTCAACTATTCCCGTCAATAATCTCTTCATTCAATACAACAACCCAACACCAACGAAGACCTAAACTAGTAACATCTTATAATTGGAGAAGTCAGTAAACGGAATAACAAGACTGCTGAAATTGATGCTTCGCCAGAATATTTTCGAAGATCCATAGCATATGCTATTTGCGCTTTGTTTTTTTTTTTTTTTATTTTTTCGTTTTTTTATTTTTTCATTTTTTTATTTTTTGACGATGAGATTTAATAAATAATAGAAGAACCGCTCACGATGTTTATTTTGATTGATTCTAATAAATGAGCATTACGATCATGATGCATAAGAAAATTTCTATAAATATAATTATCCGATTGTCAAATAACCAAGTTATTTGGCAATCTGGTCGTCGTAAGCTGCCGGATAACACCGTTATTGAATGCCAAGCACAATTACTTGTTTATCTGGCAATAAAATTTAATGTTCCATTTCTGGGCCCCTTCGGGACCCAGAAGCTGTCACATTAAATTTTACAGCCAGATAATGAAGTTATTTTACAAATAACTCCCGTTATTTGGCAGTGATTGCGTCATCTGCCAAATAACTTCAGTATTTGGCAGCTTACGTAATCACTTCCAAAAACTCGAGTCATTTAGCAGTTAGCAAGCACAATCGTCGTAAACCACCGGATATCACCGTTATTGAATGCTACGCAGCCAATAACTTGTTTATCTTGCAGCGAATTTAATATGTGTTATTTCTGGGCCAAAAGCTGACATATTAAATTCACAGCCAGATAATGAAATTATTTTACAAATAATTTCCATTATTGGCTGCTTCGCATCCAATTAATCGTTGAACATCAGCACCCTTAGTTAGATTAAATAATGTTTTTTTTTTATGCTCACCGATCAAACCAATAAAATTAAATATACATTAAATATTCATGAACTTGAATGGTTGATAAATTAACATGAATAAAATGATTTTATGTCACATTATTTAGAATTTTATTTATTCTAATGTTCATTAGGGGTCCAGAAAATGAAAATAATTGCATAGAAGGGCCCAAACAAAAACAATTACATATATTTGAAAAATATTAAAATCAAGGGTCCAAATTTGTCGATTGTAAGTTTTTAACGTTTAATATAATTTTTTTTTTTGACAGTTAAACAGATTACACGCGCTCTGGTTATATCGACATCTGATTATGATATCATAATAAAATCTTCTATACCGACAAGTTTTTTCAAAATTTTAATATAAAATGTCGGTATAATTCATTGTATCATGGATTGAAATTCGATTAATGTTTTATAACTAGTCCTGCCTTATATGTAATTATTTTCACTTATTTGTAATTATTTTCATTTTTCGGGCCCTTATATGTAATTCCCCCTTTTCATTATACTCCCTAAAATAATTAATAATTAAAAATTCTTTAATTTTAAAATATAAAAATTACTAATAGTTTAACAAATAATTTATTTCTTTCCGTATCTGTGCGTAGCAAATTGCAGTTTCAAAATCACCAGCCTCAACTGATTTAATGACGTTTTTCTGCAGTGTTTATTTTACTAATTGTTATTTTAAGCCATTGTCGATAATCCAATATTCTTTAATAAGTCTGGATGTTTGAGCAAGATAATGTCAACAACAAAATACCGAAGTGGCAAGAAATTCGAAAAACATACGAAAATTCATCTGAAACATTGAGAAAGTGGAACAAATATCAAGTATTAGAACACCTGGTGGCAACAGGTTGTATTTCACAACGGATGTAGAAGTTGTTTAGAAATCGGGAAAGGATAAATGAAAAGAAAAAGATTCGTTACGCAAGAGTCAGCTCTGAGAAGCAAAAAGAGGATCTCGAGTACCTCGAGTTTAGAAACACCGAAGACCTATTATCGATCTTTACTATCTTCGCAGTGAGGCATAACGGGCTTGGATCAGCTGAAAATCGAAAGCGACGAAAGATACGAATGTAACCAGCACCAGAAGAAAGAGAAAACTAAGAAGATTGATGGAAAACATGAGATGGACATATATCAAGGTTCTCGAAATGTTGCAGGTGGATAAAATAAATGACATGAATTGTCATAAGAAAACATATTAAATAATGAAAGTTTTACAAAGGTGAATTATCATGAATATAAGAAACGTCGAGGGAAATGAGATCATACGTGATTAAACAATTGATAACTTAAAAAAAATTTTTTAGGGGCAGTTTGGGACTCATGATCGAGAAACAAAACCCCACTGCATGTAATGCACCTGGTTTTTCCTCATTTCAAATTAATATCCCGGTTTCAGAGGTTTTTTTGGAATCCGATCTAGAGATAGACAGAGATGTGAATGGTGCTAGAAATATTTTGCTCAAACAATGGGGTCAGGCTCGCGCATGACTTTGGGATGTGAATCTATATAGGATACGATATGAATAAAAAACTAACTTTATTTATTCTTTTGGATTCAATTTCAAGGGTTAATATTAGAAAGCGTATCTTGGTATTCAAAAATATTATGATACCCATAGAACGTAGCCATGATAAAAACGAAATGACGGATCAATTTTATAAAACGTAAAGAGGTAGCCATCTCTGAACTTTCAAATGTATTTGTGAAAACTTGGATCCGATGTGAGGATCTGGTATGAGAACCTAGGTGGCAGGACTTATGATTTACTATTTGTTAGTGCTGATATACTAACATGTATTATATATGACAGTCGTAAAAGAAAGATCTTTTAAAATAAATGTGCAATTTAATAAATCAAGAATGTATAAAAAAAAATACGAACTATATTATTTATGGCAAGTTCTACCTATCACTAGGCTAATGCGTAGCATTGTAGGGCCGGAGCCAAAATATTTAAAATTTTAAATACTATATTGTACTGCATATAGTAGTGTTCCGCACGGATCGGATCGGACGGACATTTTTAAAGATCCGAATCCGATCCGAAATTTCAAATCGGGTCCAAGTATAGATTCGGATTAGTGTTTAAATATACGGATATACACGGATCCGAATCATGACCGGATCTTTACATATGACAGATCGGAACTTTTCGGATATTTATATGGATCCGAATTCGACAGACCGAATCCGAATCTTGATTTTTGGGATCCGGATCGGATCCGGATCTCGGATCGGGTCTGCGGAACACTAGCATATAGTATCATTATATGTCCGGAACCCATCATATGATGTTCATTGGCCGGAGCGTAGTGACGGTCCCTAAGTTTCTATGCGAAGTGATACAAAAATTACCTTCCTGATGTGCTTCAATTGTAAAAATCTTGACAAATTTTACTTTTTTTTTATTTTTATTTTTATTTTTTTTTTATAAGTGAGGTCTGTCCTCGTTTCCTTTATTAATATTAAAGTAGATATTACAGGATTTCCATAATATGATACATTAATTTTCGGGAAGGGGAGGTTAAAGCTAATTTACTTCCAACCTAGCTTAACTAAGGAAGGTCGCAGACCTAACTAGGTTATGTATGCTATAGTAGTAGGGGATGTGTTATGTGCTATGAAATTATGTGTCCACAATCTATATTTTAGTTCTCTAGTCGAAGAATTATCATTATGTGGGGTGGGTGGGGGAACAGGAATGAGTCTGTTAGAGGTAGGTATTTTGGTGTTCTTGGCTATAATCGCTCTGCTGGTCTTCCAAATCTTGTATAGGTTTTTAATGATTTTGTGATGAAGTTGAGGGTAAGTGAGGCTTGCGTTTTTAGATTCGTTGAGGGGAAGTAGGTGTCAGTCGTGATCAGACCAATAGGTAATCGTTTATCATGTGAAAGGTGGAGGCGAATGAAATTGTCCACGAAGGGGTTGAGTATTAATGTTAGTTATATTATGTTTAGCGCTGATCTTACGTATGGTTCCTTGAATTATTTCGGAAATGGGGAGAGCATTGTATGGGCATGTGATCCAGTGGGTGCCATCTTCCCACTCTGCCTTGCAACGTGGGCACATGGGGTCTGGATGCTCAGACGGAGCCCGGTAGTGCAGATTTAGGAGATTAGGTAGTTCGTTGGATAGTAGCTTGATTTTGAAGGCCTTTAGGGCGAATTTGTTTGGATCAGTTTGTAAAGATAGAGGTTTACTATCATAAAATATTAATGTGTATGTGTGAGTCCAGTTGATTTTAAATTGAGGGTCACTCCATTCTATAGACCTGTTCTGTGAGTACCATTGTGCGATGACTGTGGCGTTAAAGAGGTGCCGCAGGAAATGTCTTGGATTGTGAGAGATATTGTGTGTGGAATTGTACTGAGTACGTATTGACTATGTACTGGACTTCGAGTTCCGAGTGAGTTGGTTCTGGCGAGTCAGGTATGAAGAGTGTTTCCTTGTATTTAGTGGTTAGGTTGATTTCTTTTGTAGAAATGATAGTTTTTATTGCCAGTAAGAGTATTGCGTGGTTCATTGTATGTATTTTTCTGTAGTGGTGAACAGGTGTGGACAAAATAGTATCGAGTATGTTTTTTAGGTATTTTGAGTTGGTTGAAATTTCGGTTTGTTGATGCTGTTTGATTATGGAGATTGCAGCTGCTATTGCTATGAGTGCAGCTTTGAGCGGTGATGACAAGATTTATTATAGATGTGGAGCACTGTTCATGGACTACTGATGCTAATTATGGCTGAAGGGGTAGGTGTGTTATTAATTAGAGAAGTGGTATTGATAATTTCTATTTTTATAGGTTCTCGGTCTTTGTTGCCTATGGGTTGTTGTGTGTACAGGTTCCATAGTTTTGAGTTAATATTGGAGAATGCGTCTATAAATTTTAAGGTGACTTGGTCGGATGCTGAGAGCCATGTATGGTCGATGGGAGTTTTGGGGAGGTGGTTTTGGTGTTTGATTGCCTGTTTTATACTGGGTATATGAGCTCTAATTATCAATGAGGAGTTGACCTGGGTTGGGATTATTTTTCTGATATCAGCTGTAAAGAAACATTTTGTAGACTTTTCTCTTATGGGCTTTAGGTCGCAACTGTAGCATCTAGTAAGTTGCTTTGTTTGTTTATTGAATTTCCAGTAGCTCAGTCTGGCAGTATTTTCTGTTATACTGCTGATTTTTCCTATGAGACCGCTATATGTGATGATCTATTGTTTTTTCATAGTGTTAATCTTGGGTGATATGAAGGGATTTGGTGTTATGATATTGGTATTAAGATGGGTACTTTCAGCTAGTAGGTCTTGAATCTGCTTAAACCAGGTGGGTTGTCTGCCCCTTGGAATGTTCTGAAGGTTGTGAGGTATAGTTTGTCAGTTGATGGTTTTGTCACAATTGTAGTTCAGGAACTGTTCTATATATCCAATATCGTGCTGGCTTAGTCTGGTTCGAAGGTATGATCTATTAGGAGTATTGTTAATTGATAGTCCACCAGTTAATCGGAGATCGATCATAGTGTAACGTGATGCAAATCACATATGAAAATCACTATAGTGTGAATGTGGCGTGCATACATATAAAAGTTTTTTTCTTACTAAGTTAACGACATATATCCACTAATTGAAAGTTGTAGAGCTCGTCGAGGCGCATCTAACAGTGGTTAGATCATCCAAATTGGCCCAGTGGATGGCGAGATATCGTTGAAAAACGATTGGACGACTATATAAAATCTCTATGTAAAAACATTGTTTACATAGAGATTTTATATAGTCGTCCAATCGTTCTTCAATGATATCTCGCCATCCACTGGGCCGATTTGGATGATCTAACTACCGTTAGATGCGTCTCGACGAGCTCTACAACTTTCAATTAGTGGACATGTGTCGTTAACTTAGTAAGAAAAAACTTTTATATGTATGCACGCCACATTCACACTATAGTGATTTTCATATGTGATTTGCATCACGTTACACTATGATCGATCTCCGATTAACTGGCGGACTATCAATTAATTATAATATTGATTGGGGTGCCTTGGGTATTCTGTGGGACTGGCTAGTGGTAATTCATTCTTGTTATTTGTATGTCGAGGGCATGTATAGTGAGAATAATTTGAGCAGTGGTAGTTTTGTTCTCTTTTGTTGGAAATACGGGAGGTTGTGAGAGGATGGATTGGTTTGTACATGCGGCGTTTTGTAATTATTGTAACCGTATTTTAAGGGGAGAGGTTGGAAAGTCCGGGTGATTTAGTGCCTTGGTAAATAGGGAGATGTGTTAAAGGGATTGAATTTGTTTGGTTTGCTTCAGAGCATATATACGGTAGTGAAAAAGGAAGGAGTTCAGGACTGATTTTGCTAATCCGGCTTTATGTTTTACAGATAGTGTATATTTGGTAGTGATCTTTTCACATAGTGATTGTGGTAGGTAAGGGCAGTGTCATTAATCACCTGATTATTTTTTATCAGAGGCCTACTCCCCTCCCTCTTTCTTAATATATAAATAGTCAGGTTCTTATATATAATTTCAACTTTTTTTACCCCCCTCCCCCCTAAAAAATCACCTGATTTTTGTTACTCCCCTAAGTGTTTTGTACCTGGTAAGCTAGCCTCGTTAACAATATGGCGTTGATGATATATATTATTTGTTTTTCAGTGATTTTTGCGTGTTGCATTTTTTGTATGTTAGCAAAGGCTTCTTTGACAATAATTTTATGAATCGGATGGTGTTTTGGTGTTCTAGAGAACCAGCACCCCAGGAATCTAAAGGCTTCAGTCTTTTCTATATTGTAGATTAGTGTGTTCCAGAGGGATATATGTGCATTGTAATCAGAGGAATTTGTAGCTAGTATAGACTTTGTTGGATTGACTTGGATGTTGGTCAGGTCATAGAAGGAAATAGCAGTGTCGATAATTTTCTCTAAGGCTTCTTTTGTGTGCACTATCTAGGCAGTGTTGTCCATGTAAGCCAAACAGGCTATATTGGTACAAAGTAAGGGTGAGTTTGAGGGGGTTTTGGTATATAATTCGTAGCCTTTGTTCTCTCTTGTAATTCTGTGAAGTAAAGGGTCGTAGTATATGCACCATAGTAGGGGAGTGATAGTCTCACCCTGGTCGACACCATCACCCACTTGGTAGGTATCTGTGAGTCCGTATTCTGTGATAACTCAGTTTTGTCTATTTAGGAATAGGTTTGTAATTAGGAGGGCGTAGTGTTCGGGGCATTTGATTCTAAGGAGAGCCTTATAGAGCAGGGGGAGGTGCACTGAGTCGTATGCTTTGGACATGTCCTGTGACAAGATTCAAAATTCCTTGTTGTTTATGTGTGCGTTCTCTAGTATATTTGTGAGGTGTTGAATGGGTTGGGCAGTTGAGGTATAAGGCAAGGCGACATAGTTGGAAGGAGAGAGTATGGGGTATCTCATCAGAATTTGGTTGAGTTGGTTAGTGAGAATTTTTGTGAATATTTTCCAAGTGTGTTCGATTAAGGTGATAGATTGGGTTTGGTTTAGTTCGTCTTCGAATTTTTGTTTTTTGGATATGAAATAAATCAGGCTGTATTTCCATGCTTTTGGGGTGGTGCCTAGATTAATGCAGGCATTAAAAATGTTTAGTAAGGTGTCAATCACAGGAGAGAGTAACTGTCTTAGCATTTCGTTAGAAATACCTTGTGGGCCGGTGGCTTTTTTTAGGGGGGAATTTGTGATTGTCTCTATTATTTCTTCTTTGCTAATTGGTATGGTGAGAGGTGAATACCATTCTGAGAATATGTGTGGTAAAGGCTCGTAATGTTTTTCCCATGCTTCCCAATATTGGATATTGGTTGGGTTTGGCTTAGTCCATTGGTTGAAGTGCTGTTTCACTCTGTCTTTGATTTCAGTTGGCTCGGTTATAATGGTGTCTGAAAAACGAACATTAGGAAGTGCTACTCTATCTGTGTGTCTCCTCAGGATGCTGTCTATTATTGTGGTAGTATGGTCAGTGAAATTTTTGTATCTACATTTAATATAATAGTTTATTCGCTCTCTATGTTCTGCGTTATTTTCTAGATTTCTGGCTTTGTGTAGGCCTTTGTGTAATTCCGCTATTAAGGCTTTGGTTTGTGGGAACATTTGTGATTGCAGGTTTTGTTCACTAAGGCGTGTGGTGGGATACTCCGTCAAGTCATTGATTTGTTGCATTTTCTTGTTTATGTCTTCTACTATGGCAGTAATGAATCTTGGGTTGAATCTGTGAGGATTAGCCTTTTGATCTTGTTGGCAGTCTTAAGGGTGCGATGGAGTTTTGTGGCTTTGAAGTTAAAGGCATGAAATTTTCGGGGAGTTGAGTTGGAAGTGGGAATAAATTTATTTGCTGCTTCTTTGACGGTCATGTTCCATTTATGCTATTGTTTGTTCAAAGTTTTTTCATCCACTATTGGGGTTTCATTAATGAGTTCGAGTTCAGTCATACGGTTGCTAATATAGGAGGCGAAGTCCTCCCACAACTCTTTCGTCATCTTGTGGATAGGAATGTTTTCCCGGAGTTCCTTTTCTTTCTCTTGTGGGAAAAGTATATGGTAGGAGCCATTTGGTATTAAGAATCATGTGATCGCTATTCGTAATTCCGGTTGGGTGTATAGTTGTAATGTTTGAGCAATGGGCGATAATATCAGAGGTAACCTATATATCGTCAATTTGGCTGTGCGAGGCTGATCTGGACCATGTGGGTTGAGTGATGTTGAAGTAGCTGATCATGCTCGACATGTGGGTATTACTCATAATATGTAGAAGTGAGAAGGACTAGGTGTTATTGTTGGTTGCTAGGTTGTAATTAATATCTCCCAAGACTATAATTTTCATTGATTTTGCTTTGGCTTGTTTGATCCAGTCTGATATGGAGACCTGTGTTCTGTGGGAAAGGTATTGGTTATTGGATGGGAGGTAGATGGATATGATGCGGGTCCTATTGTGATGTGGGAAGAAAAAGTCCATCATTATGGCAGTTCCAGGGATAGTGCAGATATTGTATATGTAGGGTTGTAGGAAGGGTTGTATTGCAATGGCGGTTCCCATGCTTGATTCCTGTATTTTCATGGTGCGTTTATCACAGTTTGAGGTGTATATTAAGTATAAGGGGTTGGTTAAGTTGAGGTTTCTTTCATTAGACTCGGCAAGTTTAGTTTCTGTCATGGATATGATGTGGAGGTCATTTTTTTTGTAGTATTCGAGCCAGGTTTTAAGCTTAAGGTTGTTGTTAATGCCTTGGACATTGTGAGTGGAAATGTTTAGTATGAGATATCATGAATTGTCAATTTAGGTAGTGCTTTAGTATTAGTAGTTATATTGCTTGAGCTGTTTGTGTTCCCATTTGTGTGGGTATAATTGTGTATGTTAGGGTTGTCAGTCATGGTTGGGAATCATCAAAGATATCCCATTCCGGTGGTGGAAGATCAGGGAGGTTTAAGAGGTAGTTCGGGATCAGGGTGATGTTGAAATGTTCTTGAATTGTATTGATAACTTCAGTAGCTGTGTCGTATTCTAATATGGGAACCTGGGTGGATATAGTTGGAATATTTTCGTTAATGTATTGAGAGAGCTCTTCCAAGTTGGGAGGCAAATTCGGCTTGGCTGAGTTGTCCGGTATTTGGTCTTTCGGTGTGATATCAATCCATTCCTTGGGCAGTCTGTCGAAGTAATATATTTCCCGTAGCAGTCGTGATGTGTCAATGAGTTGGCTTGGAGTTGTAATTGGAATAGTAATATGGTATTCTTTTATGTCCTCTACGTTTATGGGAAGTTCCGGTTTGTCAGTTGGGTTAACTTGCATTATGTTGTAGGGAAGTGGAATTCTGAATTTGTATTTGTACTTGATTTCCTAGATGAAGGTCTTGGCTAGTTGTTTATCCTTTATGGGGTACACATAAACTATGTCTGTTTTAATTTTGGAAGGGTCATCCGGTAGGAGTGGGTTCGCGATTATGTAGCCTTCCAAATTCGTATTTTTCTCATAAAAGGTCTATCATGCTCTTGAAGTCTTGGGGAGAAAGCATTGGGTCTATTGGAAAGAGGCGGCGTAGGTTTTGTAGCAATTCTTGTGGGTAAGTGGCAGTGGGTCTCTGCGTTCAGGAGTAGGTAGGTCAAAGTACTGTGATGTGATACGGTCAAAGTGGTAGTATTCTTTTAGCATTGCTCTGTATTCAGATAAGCAGGCTAAGTTGTCATAATCAGAGATTGGAAGCGATCCCAGACTGTGCTATTTAGGTCAGCGATCTCGTAGGGAAGGGGTGACTTGTTGTCAGTGAAATATGAACTAGAGAGTTGGGAGAAGGATTATATTTTTTTAAAGGCAGCTACTACTGCTCTTGTGTGTTCGTGTTCTGAAATAGATAGGTCGAAAGGTAAGAATTCTATCACGTGATCTGAAATTAGATCTGGGCTGTCAGGCAGAGGTTCGAGGTTGTCTGATAGGACCTCACCCAGAAGTTTTCGTATTGAACCGAATGGTATAATGTCCTCTAGTTGGGCAAATTTTGCACAGTAGTATAGTATCGCCGTAGTTTGATGTGCATTGGATGTAATGAAATTCAGGTTGGTTATGTAGTTAGCCGCTAGTTTCTTTTTAAGCATTGCGTAAATTTGATTTCTGTTGTTTTTGTTTGTTATTGTAACATTGTGCTGTCTTTTATAGTTTTTCAGAGCCTTATTGAAACTTTCTTCGTATTCGATCTGGTGTGCCGGTTTATTCTTTTTGTCTCTGGTAAACGTGCGAAAGAAAGCTGTGTCCCAATGCTTGAACTTTAATTTGATTGCTAGAGGTATGTTATAATGTATCGGTCTGGATGAGATTTTGTCGCTAAAGAGTTTTTTAAGTTGTGTCTGGTCCTTGAGTACATTTAGAACTGTATCAGGGTTCCAGTCATTTGTATTGAAAGGACAGTCATTTGCTTTTTCTATTGCCTCAGCAACTGTGCTTGTCCAGAGTGTAACTAATTCTTGAGATTTTGAGTCATGTGGCTGGTTCCGTCTAGCGACTTGGCTGTAGCTTAGGGCGTTTGGCCTGGTAGTTGTCGATTCTATTGTGTGGTCTGACTTGCAGTCCATGTCTATATCATTATCTTGGCCGTGTATGAGGATATTGTGTAAGTTGGTAAGTAGTGATCCTGGTCGATCAAAATTTTTCGACCAACCAAGCCGATGAAATTTTATCGGCTTAGTCGGCTTAGCCAAAAAAATTTTAAATAAATCATAATTTGATCAAAACAACTTACAATAATTAGAATAAAACCCGATTAGCCTTACTATATATAATTATGCGATTCAAAAATTAAAAATTAATGTATCCAGATTACAGTCACTGAGCGGTCCGGGTCATTTCACCGACAGTAATTCTGGTATTGTCGTTAGGGGCAGGTTTGGAATTAAAGTTAAGGATAGTGCAATTTTTAAAAACTTAGTGATGAAATAACCTGTCAGTAAACTAATTGTCGGTGAACTGATTGTCAGTCGGTGAAATGACACAGACCAGTTAACATGTTTCATAAGTCTTGAGAAAAAAGTTTTTTTTACTTATAAAACTGGCTAGCCGATTTTAGAAAAAATCGACCGACTGGGTCGAAAAATCGGCTTAGCCGATTTTTTTAATTTCGGCCAGGATCACTATTGGTAAGTGCTGTAGTGGATGATGTCGTATTGGCTGTAGTTTTGGAGGCGGCCAGGATTATCATTTTGCCTTTGTTCGTGACGTCAATGTCGAAGAAGGCTTCGTCATCAAGTTGCATTGTTGTGGATTGGGTATCACTAGAAAGTAATTGTGAATTAGTAATTTGTGGATCTGGTAACTCAGTTTCACGGGGCTAGTGATCCTTGTTAATCTGGGGGCCGGGTCCTGTATTGTCTTTGTCCAAAACTGGATTGTTGTTCTGGTTCATGTATGATTGTGTCGATCCATATTGGGATGATGTCATAGGTGAATCTGATAGGGATAAGTCGAGCTGCCCACTTTTTTCATTATTGTGGATAGTGTTTTCTGGGCCAAAGGAGCAGAGTTTTTTTGTTTGGGGTTTGTCTATAGAGTGCGAGTCTGGGGTATCAACAGGTTTATTTGTAGGCTCCATATGGCATAGGGCGGTGTTAGGCAAGTGGTGCTCTGTTTTTAGATGTTCCTTGAGTACTTTTCCACCCCGGGGAAGGGTGGTTTTGATGGAGTGTAGTGTGCTTGTGGTGGTAGTTTTTTCTTTTTTGTTCTTAATATTGGCCGCTCTTTGTTCTTCTTTAGTTTCTAGGTGTCTGTTGGGCTATTAACAGTATTTATTTAATAGACGATTCTCCAGTCAACTGGTTTAAAAATTTTTTTTTTTATATATAAATTTTACTATAAGTGCGAATGCACAGCGTCTCTATCTAAAACTTTTTTTTATTCTAAGTTAATCACCTTTCTGGCTTAAGAGACTTTTGTAAAGCTCATTAAAACGTATCTAATGGTGGTTAGAGTATCAAAACAGCTTAGTAAATACCAAGATATCTTTAAAAAATCTTTCTTTTACTATATAAATTTCTTTATAAACAATACTATTGTTTGCAAAGAAGTTACATAGTAAAAGAAAGGTTTTTTAAAGATATCTTGGTATTCACTAAGCTGATTTTGATGCTTTAACCACCATTAGATGCGTTTTAATGAGCTTTACAAAAGTCTCTTAAGCCAGAAAGGTGATTAACTTAGTATAAAAAAAGTTTTAGATAGAGATGCTATGCATTCGCACTTATAGTAAAATTTATATATAAAAAAAAAATTTTTGAACCAGTTGACTGGAGAATCGTCTATTAAGCAACTTTCTTATTTAAACGTTCTTCTTCTTTCCTGAAATTTTGTGTACAGGTGATTGTCGGAAAGAGTTTTATTCCTCTTTGACAAATTTTACTTTTTTGATATACTTGCATATATATGATGTAAATCTTATCAGAAATGGAATTTGGAAATTTTTTGTCTGTCCGAACGCGTGTCTATATTTGTGCTTTTAATGTTACCAACATATGCATATTAACGCGTTTGTGTAATATGATGAACATCATATGATAAGCTCCGGACATATAATGTTACGCATTAGCCTAGTCATATTACACAAACACGTTAATATGCATATGTTGGTAACATTAAAGCACAAATATAGACACGTGTGCGAACAGACTGTAAGATTTACATCATATATATGCAAGTATATCAAAAAAGTAAAATTTGTCAAGATTTTTACAATTGAAGCACATCAGGAAAGTAATTTTTGTATCATTTTGCATAGACACTAATTGACCGTCGCTACGCTCCAGCCAATAAGGGCGCTGACATTTATTACCTAATATCCATTTACTATAGGGGCTTACCTCTCCACCTCTAGGTAAGATCTATAAATAGAATTTTAGCCAATCAAATTTAACTAAAGTAAGATTTTTCTTGACCCCTCCACCCCTAAAATATTACCTAATAAATGTCAGCGCCCTAACCATATTTAAAAAAATTTGTACTAGCAAAGTAATAGGTTTGAACAATTAAAAAGTTATTATTCTTTAATATGTTAAAAAATCAATTTGGGCAATTGATTTGGACACTATAGAAGAATGGATTTAGATTTATAAATGTTACTTATGCTTGAAGATTAGGGTTCCTCAAATTCAAATCAAATCAAATATTGGATCAATTTGAATTTGATCAAATCAAAATGACCCTGATTTGAATTTGATTTGATTCAAATATTTGAATTTGAATTTGATTTGAATTTGAATTTTTAATAATATTCAAATCAAATTAAATATTTGTCAAATCAAATCAAATTTGGTCATATTTGAATTTGATCAAATCAAATATAGCCAAATTTGAATTTAATCAAATATTTGATTAAANTTGATTTGATTCAAATATTTGAATTTGAATTTGATTTGAATTTGAATTTTTAATAGTAATTTTCAAATCAAATCAAATATTTGTCAAATCAAATCAAATTTGGTCATATTTGGATTTGATCAAATCAAATATAGTCAAATTTGAATTTGAATTTGATCAAATATTTGATTCAAATATTTAAAGATCAAATCAAATTGCGGAACCTATTGAAGATTAAATAAAATTAAAGACCAAGTACTATCTAGGAGTTAGTAAAGGCCAACTCCAATGTTAAACAAGTTTAATAATAATACAAAAATTGATATTTTATATTTAGATCTATAAATTCATATATATCGTGTTCTATTGGTCAAAGTTTTGATTGTTAATTTTTTTTAAAAATAACCTGTCTACTGGGATTTCTTTTTTTTTGAAACTTGAAATAGACAAAGGTAAATAATTAATCATAAAGAAATTTTATAGCTTTAACTTGAATTTAGCCTATATAAAAAATGTTTTTTAGGGTGAATTTGGCTCTGTTCTTTTATTGTTAAAAAAACTAAATTATATATTCATGTAAGATAAAAAAAATGAAGTAAGAGATCATACACACAACTCAAAGCCTATAAACTAACCAAACTAAAACTATGAATTTTTATTTTAATTACTCAAAAGCCAAACTAGTTAGAGTTAATATAAGGTTTTATTTTTTTATAGTAGTGAAATCTTTTAAAAGATCTTGCGAACCTGTAAAATTTTTTGAAAGAACTTGCAAATCGAAATATTTTAGAAGTGATTTCAAAAATACTTTAGTTCGAAATAATTCAAAATATTTTAAATCTAGAAAACTAGCTAGATCAGTATATCTGTAACCTGTTTATACCAAGAACATATTGGAAATATTTTTGAAATATTTTGAAATTTTGTATGATGTTACAAGATCAGATTAGATCTTTTATAAATTAGATCTTTTTTCATTTTGTTTTTTGATTTTGATTTGTTTTTCTTTTATTTATTTATTTATTTAATTTTTTTTATACTTTACAAAAACACTAGTCTTTTGCAAGAAAACCAACAACTATTCAGCACTTTGCAAGAACACCAATATGACTTTGCATACCAACTCAGACTTCTAATACTTTGCAAGAACACACAACTGATTTCTCTAGCAATCTCTAAATTTTCAAAAACGTTTTTTTAAGAAATGATTAAGTTTGTCACAAGGTTTCACAAGTTTTTGCAAAGTTTTGCTTTATTTATTTTTTTGTTTGACATTTTTTGTTTTTTGTTTTTTTTTTTTAAACTTTTTTTATTAATTTATTTTATTCTAGCACTTTGTAAGAATACTAACTTATCCAGCACTTTGCAAGAACATACTAGATTTTTCTGGCAATTTGTAAGAACACCAATACTTACTTCTGAGAAATGGTTTATTTTATTTTTTTACTTCTTTAATATTTTTAGGAAGTGTTTAGAAAAAAGAGAAAAACGAAGGTAATAGTCAAAACAAAAAAATAGCTGAAGTGAAAAAACAAAGAAGCGAAGATAATAGCTAACTATAGGGTTTGTAAAAATAAGAAAATAAGTATGTAGGGCTAGTTTTTTTATTTTTTCTTCTACAAATAGTAATGGAATTAGATACAACAAAGTGCAAAAATAGTTAAAATAATATGTAATAATGCAAAAATAATACTGTAAATAATATTTTCGCTGATCTCCATTTCCAAAAATGGTAAAGAAGGAAAATTAAGAATAGATAATTTTTGAGACTAGGAAAGGTACCAAACTCCAATAAAAGAAAGGAAACTAAAAATAAACAGTAGGATACTAGTAGTACTTGAAAAAATAACTTTTAGCTTTGAACTTGTGCAAGGAAAACCTTCCTTTGGAAAAATTTTTTAGAAAATTTTTTGTAAAGTTTAGGGATATAATCTAGGATATAGATGCTGGTAAAATTAAATCAGAGTAGTGAAATGATTTCACCATTTCACCAATCACCAATCGGTAATGGTGAAACTGGTGTAACTGGTGAATTGGTGTAATTGGTGTAATTGGTGAATTGGTGAATTGGTAAAATGGTGAATTGGTGAAATGGTGAATTGGTGAATTGATGGAATGGTGAAACATCGGAATGGTGAAATAGTGAATTTCCAGAGTCTGAAATTATTTTAGCCTGGAATTCGGTTAGGTTTTTGTTCAAGTTTTTACATTTTACAGGCACACTTTAAGGTCATAACTATTAACCGTTTATAGGACTGAGCAAATTCACCAATTCACTATTTCACCAATTCACTGTTTCACCAATTCACCATTTTACCAATTCACCGTTTCACCAATTCAATTCACTATTTCACCAATTCAACAATTCACCAATTCACCAATTTCACCAATTTCACCAATTCACCAATTCACCAATTTCACCAATTCACCAAAATAAAGTTTTGGTGTAATTCTGGTGAAACTATTTTACCATTTCACCTGGTGAAATGGTTTAATTTCACCAGCATCTATAATTTAGGAGTTAGTAAAATAATGGGGGCCAACTTATTATAAACATATAGCTAATAAAAGATTGCATAATTATTTGTGTAATTATCATATAAATATATAATAAAAAATTCACAATACTATACCAAAGAACATTTGGTTGTATTAATTGACTACTGATTTAAGACAGGCTGTTGTCGCCTTCTAATTCTGCTACCTGGTAGGTATGTATAGGAATTGAGCACATGTTGGTATTCACAGAAACTAAATATCACTCTTAAATAATAAAAGTTAAATTCTAAATTTATTAACCTATATGTGTTCATTTTAAACATTTCATTATAATAGATCACAAGCTATTTTTTATATGAACATAAAACCGTTGTAAGCTCTAATCTACATATGTACTCTATTATTATTGTCAGGTCTTAAGTAACAACCTGTGCTTTTTTCACTCATTTATTGGCACAAGTTTAAAAAATAAATAAATCGGAACACTTTCATATTTGATAAAAATTTGATAGTGTCCCAATTTAATTATTTTATTTTTATTATTAAAGTGTTTGCCTTCACATTTTTAAAAATGTTGAACATTCGTGCTATTAGGGCTGTAACATATATTACATAATATCATTTTATCATAGAGCTACCTCCTCTCCATCCACATAAGACCAATTAGCCAATCAAATTGTATAATTAGTCTTATGTAAAAATTTTTTGACCCTCCTTCCCTCTAGGATATTATGTAATATCTGTCACTACCCTTAGGTCATTTTTAAATTTTTATTGGGTGATATTGGCATTAACTAGTTTTCGCTTTTTTTAGAGCTTTAATTCTTATTAGATAGAATCACATACCGGCATTATTAGATTTTTGTTTTTTTTTAAAATTTTTATTGGACAAGTCATACACTATTTGATCTTCGCTTTTAGACCTTTGCTTTTTTTAAAATTCTTTAGTTATTGGAGTTTTGTCTTTTTTTTGTAAATTCTTCGCCTTTAATATTAAAACATTACATGAAATTTTTACATATATGATTAGTATTTCGCATAGTACAAATTTTTCAGATTGTAATAATTTTTTTTACACGTGCTTTTTGTATTTGCAGTTAATGTTATCTAATTGTGAGGAAGATTGCATAATAGACACTTCTTGAACGTTTTATGTTAAAAAACTTTCGTTATAGAAAATTTTTGTGCTCGTTATATCTGAAGGTGTTATAGGAATGTTCAAATCTCCAAGTATACTACAGCTTTACTTCTAGAAACTTATAAGTAATCTAATAATGTCAGAATTGTATTCAAGCAATATGTATCATTCAAAGATCTTGCAGTGGGAATGCCTTTCGATCATTTTCTTGTATTTTTTGAATCTATGTAAAAACCTAATACAAATAATCAAAAACTTCGCGTGCTTATAAAGGATTTACATCGACTATTAGTCGATTTGCTGCTAAAATATTTGGAAAACATTTCTTCAAATACATTATGGGCAAATATTAATAAACTTAAGATTTAGTTATCTGGATAGAGTTTTTGCAAAAAATAAAAAAGTGAAATAATAAAATCATAAAATGGTTTATTTTATTTTGACATAACGATATGATTTATGGCATTGATATTAAATTTACAATTATCAAATTTAGAATAACTTAAGTTGCTTTTAAGTTTCACGGCATTGAATCACTACAAAAATGTCATCAAAACATTACAAAAGTTACTACAAGAGTGCCAACAACTTCCATATCGAATCACTAGCAAGTTACTACAAGAACCGGGAACACCAAAAAAACTCTGGGCAATTACAAAGATTAGAAATGTTTTTAATAAAAGCAAAAAAGGAGTAAAAAAAAATACTTAAACTTATAATTGTCAATCTTTTGTAGATTACCAGGAATATGTAACGGAGCCGAGAAGTGGAGATCTAGACTCGGGTGTATGAAATGAAATAATATTATTAAAGAATATTATTAAAAATGAAAAAAAAAACTTGAGTTATGTATATGATCTTTTACCTTTGTTTCTTTTATCTTACAATAATTGAGCATGAATATATGATTCAGTTTTTTTAACAATAAAAGAACAGCTATAAAATTTCTTTATGATTAATTACTTACCTTTGTCTATTTCAAGTTTCGAAAAAAAAAGAAATCCTAGTAGATAGGTTATTTTTAAAAAAATTAACAATCAAGACTTTGACCGATCGAATATAATACATATAAATTTATATAATTTTCATATAAATTAACAATTTTTGTATTACTATTAAACTTGTATAATATTGGAGTTGTCCCCCCTTAATTTTACTAATCCTAAATATAACAAAACCCTATAATGTAGATCTGTTTTAATCAATCTGATTTCGTGTGAACAACAAACAACAACAACAAACAAATATGCAAACAACTAATCTTTTTTAGAAAAACAACACACATCACGTGTTTTACGTGTCAACCTAAATTAAAAACAAAGAAATCAACAAACAAATTTGGAATATGCCTATATTAAAGGAGTATAGAAGTTTCTTTAGTAAGTCAAAGACAGACAAAGAATCTTTATTTAACAAACAAAAAACTACTATTTTGAAAAAAGACCAAAACATTGCAAAGTTTTTAAACACAGAAGATCTAAGGTTAATTACTACATTACGCCAGTGTTGTCACAGAACAACTTTGGACAGTAGTTTGGACAATTTTGGACAATTAAATAAAGTAAAATTACTTAAAATTTTATTAAAACAATCTATTTTAATTTTAACTGAAAAGTGTTTATCACCTTAAAAAATATATAATCATATATTTTTTAAACAAATTTAATAATTATTAAAACCTGTATAAGCTTTGAACAATCTTGGATGCTTGGACACTTTGGATGTGGACAAGGCCAAAAAAGGCCTTGGACAGCCAAAATGTACAATACTGCATTGTACAATACTGTATAATAGAACTATATAACTGAGCGAAATACAAAGTAATAAGAAAAGAAACCATCTCAAAAGAGGAAGAATATCTAATTGAACTCGAGGAATTAACAAAACCAATTGCCTTTACTAAAAATGAAGTCAATAACCATAGACCAAAAATTAAGAAAAAAATTGAAGTAATAAAAAATGGCACAGTTTTTATGGAAGATACTAATATTATTGAAGCAACACCAACAGGAGATTCTTCACTTAAAAGAATACATGATGATCTTAATGAAGTAGATTTAGAAGAAAGCATCAAGAAAAGAAATCAAAGAGATTATGTTACTAAATAAATGCAGAACACTAGATTATGGTCTAGAAGAGCACCTTACAAAAAAGAAGACTAATTATAACCAAACTAAGTTAGCTAGTGAGAACCAAAACAAGAAAATCAAGAAATATGAAAATATTTACAATTCAATTTGGGTACCCAAGAACAAGCTGGCAATCCAAAATTAGTAGCACAAGAAATGTTTTTACTTTACAATATGGGATCTTCCCAAAGAAGCAAATGCGAGAAGTTTAAGAAGATGGTTAAATTATTAGAAAAAACTTAACCTATACCCTGGGGTATAGATCTTACCTGTGTCAGTCATATGACTATATTTATATAAAATTAAACCGATCAACATAGATCGCACTGTTTATTGTCAGTGCTTTTATTGTCATTTTGCTATTGTCTTTTTTTAGTGCTTTTGTCGTCGTAGTATAGTGGTTTTGCTGTTGTGCTTTCGTCGTCGTTGTATGGTATTTTTGCTATCATTTTTTTGGTGCTTTTGTCATTGCTGTATTCCTTAGATTGTAACACAGGCAAATTTGCCTGCGTATTTTAAAATTTTTAATAAAATTTTAAATATTGATTTTAGCCATATCTTTTCTAAGTAAAAAATATTCTTTGAGTTTTGTTTTAGTAACTTTGTTATAAATTTTTTTTAAAATCATTAGAAAACTTTAATATAATAAATGTTTAAAGTTCTTGTATTGGCATTTTTACTATTAAAATTTTTCTTTAGATTTTTTCAAATTTTATATGTTCTCGTCTATAAAAAAAATCTTTACTTCTAATACAAGTCTTAATTTTTACAAGTAAATCATTAAAGTTGCAATAATGAAAGTTGTCATCCTTTATATAAACTACAATATTGTCTTAAGAACTATAGTTCTAAAACTAAAACTAAATAAGATCGCAGAAAAATTGTAATAAAATTTTTTAAAAAAATTTTTTCTTAAAATTATCTATTTTCAGCTTATATGTAACTATAATTTATTTTCTTATAATATAAAAACTAATTTTGCAAAAAAGTAATCCTTATTTTTAAATATAATTGTACAAAGTTTTATTTAATTATTTTAGCATTTTAAAAAAGTAAATCAGAGCTAAAAAAGTGCAAAAACGCAAGCAAATTTGCCTGTGTTCTACTACAATCTAAGGGATAGTGTTTTTGCTATCATTTCTTTTTACTTTTGTCATGTTGTATAGTGTTTTTGGTACTTTCGTTGTTTTGTGATGTTTTTGCTATCTTTTTTTTTGTGCTTTTGTCGTCAGTTTTTTTTGGTACTTTCATCGTCATTTATGTAGTGCTTTTCGTTGCTCTTTTGTGGTGCTTTATCGTCATTTAGCATGCTTTTGGTCATCATTTGGTGGTATTTTTGGTTGTTGTCTAGTGGTCTTTTTATTGCTATTTAATGATGTAGTTTGGTGTTATTTTGTGGTGCTTTTGGCATCATTTTGTAGTATTTTTTATCATAGTTTTGTGTTGCTTTTGGTTGTCATTTGGTGTCTTTGTTAGTGCTTTCATCGTTGTTTAATATATTTTGATAGTGTTTTTTGACCTTTGTCTTGCTATATTTTTTGTCTTTTTTTTTGTACTTTTTTTACTTTGTTTTTTTTTTTTTAATAAATTATCTGTCATATAATAAAAAAGTCTTCGAAAAATTCAAATTTTTAATATTTGGACCAATCAGATTTAGGCAGTACAGGATAAAAATCTATACCCCCTAGGCATAGAATAAAAGCCTCTACTCCGGGTATAGGATAAGGACGCTCAAATAATTATAGTTCAGCAACAGTTATCTCGTGGCAAACAGGTCACAAATCCAAAGCAGCTTATATACAAATTACAATCAAAAATTAAAAGAGTAAGCAGTTACTTAGAGAAGGTTGGTTTATTCAACTAGAGCAAGGCAAAACATACAGAACGATGCCTGGAAAATTTAACTTGGTTGAACTGGAAAAGAGAAACAAGCACAAAGCTACAATTCAAAATATTTCCAAAATTGTATTAGATTCACTTCTTCTTTGACAACTAAAGAAGTTCCAAGTAAAGGCAGTACATATTTTAAACAACCAAAATGGAAATCAAAGAGACAAAGCCCATATCTTCTTTGAATCAGAAAAAGACCTTGATAGAGCAAAAAACTTAAGCATGTATTATTATGATACAAAATTAATCTGGCTATATACACATACAGATAACAGAGATCATACAAGAGTTAATACAATACAACCAAAAGTGTATACTCAAATAGAAGCAAATAATAAAAACAAGTCAAAAAGGGAAAAATACCTTTAGAGTATCCAGATCAAAATTTAACCAAAAGAGTAATTTTAAGTAGAGATACTAGCGTGGAACCCAAATTTTGGGATAAGCGAAATAATACAGAGGTTAGAGGGAATAATAGTCAAGACAAAGAACTAAAATCTTTGGTTAGTAATAGTTTGCTCAAGGAAATCCTAGAAAGGTTAACATCTTTGGAGAATAGCCATCTAGGCTCGGGCTTACCAAATCACTTCTGATATTAGCGAAAGTTCTCCCAACAACTAAAGACAAGAACTCTTTACTTGCCTCCAAATGTACTGTACATACAGACATTTACAAAAAATTTAAAATTAAAACAATTTGTCATAATATTAATGATTTTAAAAAAAATGGTAATAAATTAATTTCACTAATAGAATGGGCAAATGAGAAAGAAGTAGATGTTATCGGTATCACAGAAATAAATTTAAAGAGCAAAGAGAGGAATATTTATTGGATTCAGCTCTTAACTACAAGGATTTTTGGGCAAGCTCGATGGATACAAAAAAGAAGGGGTCAGGAGTCACATTAATAATTAGAAAAAATTTGGAAAAGTTTATAGATCATGTTGATAAAGTCAATAAGTTTTGCATAGCAATTTTCCTTTTTTTCAAAAAACTAGAATTAATAATTATCATGATTTACCTACCTCCTAACAACAAAAGTATGCAGCGATTTATACAACAAAAAATAGTTGAAATATATATACATAGATCAAAATATGCTCAGATAGTGTTAATGGGAGACTTCAATCAGACGGTAGATAGTAGCTTGAACAGATTTTCACAAAGCCGCTCTAGCAACTATAAGCCTTTGCTACTATACAAATGGCTTCTAAATCAAAATTTTATAGATACTTTCTGATATCTACATTTAACTACCAGAAAATATACATTGTCAAATAGTAATTTTAAATCAAGAATCGACCAGATATAGATAACAGAGAATCTGGTTGAGAATCTGTATATGGCAGATATCGTGAATATGGAGATAGTTACAAAAAGTGATCATGAGGCCCCAGCTATTAATTTTGATCTTAAATCTTTGGGTGGCAATTTAGACAATTTGTATGAAGCACCAACTACGTCCAAAGAATAGAATATCTTTTAAACAAAGCCATACAAGAAAACTAGGACAATTATAGAAGTGACCTTGGTAGATTTTTAAAAAATCGCAATAGTATTACAAATTTATGTACAGAAAACTGGAACAAACCAAACTTTTAGCTAAATGATTTAAATAGAATGTGGGAATCTTTTGAGGAAGGTATTCTTTATGTTACAAAACACAACATCCTTACAAAAAACCCCAAAAACAACAAATTGCAGACAAAAGAACAAAAAGTCACATAAAACAAACTTGCATCAGGATACAATTTCTTTAAGTTATATAGCTAGAATCTTCAAAAGGTGCATGAAAACAAAGGAAAAGTCATATGAATAAAACTTTTAGAGAAATAAATATGAAGCTTAAGGAGATAAATAACTAATACAATATTAGTACTGTATTCAACTTTTAGATCTTACTGTAGAATTAGATCCTGAAGAGTGGTTACAAGACCTTAAGGAATGGTGGCACATCTTAAATAAACGTTGGCAGGCAGAAAAAGAAGCTAGGAATTTAAAGAAAATAGAAAACTTCATTAAAATTAGATGTAAAAGAATACAAAACAAGCAAGACAAAATACTAAATAGTTTACTAGATTGTCCTTTTAACAAAATTAAAATTGATAGAATTCTCGATTAGGAGGAGTCTTTGCTCGTAACAAAACCACTAGAGGTTAAAGAAAAAAACCCAAGCATTCTTTCAATCCCAATACCAAAAAAGGAATACTTTGCTATTTGATATGTCACAAACATGGCAAAGGATTTATAAACTGCAAAAGTGAATAAACAAGAACATCTATCAAGGTATAAATGAATTAATAACGGAAGAAGAATGGTCACAAGTCTTAGCTGAAGTTAACTCTAACTCTGCTTCAGGTATTTCTGGAATTGGGTATGCTTTTATCAAAGTAGCGGATAACGAAGTTCAAACATAATTCAGAAAATTTGCAAATTTATATTTAAAAGAGAGAAATATCTGAAAAATGGAAAAAAGCACAAATATACCCAATCCCAAAGATAATAGGCACTCCACAATTCTAGTGGCTAAAGGGCTATAACTTCGCTGGTTTACCTGGAAACTCTATATCTACTCCTATTAGCATTCTAAATAGGTTAATAGAAGATGCGAAAGAAAACAATAAAGAAGCATGAATTGTCTTGCAGAATATGCGCAAAGCATTCGACTCAGTATCTCTGTTTTCTTTAGAACTAGTACTCAAGCATATAAAGATTCCTCTAAAAACAATTGGCTTCATCTTAAACCTATTCGACAAAAGAGAAGTTAAGATTATTATAGCATATGGTTTGATAGACAGCATTTGCACTGAGTATAGAATAGACCAAGGGGTATACATGAGGACGAAAGCATTTCGGGTTCTAAAACCCGAAATTAAAATTTGAAGACGAAATTGTTTTTGACCTATTTTACTTGAAAGACGAAATTATTTGATACTTTTTTTGAATAGACGAAATTATAAGGAACATATCTATATAAATTATATTTGCTCTTTTTTATAAAAAATTTTAATTTTCTCTAATGAAGACGAAATAGCTCTTTTTCAAAAATCAATTTCGGTGGCATCACTACCAAGGGGAGGTTCTATCCCCACTTATTTGTGGATTTTTTATGATCTACTCTTAGTCTGTATACAGACCAATACCAATAGTAACCTTGGGTACAAAATAGAGGTACAAGTACCAACAGATCTAAGAAGAGGCAAGTATATAGAGTCAAGTCTGCATCAAGCAGTATTGGTATACGTAGACAACACAACTTGGCTTGCTTCATCAAAACAACAAATGTAGAATATACTAAACATAGCAAAAGAGTTTTATAGAATTAATAACATTAGTATAAATCCTAGAAAAACAAAACTCATAGTATTTAATCCAAGTATCAAACGGGCAGAATATATGGTTGAAATAGAAAAGAAAGTATCAAAGCTGAGAAAAAGGATAGCGCAGTCCGGTTCTTAGACATTTACTTTAGTGCAAGTTTGAAAGACTCAATAGTAAAGTGAAAAGTGAAAGTAATTATACATTAAATAACAAGATTGCTTGCCAAAAAGAAGTTAACAATAAGTCAACTAGTATATATCAACAATATGTATCTAGTGCTAAAGCTTAATTATCCTTTACAAACTACACGCCTATTACAAAGAGCTTTATACAAAATTCAACAACCTTTTTTGAGATTAATCAAAAACAAAATTAACTTGGCCAGTACAGTTGGAAACTATATAGTATCTCATAGAAACATAGTGGGCTATAAACTTTTGTGACAAGAGCTCATAACAACACAATTAGTAAACATTTTGAATGAATTAACTTGCTAGAACATGGCAAAGAAATTCTGGAAATAAGACTGAAGCAAGGCCTCTTGCAAACGGGCCTTACAGAAAGCACTTTGGCTAAGAAAGATGCTGATTTCTTAAGGAAATTATAGAAGAAAAATTTAATGTGCTTGACCTTAAGTAAAGCAAAAAATTTTGGTATAAACTTCCATTTACAAGATAATTTTTGGGATATAAAAGAAACAGGTCCACAAATAAGAGATATTCTTAAACTAGAAATATTCCAAAAAGCAGCTTCTGGTCTCAAGAATTTGGGTCTGCTTTATATTCATCAGTTACTAGATAAGGAAGGTAAACGCCTTCTTTTATGGCACCAGCTCAAGTATTTAAGAAAGCAGTCAAGTAGAGCCTGAAAAGCCAAATGGTTTAAAAGTATCAAGCAATCAATATTGTCGAATGTGACTACTCAAGAAATTAAGCCCAATTTCAGAGCAATATATCCTAACTTCCTATCACCTGTGCTATCTAAGGTTAAAATTTCTGAGGATAATAAAAGAAAAGAATGGGTAATTGCAGAAGAAACAGTGAATAGACGAGATGTTAGACAAATCATAGCGAAAGAGAAGACAAAAATTTTAACAGAATATTGGGCTTTTGAAGAAGAAACAGAAGGCCTTGTACAATCGATACACCCATGTACAGGATGTGATCAAAATCAGTTAATAAAAGCAGACCAGGTGTTATGCTTTAAATGGAGCAAAAGAACTTCAGTTATCATAGTCTTTACAAATTTGCCAACTCAAAGAAAGAGAAAAAAGAGTTACATTGTCCTATAACAGCTTTTGATAATAAAGATATATTAGCAGAACAAGCTTTTCTTTGAAGAGAGACAAGAATGGATAATTATATAGAAATTTTAAACCCTGCTGACTTTGAGTTCATCAAAGTCAACAATTTTCAGCCAATCTGGTAGAGGCTTTGTTCTCAAGTCTTCAACACAATATTAAGGAGGGTAGAAGAGAACTAACTTTCTATACAAACGGGTTTTTACTTTTAAATGAAGAACTCAAAGAAGCAATAAATGCAGGTCGGGTACAGTTAGATATAGAAAATAATATAGTTATAGTAGAGCAAGCAGAGATTAGTTAATTGGCCATCTTTAACCAATCCTGAACTCACAGCAATTTGGTTATCTCTTCTTATAGCACCTAGTAATAGTAAAGTTGTAATTTTCACAAATAGTGCAACTACAATGTCAAGTATCGAAAAATTCGAGGAAATAGAAATATGTTCAAGGCAACTAAAGGAAAAGAACTTTCTTATAATGTCAAAAATATGAGAACTGATCCAATTTAAAAATATATACCTTACTTTGAAAAAAGTCAAAAGTTATAGTGGTATTACCTGAAATGACAAAGCAGATGAGCTTGTGAAAAAGGCACTTAAGGATTCTAATAGTTCAGAACTTAACTTAAACTCTTTTACAAGCTATATTTTATTACCATATTGGAAAAACATTTTAATTGAAAAACCTCTTAGAACCTTTATAAAAAGAGCCTTCGACCTGTGGAATGCAGCAGATTGAAAACTTTCTAAAGTGGCTTTAGCACTAGAACAGCTAAATGATAGTATCCATTTTAACTGGTTAGTACTATGGAAAAGATTAAAAAGTCAAAATGGATACAGATGCATATCACTAAACAAAAGTAAAAGGATATCGATACAAATAAAGTGCTTAGCAGACAAACTCCCAACCTTACAGGAGCTAAATCAATGCAGGCCAGACATCTATTCTGATGCATATTGCATCTCTTGCGCATCAGAGCAGGTTGAAACACAAGACCATCTTGCAGTTTGTTCAGCTTATGATTGGCAATAGAAAAGCATTAAGGAGGTTGCAGTAAGCATGGCATGGTCAAAACTCGAAAAGAAGGATAAATTTTTCTTGACAAAAGAGGCTTTAAAGAATATAGTCTTTGGTCTCTCAATCGAAGAAGAAAAACAGACTCGTATAAACATTATCAAAGGTCTCATCCCCCAAGATGCTAATGATAATATCTTAAACAAAATAGGCTCAGCCAAGAAGACAGCCCAAGCTATCGAAACTTTAATGCACATAGCATGGAATAGCTTTTATGACTTTATTTGAAAAGCTCACTGTGAAGTGCAATCATATGAGAAAAAAGGAAGGTATCACAAAAAAAGCCAAACAAAGACAAAAAGAAAAATTTGAATTATGAACTAATGCTGTGCGCAGTTGGATCCAAAAGGGTAAAAATCCCTTTTGGCTTAGCTCATAGACAGAGCAACATNTTTATAAAAAATTTTAATTTTCTCTAATGAAGACGAAATAGCTCTTTTTCAAAAATCAATTTCGGTGGCATCACTACCAAGGGGAGGTTCTATCCCCACTTATTTGTGGATTTTTTATGATCTACTCTTAGTCTGTATACAGACCAATACCAATAGTAACCTTGGGTACAAAATAGAGGTACAAGTACCAACAGATCTAAGAAGAGGCAAGTATATAGAGTCAAGTCTGCATCAAGCAGTATTGGTATACGTAGACAACACAACTTGGCTTGCTTCATCAAAACAACAAATGTAGAATATACTAAACATAGCAAAAGAGTTTTATAGAATTAATAACATTAGTATAAATCCTAGAAAAACAAAACTCATAGTATTTAATCCAAGTATCAAACGGGCAGAATATATGGTTGAAATAGAAAAGAAAGTATCAAAGCTGAGAAAAAGGATAGCGCAGTCCGGTTCTTAGACATTTACTTTAGTGCAAGTTTGAAAGACTCAATAGTAAAGTGAAAAGTGAAAGTAATTATACATTAAATAACAAGATTGCTTGCCAAAAAGAAGTTAACAATAAGTCAACTAGTATATATCAACAATATGTATCTAGTGCTAAAGCTTAATTATCCTTTACAAACTACACGCCTATTACAAAGAGCTTTATACAAAATTCAACAACCTTTTTTGAGATTAATCAAAAACAAAATTAACTTGGCCAGTACAGTTGGAAACTATATAGTATCTCATAGAAACATAGTGGGCTATAAACTTTTGTGACAAGAGCTCATAACAACACAATTAGTAAACATTTTGAATGAATTAACTTGCTAGAACATGGCAAAGAAATTCTGGAAATAAGACTGAAGCAAGGCCTCTTGCAAACGGGCCTTACAGAAAGCACTTTGGCTAAGAAAGATGCTGATTTCTTAAGGAAATTATAGAAGAAAAATTTAATGTGCTTGACCTTAAGTAAAGCAAAAAATTTTGGTATAAACTTCCATTTACAAGATAATTTTTGGGATATAAAAGAAACAGGTCCACAAATAAGAGATATTCTTAAACTAGAAATATTCCAAAAAGCAGCTTCTGGTCTCAAGAATTTGGGTCTGCTTTATATTCATCAGTTACTAGATAAGGAAGGTAAACGCCTTCTTTTATGGCACCAGCTCAAGTATTTAAGAAAGCAGTCAAGTAGAGCCTGAAAAGCCAAATGGTTTAAAAGTATCAAGCAATCAATATTGTCGAATGTGACTACTCAAGAAATTAAGCCCAATTTCAGAGCAATATATCCTAACTTCCTATCACCTGTGCTATCTAAGGTTAAAATTTCTGAGGATAATAAAAGAAAAGAATGGGTAATTGCAGAAGAAACAGTGAATAGACGAGATGTTAGACAAATCATAGCGAAAGAGAAGACAAAAATTTTAACAGAATATTGGGCTTTTGAAGAAGAAACAGAAGGCCTTGTACAATCGATACACCCATGTACAGGATGTGATCAAAATCAGTTAATAAAAGCAGACCAGGTGTTATGCTTTAAATGGAGCAAAAGAACTTCAGTTATCATAGTCTTTACAAATTTGCCAACTCAAAGAAAGAGAAAAAAGAGTTACATTGTCCTATAACAGCTTTTGATAATAAAGATATATTAGCAGAACAAGCTTTTCTTTGAAGAGAGACAAGAATGGATAATTATATAGAAATTTTAAACCCTGCTGACTTTGAGTTCATCAAAGTCAACAATTTTCAGCCAATCTGGTAGAGGCTTTGTTCTCAAGTCTTCAACACAATATTAAGGAGGGTAGAAGAGAACTAACTTTCTATACAAACGGGTTTTTACTTTTAAATGAAGAACTCAAAGAAGCAATAAATGCAGGTCGGGTACAGTTAGATATAGAAAATAATATAGTTATAGTAGAGCAAGCAGAGATTAGTTAATTGGCCATCTTTAACCAATCCTGAACTCACAGCAATTTGGTTATCTCTTCTTATAGCACCTAGTAATAGTAAAGTTGTAATTTTCACAAATAGTGCAACTACAATGTCAAGTATCGAAAAATTCGAGGAAATAGAAATATGTTCAAGGCAACTAAAGGAAAAGAACTTTCTTATAATGTCAAAAATATGAGAACTGATCCAATTTAAAAATATATACCTTACTTTGAAAAAAGTCAAAAGTTATAGTGGTATTACCTGAAATGACAAAGCAGATGAGCTTGTGAAAAAGGCACTTAAGGATTCTAATAGTTCAGAACTTAACTTAAACTCTTTTACAAGCTATATTTTATTACCATATTGGAAAAACATTTTAATTGAAAAACCTCTTAGAACCTTTATAAAAAGAGCCTTCGACCTGTGGAATGCAGCAGATTGAAAACTTTCTAAAGTGGCTTTAGCACTAGAACAGCTAAATGATAGTATCCATTTTAACTGGTTAGTACTATGGAAAAGATTAAAAAGTCAAAATGGATACAGATGCATATCACTAAACAAAAGTAAAAGGATATCGATACAAATAAAGTGCTTAGCAGACAAACTCCCAACCTTACAGGAGCTAAATCAATGCAGGCCAGACATCTATTCTGATGCATATTGCATCTCTTGCGCATCAGAGCAGGTTGAAACACAAGACCATCTTGCAGTTTGTTCAGCTTATGATTGGCAATAGAAAAGCATTAAGGAGGTTGCAGTAAGCATGGCATGGTCAAAACTCGAAAAGAAGGATAAATTTTTCTTGACAAAAGAGGCTTTAAAGAATATAGTCTTTGGTCTCTCAATCGAAGAAGAAAAACAGACTCGTATAAACATTATCAAAGGTCTCATCCCCCAAGATGCTAATGATAATATCTTAAACAAAATAGGCTCAGCCAAGAAGACAGCCCAAGCTATCGAAACTTTAATGCACATAGCATGGAATAGCTTTTATGACTTTATTTGAAAAGCTCACTGTGAAGTGCAATCATATGAGAAAAAAGGAAGGTATCCTTGTGAAATCCTGGCGAAAAAAAAAAGAAAAATTTGAATTATGAACTAATGCTGTGCGCAGTTGGATCCAAAAGGGTAAAAATCCCTTTTGGCTTAGCTCATAGACAGAGCAACATCCAACCCTAACTTATTCGTAAGTTAGTGTGGTGGATTATATTTAGGTGCTATAAGAAATAACCGAATAATGTCAGGTTTAATAGTCAAACTTTGTATTGTATTTTTTTTTTTTTTTTTTTTTTAAAAGAGAGGTCTTTTCTCTGTTCCGTTTATTAATGAAATTATAAAAAAATACAAATTTTCTAATCTTTACCAGATCGGTCAAAGACCTCCGGATTATGTATTAATTAAGTTAGGTGATACGTTATTGTAAATAAATAATTGTGTCCAGTTGTTAAAGTTTAGTGCTTTGGTAGTGGGATGTAGTCTTGTTTCTAGGATGGAGTTTTTGGGGATGGTGGTTGTTGGGGTAAGTTTGTTGATTTCCGTTCGATTTTTGGTCCATATTTTCTTTATATTTTCTTAATATGGTGTGGTAGAAGTGTGGTGTGATGTGGATGGCTTTGGTTTGATTAGCTGTAGGGTATAATATGGATGCAGTTATTGCTGCTAGTGGGATATTGTTAGTAATATATGTTTTTATGAAGTTTTGTATATAGTTTTCTTTGTGTTGAAGAGGGGCGTTTTCTTTAGTTGAGATTTTTATTAGGACTGTGTGTAATATATTTTCGAGTGTGGTTGTATTTTTAGGACAAGTTAGCCAGTGGGTTGTATTATCTATTAATTGGAGACATAGCAGACATCCATAGTTTGGATATGTGTTTGAATTTCTGTTGTAGAGTGTTTGCAAGGTGAGTAGTTCGTGAGTTAATGTTTTCACTTTGAAGGCTTTTATTCTTTCTTCTTTAGGATTGGTTGATCTTGCTAGTGGTCTACTGTATATATTGAGGCTATTGTATGTGAGTTTCCAATTTATATTGTTCGTTTTGTGCCATTAATGTATTCTTGTTTGGGATAACCATCGGTTTATTGCTTTTGCTTTGTACATGGTTTTTAGGAGTAGTTGTGGTGTAAATGGTTGATCCAGTTGGTGGTATTGTATAGAAAAAGAGTTTGTTAAGAATTTTGATGATTGAAATTCAGTTGTTAATATTATTGTGGGTTCTGTTGATATAGATAAGTATTCGTCTACAATGCAGTTGTGTCTGATGTCTTTTAGTTCATAGATTGAGTAGAGGCTTAGATTGTGGTGTAGTAGATTTCTCTTTAGGATGTGTTCTTTTAGATGATTAGGTGTTTTTGGTATGAGTTGAATTAGATCTTTTATTTTTGTAGTATTCGTTGTGATGACAGTTGTTGCTTTTGTTGAGAGTATTGTCCATATGAATATAAGTGCGGTGATTATGAGTTTCTGTTGGGAAGGCCATGTTGTATTGTTGAGATTAACGATTCTTGTCGGGGAACTGTAGGTGATGGTGCATGTTGGGTGATGTTGTGTTGGATTTGTATTGTGTGAAATTAGAATTTTAATATTAGTTTCTTTGTTTGTGTGTTGATTGTTGTAGTATGATTTCCATAGAAATTGTTTGAAGGCTTCGCAGTACTTTTTTGTTATATAGTGTTCTCTAGAATATATTCTTGATTAAATGCCTTTTTGGGTAGTGGTTGTCTTATTTTGTTTGCTCCTATGAAGTCGGTTATCTGTCTGGCCATTTTCTGTTGTTATCAACTTTGATACTGTAGGTCAATGAAATATTCCTACGTATATGGCAGTTTGTTGTGTTGGTGATTTTTGACGTCAAGTTCAGTTTTTGCAGGGTAGGAGATGGTTGTTCTGCTCATTTAGGACAAAGTGACGTATTTTTGCCATTCCGTTCTTTATACTTGAAATTCTGCCAAATTCCATGTCTTGTGTTATTATCTATTTAGATGCGGTTGGTTGCCATTTTTTCCATATGAAGGGGTTAGGTGTATGAAGTGTTAGTGATGGGTTTGATGGGACTGTTTGGGTGCCACTCTGGTATTATAAAGATTGGATCTCTTATTAATTCTGTTATTTCTTCGAACCATCGCAGTTTCCTTCCGTGAGGAATTTTCTGTATGTTGTGGTGAAAAGCGGTCCAGTCGAGTAATTGGGTATTATTGAAGCTCATGAATTGTTCGATGTAGGTGGCGTCATGTTTGTTGAGGTAATGTTTGAGTATATTTTGATGTTTTGAGTGTATGAGGATTGTGTTAATAGGGGTACCGATTTCATGATGAGGGATGGGCCATTCGTTATTATTTCTTATAAGTTGGATGTCTTCGTCATGGAGTTGTAGTATCATATGAGCGGTAGTTGTTGATACTTCTTTTAGTGGGAATGATGGTTTGTGTATGAGAATGGATTCATTGGTGTTCGCTGCTAGTTGGAGTTGTTGGAGTCAGATTTTTAGTGTTTGTTTGTCAAATGAAGGTGAATTTAGTATCTTTATTAGGATGTTGATATGTTGAGTTGTTTGTATGTGTGATATGCGGTTTAGTCCATATATGTGTGGGTAATATAGTGTTGATGAAGGGACTCCTTTTGCAAGTTGTGCTTTGTATCTCACTACAGTTGTTAGTTGTGAGTCCCAGTTGTTTAGTTATAGATGGTGATAGATAAGTAGATTGTATTCTGTATGCTATCCTTGTTGTTATGATAGAGTTAATTATATAAATTGCTTGTTTTACTGTGATCTTTGTGATGCAGAATCTTTTAATCGTGAGTTTAGCTTCGTGTAAAATTTTTCGATGGATGTTGGTATTACTTTTCCCTCTTGTGAACCACGCTCCCAGGTAGCGGAAGGGTTCATTTTGGTCTATGTTGCTTATGGTATGGTTTTGAAAAACGATTTGTTTGTTGTGTAAATTTTGGGAGTTATGTGCTAAGACAGATTTATTAGGGTTAACTTTGATATTTGCCATTTTGTAGAAGGAAGTGGTGATCTTTAGTATGTCTTCCATTTCTGATCTTTTGGATGCGACCCATGCTGTGTCGTCCATAAAAGCTATGACTGATGTGTTGTGTGTAATTGTGGTATTTTTGTGAGGATTGAAGTAGTCATTTGGTATTCTTTAAAATGTGTTGCAATTCTGTGTATGAGAGGATCATAGTATATTCTCCAAAGGATGGGGAATAATGATTCCTCTTGATCGATGCCGTCTTCCACTGTGTACTTTTTGGTTTTCCCAATTGTTGTTATGACTTGATTGCTTCGGTCGGTAAATATATTGATTATGAGGTCAGTTATTTGAGAGGAAATATGGAGACGGTTGAGGGCGTGTCGTAGTAAGGGAATGTGTATGGTATCGTAGGCTTTCGACATGTCCTGAAGTAAAATCCAGAATTCGCGGTTGTATGTATAGGCATCTTTCATTATGTGACCTAATTGTTGGATTGGAATTATGGTTGATGAAAAGGGGAGGGCTACATTATTTTGTGGGGCTAATATATCAAGTTTTAGTAAAATATTTGAGAGTCTGTCCGTTAGTATCTTTGTTAGTATTTTTCTGGTATGATCGATTAATGTTATAGGTCGAGTTGAGGTAAGGTCACCGTTGTATTGTGGTTTTTTTGATATGGGCCAGATGAGGCTGGCACGCCATTTTTAGGAAATTGTTTTTAGTTGTAGACAGACGGTGAAAAGTTTCGTTAGTAGTTCGTGTGTGACAAGTGGCAGTTTTTTGAGTATTTCGTTGGAGATGGTAGAGGGGCCGGTTGCTTTTTTGAGTAGTACTTTACTTATTGTTTCAACTACTTCTTGTAATGTTATGTTTTGGGTGATGTTATCGAACATATTTTTGTTTGTATTTGGAATTGGTTCGTAGAACTGTTTGCACTCTTGCCACAGTGCTTCGTTTAGTGATTTGAATTTTGTCCAGTTTTTGAAGAATGTAGTGTTGCTTCTTTAATTTGATCTGGTTCTGTGATTACTTTGGTTGGGGTTACAATATTGTTGTATATCACACTATCAGTGTGTCTCCCAAGTATGCTGTTGATCATCTTCATAGTGTTATCTGTAAAATTTTTATATCGTTTTTGTATATATGAGTTAATTGTGTCTCACTTTTGTTGTTGATTTTCTATGTTTCTGGCTTTGTGCAGGTGGTTCGTATGGGTGTAAGTTGTTGTAAGGTTAGACTAATATTGGTTGCGTATAAGTCAGATACTTGTAAGGTAGGTGTTTCTAGATTTGTAAGTTTGTGAATGGTTTGTAGATTGTTGTTTAGGATGGTTATTGTATCTAGGAATGGAGTTGTTGTATTTGATGTTTTTATTATTGATATTGTTTTATTAATCAATGTTAAACCTTTATGTAGTTGGGTGGCTTTGAAAGAGTGGCTGTGGAATGTATAGGGTTTTGTATAAGTATATGGGATATGTTTGTTTACGGTTGATCTTAGTATATTGTCCCAAGTGTTCCAATGTTTATTAAGTTGTGCTTCATCGGTAATTTGTCGTAGTTGTAATTTGGATTCGTCGAGTTTTCTTTTAATTTCGTCAACAAAATCTGACTAGGCGTCTTCTGTAACCCTGTTGTATAGATAAATTTTTCTACTGCTTCTTTTTGGACGTTGTAATGGCTGATTTATTCTGGTGTTCCATTCTGTTGTTAAGATCTTGTGGTCGCTATTGGTTATTTCGTCAGCACTGTTTAATATGGGAGTAGTGAAGTTTAGTAATATTGTATAACTTGTCTAGATATCGTCAATTTGACTGTTTGTGTCTTGTCTGGACCATGTATATTCTTCGATATCGTGAAAATCGAGTAAACTGGTTTGGCCACTTTCTAGTAATTTCACAAGGAGGTGATTGTTGGAAGTTTCTTATTGATGATGTTATTATTGAAATCACCAAGTATGATTAGGTTGAGTTGACGAGAGGTTGCTTCTTGGGCCCAGTTTGTTATGGTTTTTGTTGCTATTTTTGAGTGTTTGGTGACTGTTGAGGGTAGATAAACTGAGATTATTCTTGCTTTAGTTTTTGTGGAAGATAAAGATCGATCATGATTGCCATTCCGGTGACTTTCTTTATATTATGGATAAAGGGTTGTAGTTCAGGGTGTAATGTGATTGCTGTTCTCATACTGGCTTCTCTTGAAATAGCTGTTTCTTTGTCACAGTTTGCTATATATATTTTGTATAGTGGGTTAGTAAGAGAAACAGGAGGAGTAGTCGATTCTGGCCATTTGAACTCTGTCATAGATATTATGTGAGCTCTTTGATCATTGCAATGTTCAAGCCATTGTTGGAGTTTAAGATTATTTCCTAATCCTTGAACATTATGGGTGATTATTTTTATTAGTTGGAGGAGGTTTAAAGGAAAGTGGGAGGGAATATGATTGTTGTCAGAGGCGTTTTGGTTGGGTGTTTGTGAGGGTTGTCTGTTTCCGGTGTAGGGATTTCTATCATTATTTCTGCTTATGATTTGTTTGGGTATCTTTCTTTTCTTTTTGAATAAGTCCCATTCGGGGTTTGGTAGATCGGGTAATTCGTTTAGATAAGGTGGTATTAGAGTTGTGTTGAAGAGTTCTTGGAAGATTGTAATTGCTTTTTTCGCCTTATCATACTCGCGAATAGGGAAGAGGTGTGTTTCTTCGGGAATATGTATTTTGGCGTATTGGACTAAAGCAAACGAACCGGCACATCAGACTGCTTTCATGTCTCTTTTTTATAAAGCCTTAGAAAGATATAAAAATATACATAAAGTACCCTATACAAATAAAAACAACAGAGATCAAATTTATGACAAACTCAAACGACAAATTGCAATCGACTACATCACAAACCTCGACATGATCAAGAGAAACCACCACAAAAACACAAGAGCAATTTTCTATGCAATTGGCTTTGCCCGCATCAGTTGTGCACTAACTTTCAAAAAAATGCGACAAATCATTCGTACAGTTATAGACGAACAAAAAGAACTACTCCCTGACGACCCAGAAGATATACTTACTGAAGTCAAAGAAATGCTACCTTTCCGCCTTCTCATAGATAACCGCACTGAGACCTGTGCAATAGTCGCAGCCCTGAGAAGAATTTATACCTTTGCATCACTCCTGGATAAATATTTCTATAGAATGTTGATACCGCTTCCACCTAACCTAAACGACTTAAACCCAGCAATCAAACATTACTTTCCAATCAAGCTCGAACGTCAACTCTCTAAATTAAGCAATTATCGTAGTATTTTTAAACAATACTACACCATTGAAAGGATGCTAGACAGCTATTTCGACCTACCACCTGCCAAACCCCCACTTCTATCTACTCCACAAGAACTTGACCATCGAATTCGTAACCTCTTCCCATTCAGACCCAATGATACTGAAGACTTTAAATGTCACGTTGAGAGTCTAAGAACATACTACAAATTTAAGCGCATACTATATATGAGGACGAAAGCATTTCAGGTTCTAATACCTGAAATTAAAATTTGAAGACGAAATTGTTTTTGACCTATTTTACTTGAAAGATGAAATTATTTGATACTTTTTTTGAATAGACGAAATTATAAGGAACATATCTATATAAATTTTATTTGTTCTTTCTTATAAAAAATTTTAATTTGCTCTAATGAAGACGAAATAGGCCTTTTCAAAAATCAATTTCGGTGGCATCACTAGCGCATACCGAATGACTTTATTGTACCACCCCACAAAAGTTGCAACCCAACTACGTTATGAATTCCCAATCCAGGACAAAGAATGGCCAAACACTTCCTATCTGAAATCAAAAATAAATATATCATACCTATCCCAATGCCAGATAACTACATGACGGTTAACCCATCAGACAAACCAACTCTACCCACTGACCAAATAACGTTTTATTGGTCAATTTAACTGTACCAATTTGAAGTCAAGTAGTCCTACTAGACACCGTCAAACTACTAAGACAACATTATTACTTCCATAGAATACCCGATGAATGGATCGACATACCGTTTGAAGCTATGCTCAGTAAACAAACCAAAATACCCACCACGCTTAATGATTTTCTCCTTGAGAAGGTGCGGAAAAATGCTGTGTCATGGTGTTTGAATTTAGCTTTAATGGCCTCTGGGATAGGTTCGTTTGTTGGTATAACCTTAAATTTGTAATTGATGAAAGTTGCAAATTTTTCTTCAGATATAAAGCAGTCAATGATAGTGTCATTATGCATAGTATAGGGTTAAAGGGTTTGTTTTGCCTAGTGTTCCAAATTGGACCAAAAAATGCAATCGATTAATCAGATAAAATTTTTTTAACCAATCGATTAAAAATCGATTGTACCAACTAATCGATTAATCAATTAATTGGTATAATCAATTATTCGATTATTCGATTATTTGATTAATCAAATAATCGTTAATCGATTATTCAATTAAATCGATTATTTAATTGAATAATCGATTACTCATATATAGTAAAATAATACTAGTCATGTGTAAAATCATGATTATAAGACTAAAATATCGGGGAGCAAATTATGATCAAAGAATGTCATTGCAATTCAAATCATGATAGTATTAAATCAACTTTAACCACATATAGTATTTGTATATCGTTTTGTAATAAATTAACTAATCGACCTATTATAAAGGTGTTAATCATCAAGTTTATACGGATTTTGACAACCAATCGACTAGTTAGTTAATCGACTAGTCGATTAGTTAGTCAATCGATTGTCAATTAATTGGATTAATCGATTGATCGATTACTCGATTAATCGGATTAATCGATTAATTGCATATTTGAAAAATCAATCGATTAATCGTCGATTAATCGATTAATCCGATTAATCAATTTTCGATTTGGAATACTAGTTTTGCCTTTGTCGTAGTTTAGTGCTTATATAGTCAGTCCAGAGTTCGATTTGATGTGCCTGTGCTTCAGTCATAGGCCGGTGGTTCTGTCCTTTGAGTGCTTGACTATAAGTTTTCTGAAGGCGGGTGACATAGAAAGAGGCCATAGTTGTGTCAGAGCGGGCATCGGAAATATTTTGGTCAGTAGTATGGTCCGTTTGAAGGTCTGGGGGGTCTGAAAGTGCTTGTGAGGTCGTTGTTGATTCTTTCTTATCGGGGCTAATAGCAGTTGTGGGAGTATCGATTTCCATTTGGGTTGATCTTCCTGTGGGTAAGTTGTTTTGATCATAATTTTGGGGGGCGTGAGAATTTCTGTATCCTTTTGTGCATTGTTTCCTCTGGAATGGGAAGTTAGATTAATGTGGGGAACTAGTGTGGGAATTTGGAAATCGATGTGTATTGTTGTTGTTGTGATGGATGGATCATGTGATGCTGTGTTTGTTAATAGGTTTTGGTCTGATGATGTAATCGATGAGTCTGATGGGGGTAAGCTAGAATCGCTACAATTGAGTAATTTTGTGAGTATAGAAGTAGTAACTGGGGACGAGGGTTGGTTTGTTGTTTTGATTTTTTTAGCAGGGTGCCTTTTGGGAGCGTTAAGTGATTCTTGGACGCTAGTATGAATGTCTTCAAGAGATTGTTGTTAAATGTCTTTCATAACTTGTGGTTGTTGATTAGAAGTCATTGTTAGAAGGTTGGAGAACGCACAAGGTGTTAGGAAGAGGCTATCTTCTTTCCTTTTAGTTATTTTCGAATGGGCGCTTAGGAAAATAGGTTCTTATTTGTCTTTAGGCCTCAAGGCCTATAATTATTGGAAAATTTGTATTTGTTTATACTGTTTTTACAATTTTTCTCTTAGCTCTAGTTTTGGTTTAGTGATTTACGGAAAAGAGTTCTTCTTTATACTTTGTATTGTACTTAGAATGCAGTTATTTATATATATCAAGCAATAGCGAGATCTGCCAAAAAAATAAAAAAAAATACTATAAAGAATATATAATAATTAAAGAGGTTTGCTATTTATCGCCTGCGGCGATTATCGCCAGCATCACGTGATTGAATTCGACCAATAAAAATTAATAATTTAAGTTATTATTATTTAATTTATTATACATTATTATGTGAAAATTTTATCAATTTTTATTAAATTTAAATCATAATTACATACGAATGTAATAATTATTGCATGACAAATATAGATCACGACAGATTATTATTACTAAGCCCATTCTAACCCAAAGTTTCACCCTAACCCTAACCCTAACTAAATTCACACAATTCGCATAACCTCCTTAACTAACCTTAATTAGAAAAACGCAGATATTAATACAAAGATGAAAGCAACTAACAGTTCCATAACAATTACGAACTGCACTAGAACCTAAAGAACCCAAAAAGAGAAATGCAAAAGTTAGTAGCGATAGTAAACAAAACAAAACTGAACTCAAGACATGATCAATAAAAAATGGTTCAAGTGGATGAAGCACACCAGCGACATATACCAATGGCGAAAAGCATTGGAACAGCCAACTAAACCCCTAAAAAACATGAAAGTAAGTACTGTACCAAGAATAAAAGAATACTAAATTAAAATGAAAGGCGTACCAAGTGGATAAAGCACCGACTATAGACACCAATGATGTACTCCAAACAGCATGATGTACTGAATTAACCTAAGGACAAAAAAAAAGAAAAAAAGATACACAAAGCTAGAACCAAGAGTAATGAAATGAAAAAAATGAAAAAAAGCAACGTCAACGATAAAAAACACACCTTCCAGCAAAAATTACTAATAGCGACAACACCAACGAAACCTAAAAAGAGAGAAAACGTAAAAGTTAGCACTGTACCAAGAATAAAAAAATGAAAAAATACTGAATTAAAGACCAACATTGAAAGTCGTACTGAAGTGGATAAAGCACCAACTAAAGTAGTGATTGTACCCGAGTAGAACTTGCAATTGTGTGAAATAGTAATTTATCCGGATATCCGGGTAATTTAATAGTAACCAGGTAGAGGTTTTCCCAACGGGTACAATCTCTAAACTAAAGACACCAACGTTGTACTCCAAACGGCACAATACATCAAATTAACCTGAGGAACAAAAAAAAAAAGAGATACGAAAGTTAGAACCAAGAATAATGAATGAAAAAAAGCAATGTTAATGATGAAAAACAAACGAAACACCTTCCAGCAAAAATTAGTAAAAGTGACAACACCAACGAAACCTAAAAAGAGAAAACAACGTAAAATTTAGTACTGTACCAAGAATAAACAAACTGAAAAAATTAAAGAAGCTAGCGATAAAAGGTGTACTGAAGTGGATGAAGCACCGACTAAAGACATCAACGACATACTCCAAAGGCACAATGCATGAATTAAACTGAGGAACAAAAAACAAAAAAAAAGACACACAAAAGTTAGAACCAAGAGTAATAAAATGAAAAAAAACACCATTGAACCAACAATGCCAACGATAAAAAAACACCAAAAGAATGAAACACTTTCCAGTAAAAATTAGTAGTAGCAACAACACCAGCAACGACACGAGCGATGACACCAACGACAGTGATTTAAAAAAAAAAACTACCGTTAGTATAAAAAAAAAAAAAGAAAACTATGTAAACAAAAAAAAATACTTATTTATGTGCTGATTTGTGTAACCGGTGATGATCGCCTGCGGTGATATGTAGTAATTTTGTTAATTAAAATATAATATATAATAAAATATATAATATTTATTAAAAATATATATTTAATTTAAAATATAATATATATAATGTATAATGATAATTATAAAAAAATATTAAATTTTATATTAAATTGTAAAAAATTTTGAAATTTTGTGAAATATTAAAATATATTGCAAAATATTGCAGATTTACATGATAATATGCAAAATATTACCTCCTGTGATCCTGAAGGGGATAATTAGATAGAGGTTTGTATTTTTTATTGGATCTATTTTACAATATTTTACAATATATTTGAAAAAAAATTTTGAAATATATTGTGAAGTATTGCAAAATCAGCCAAATAAAAAATGCAACCCTTTATCTAATTATTCTCTTCAGGGGTCACTGAAGGTAATATTTTGCATATTATTATGTAAATCTGCAATATTTTGCAATATTTTAAGGGTAGAGGGTATGTTGATCATTTTTCATATGATATTGGTGGCAAATTGAGATTTACATAGATAAAGAAATTATACCATTAATAGAAATTTTTAAAGCCACAATTAATTTTTGCCAAAATTTTGTGGCTTGTAGATTAAAACCTCTTGTTTATTATAGTTAAATTTTAGGGGCTGTATTATTTCAAGAAAATGTGCTTACATATATCACAAAGTCTTTTTGGGTTACCCCTAATTTTTTTGTGTAGTACAAAATTCCTAATTCTGATTGGCTGATTTACATATAAAATTTGTAATACATTATCTTTAAACGATCATATCTTGTTAAATACTTATCTGATTTTAATAATTTTATTAGTATTGGAATCAGAAAAACCTAGCCAATAATTATATTTAAAAATTTATAAATGTTATATTTAATAAAAACCTTTTTTTAAAAAATTTGCTATTGAGTTTATATGTAATTTCAAAATAGTACCCTCTACCCTTAAATATTTTGCAAAATTTTAAAATTTTTTAAAATTTTGCAATTTAATATAAAATTTTGAAAAAATGTGTTTGTCACTAGTGATAACAGTCACCGGAGCATAATTGACCAATTATATTGTGTAATATTATAATCAAAACAAAAACAAAGCATCAAAACTTAAGGATAGAGTGAACATAGATCATTTCTAATAGTAATCATATTGTAATCATATGAAATCATGTGATTGACCAATCAGGATTGTAAACAACATGATCTAACCAATCAGAATTAGCAATTTCATGTGCTATCTAAGTAAATTTAGGTCTATCTAAGTTTTTTTTATCAATATATGAAGGTGGATTTTTTTTAAATATAATGAGTTTTAGAATTTTATGATTATAAAAATAAGAGCTCATTCTATGTGATACCAAATTTTTGTTAAAATTGGTCACAGTTCTAAAAAGTTTTATCAGGGGCATGTGTTTAATTCTATATAAAATCTTATAGTACTACGTAAATTATATGAAAATTGATCTATATTCACCCTACCTTTAATATCATTAGGGTCGGGGTTAGAGTTAGTGTTCTGCAGACCCGATCCGAGATCCGGATCCGATCCAGATCCGTACTCGTCGGATTCCAAAAATCAAAGATCCGGATTCGGTCTGTCGGATTCAGATCTATATAAAGACCCGAAAAGATCCGAAAAGATCTGATCCTTTATATGTAAAGAGTTCTTCGGATCCAGTCAGGATCCGGATCTGTATATTTAAACAATGATTCGAATCTATACTTGGACCCGATTTGAAATTTCGGATCGGATTCGGATCTTTAAAAATATTCGTCCAATCCGATCCGTGCGGAACACTAGTTAGAGTCATAAATAGGGTTCAGATAAAATATAGTATATAGTAAAATTTTGCAAGGAATTTTTTTTTGTATAAAAAACAGTAGTTTCATAAACAAAATTTTAAGTTGAAAGTAATTTTTTAAAAAAATCCAAGTTTTTGCACTTTTCACATTATACATGATTCTTTGATCTAATTGGTCGATCACACTCCGGTAACAAATAGATTCACTCTAAAATTTTATATTTTATTATTATTATTATTACTGGTATACATTATATATATTACATTTTTAAATTAAATATATATTTTAATAAATATTATATATTTTATTATATATTATATGTTAATTATTATATATTCTTTATAGTATTATTTTTACATTATTACATATTATTTTAACTACTTTTGCACTTTGTCGTATCTAATTCCATTACTATTTGTAGAAGAAAAAATAAAAAAACTAGTTCTACACACTTATTTTCTTATTTTCACACATCTCACAGTTAGCTATTATCTTTACTTCTTTGTTTTTTCGCTTCAGCTATTTTTTTGTTTTGACTATCACCTTCATTTCTCTCTTTTTTCTAAACATTTTCTAAAAATAGTAGAGAAGTGAAAAAATAAAATAAACTATTTTTTAGAAGTAAGTATTGGTGTTCTTACAAATTGCTAGAAACATCTAGTACTAGAGAAGTTAGTGTTCTCACAAAGTGCTAGAATAAAATAAATTAATAAAAAAAGGTTAAAAAAAAAACAAAAAATGTCAAACAAAAAAATAAATAAAGCAAAACTTTGCAAAACTTGCAAAAACTTGTGCCAAACTAAATCATTCTTTAAAGAAGCATTCTTGAAAATTTAAAAATTGCTAGAGAAATCAGTTGTGTATTTTTGCAAAGTGTTGAAAATCTGAGTTGGTGCACAAAGTCAAATTGGTGTTCTTGCAAAGTGCCAAATAGTTGTTGGTTTTTTTGCAAAAGACTAGTGTTTTTGTAAAGTGTGAAAAAATTTAAATAAATAAATAAATAAAAGAAAAAACAAAACAAAAACAAAAAACAAAATAAAAAAAATCTATTTGTAACATTATACAAAATTTTGAAATATTTCAAAATATAGTCCAATATACCCTTGATATGACCCAGGTTACAAATATACTGATCCAGCTTGGTTTCCCAGGTTTAAAATATTTTGAAAATATTTTGAATTATTTCAAAATAAAATATTTCAAAAATATTTTTTGCAAAATATTTCAAATTATATTGCAGTTCGCCAAAAGATTTTACAGGTTCGCAAGATCTTTCGAAAAATTTCACTACTATAAATTTGTTAATGATATTTACCTTAATATTATGTACATATTGAAGTGTCTCTTTAACTAATTTACAAAGTATAGTTTGTTAAGTATATATAGAGTTAGTAATAGGATTGCATTTAACAATTTCAATTATTTTTAAAGAAGTGAATTTTGTCCATGCAAATACCAATATGTATGCAACCTCTATATAAACCTACCAACTAGCAGCAATAGAGTATAGCAATAACATATGTTGAATCAGTGCTTGGTTATTATTGCTAAAAGACTCGTTAGTATAGTAATGCAGATTTTTTTATTATAAATCTATTTGATTGTTACACAAAATCAAGACATTTTATTAGCTATAAGTTGCCCCCCGTAGTTTTACTAACCCTTAGGTACTACTGTACTATAAACCGAATAAACGATTATTCTTGATATATTAAAAATAAATTCGGGCAATTGATTTTAACACTATAAAATTGAATTATAAAATGACGTTTATGCTTGAAAACTATGTATAGAATTAAAGACTAAGTACTGTAAACCAAGTTAGCGGTTTTAAAAAGCTAATATGGGCTTAAATTGATAAATTTATTACTGTATATATAGTTGAAATTGCACAGTTATATAATTATTTTTGAGACAATTAACTGCTATTAGTGTTAAGAAAGTCTCTCAATTTATTTAAGGCCTTGTACCGATGTGAAATTGAATTCTTGGTTTCCTTCGACATCTCTGCATATCTATTAAGCGATATTAACTATTAATAATTAACACTATAGCATTAAGAGATTAATTGTTAAGATATTATTCGTACGTTTGATCAAATCCGTCAGGTTGAAAAATTGGATCCCAACCAAAGTATTTTAGGCCACGTTCAGGTACAATCTTGCCCTTTAAACAATAATAAATTAGATATTTAGGGGTATCTATTTATTATAAAATCGGTCAAAGAAAAGGTTAAACTTACTTCTGTACGTCCTTCGAATAATATTGGATCTGTGCCAGGCTTAGCACAATATGCAAACGTACACAAAGCATACGCTGTTTTATCTTCAAATCCAGATAACATCTTGTTTATACCTGGGATATTAGGGCATAAAAGGGTGACGAAAGTACAGGATGTGACTATAATTCATAATTATACTTGCTGGCAAACCCCAAACCACCAAAAAATTATTATAAATTGTAAATATAATATATTATATATATATAAATATTAAGAATATATAGTATTTGTTAGAATCAAAAAATTGGTAAGAAGATTTTTGAGAGGAATGTGGTGATTTGGGCGCGAACAAACATTTTATAATAGTTGGGATTTGCCGGCAAATATTTATAATAAATACATAGTTTCAATAGATAGTTTGTTGGAGATCTAGGACATGTACACTCAACTTTCTATAACGAACCACTTTATAATGAATTATCGAGAGAATGAACTATTTGTATTAATTATAAAAAATTTATATGAAAAACTTTTTTTTCAGGGCTATTAGCCCGTTATAGAGAATTTTCTGCACTCATAGGATGGCCAATGATATACGGACAATTATAAGTTGACAATTTTAAATGACGAAATGATTCCTAGAAATTAAAATAAAAATAAAGTCTTTACAAATACAGGGAAAATACAATGGTTGATTAGGAATTAAGTCCGTCATTTAATATGGTTAAATTATTTTATCCATATATCATCGATTATATTTGAGTGGATACATGTGATCACCTAGGAAAGATAATTTCATGAAGTTGGGATATGGAGACAGTTTGTCATTATTACATGTTTTACATCACATACCATCGTGATGTAATTTATCTATAAACCATTTTCTAGAATAAAAATGGGGGAACTTTTTTAAATGTAATAATCATATAAATAGATTCAAATTTCAAAAAAACTAACATATATGGTCCCGGAAGTCCGTCCATGGCATTAAAGCAAAGGCAAGTGTCTTCAGTTATGACAGGTCCATTTAGCTGGATTTAATGCGATATTGAGAATCAAGCCTCAAATTGCGAAAAATCAAAAGGGTGTGATTTGAATCAAACTGACCTCAATAGAGGCACGTCGACATTTATCTGTGGAAACTTCACGACTTGTACCCTGTATCTCGGTCACTATGTTTAAAACAATATATGCATGTAAGATTCAAACAAATAAGTTGACACTCATTAATAGACACAAAAAAGATCAGAAAACGTACAATCAAGCTTATGGTGAGTTAACTCAACCGTTGTTCCGAGAATTGCCTTAACTTCTTCAAGCTTCTTCAAATTACCGGTTACAAAAACTGATACAATTGAAAAACATACAAAAATTATAGAATGAATGTATAATTAGATTAAATGAATTAAATGAATACCTATTTTATGCTTTTCTTTTGATGCCATCGTTATAAATCTTAGTTAAAGCAATGATCATGATCGAATTTATATAAAAATTATGTTGCACAGATATCGCCGATCTCGTCATCTGCAAGATCGTTTACCGTTACAGCATTGTCTTTGGTGATACGAAATCGATTTGAAATTTCGATTGGAACATGCGAAAAAATTTTTATCCAATTAAATTAATTAATTGAGCAATAAAGAATCTGATTGGTCAGCTTTATCAGAGAGACTTAATCAATAGATCGGCGTATAACCGATAAATTTTAATTAATAAAAATAGCTCAGCTGGACAAGAAAGAGTTTATCATTGCAGTCAAAAAAAAAAAAGATAGCCAGTAACCATCTTTTTTTTATAGAGCTCGCTAGTTGGTCAAAATTTATCATATGGTGAGATTATTCAAGCATTTTCGGTCAAATTGTACCGGTGTCTCTTTTTTTCATTTCTTCTGAATACGCTTATACGTAACATGCATGCATCCCTATCATTTCCGACAGAAAAATAAAATCCAGACAAAAATTGGCCGGAACTAACTAACCCGTCGGGATTTTGATATTGTCAGGAAAACGATAGGATCCGGTATGGATCTTCACAAATTATTTTTTACTTTTCGTACTTGAAACTTTTACAGCAAATAATATCAAGAAACCCCCAAAAAAACAACTGTCCATATTATCTTCTTCCTACGCTCATATGATAACTCATGCGACTATTCCGGTTGCACTTTGCATAATATAAGTAATGATTCAAACATTTCCAAAGTAGTCACTACATACGGCATTACGGCTATGACGTAAGGGTCGTACTCAGGGTTGGGCAAGCTATATATCCGGTGAATTTTTACTGGACATTGGACATTTCCAATTTGTCTATAAAGCGCAGCTTTAGTTGGCATAGGACAACGTCCATTACTTTTGCATAGGACAATTCGGGCAATTTTCCAATGTCCAATATGTTTAAATACTAATTTTTAAAATCTCCTAGTGTTAGTACATATGTTTGAAGATGTACTTGTGCAATATAAACCTATTGTGCCTATGATTTTGTGCAACAAATCATTTGAGAATTTTAATATATTTTATTATTTTTTATTGATGGCTAATAATTTGAGTATTAATAAAGTTATAAATGCGTTAATTAAAGTAAGAAAGTAATGCAATTATTTTATTGACACAATAGTATAAAATCTCATGTTATGAATTAGGATTTATTATAAAGAACCAAATTTATACTAACATTGAAATTCTCATAAAACAGTGCAATCAGGTTTCTTACATGAACGTGAGCTTAAGCTCATGAAAATTATCAGAATTAAATTTTCTAACGTGAGGCGATCAACCAGGGATGGCAAATTGAAAATCGATGCTGAATCTTTTTTTTTTTACAATACTTAAAAATTGACCAATTAGTTTGTCCGAATCCAACCCTGGTCCAATCCTATGTCCATTGGACATTCGGACAATGGAAATCAGACAGATTTCTATTGTCCGAATTCCATTCATGCCAATCCTGGTCGTATTACCTTTAGGTCATGTTGCCGTTATGCCGTATGTAATAATAAGGTAGTATGCCATAAGTTGTAATAGACATAGCATGCTGTGGTTTATGTTGCGTGCCATGACTTGTGTTTTATGCCATGGTGTGGTTAACTTAAAATATAACATAATCCAGTAGTCTCAGGATGTTCCTCAATGTGATTTGATATTGAGATAATGCTCAATTATTGCAATTAATCAAAATAATAATTGCAATCATTGCTTGAGCAGGCCATATTTGCTTTATTGATTATCATTATATATGTCTTCAGCAAATCGTAGCAAAAAAAAAAAAAGACTATCCAACAAACAAATACACTTCTTCAACAACACTTCAACAAATAAGTGTTACTTTGGCAACACCAAGAGCCTCAACTTCTTTTTACAGAATTTACAAATATTTATATGTTACTACAACAACAATATTTGCAACTTTTTGCACCTTTAGCTTTGAAGGATTTGAATAATTTGTTTAGTAAAAAAAAATAAAATAAAAATAAAATTGCTGTATTTGGCATAAAAAAAATAATAAATATTGGCATGAATATAAAAAACAATGTAATAATTAACAATTGACAATTATAATTTCACTAAAGTTTTATGACATAAAGCAAAGAGCTTGAACAACTTCTTTTTTTATTCTATTGCTAAATAGTTTTAGCCAATCAGCATTAACTCTATGAAAAAGATGGCCTGTGCCTCAAACTTTTTTAGTGAAGCAACAATTCACTTAGTTTTTTTTGATCCTGACTATTTAAAACTTATTTCTAACAATTATATGACTTACTTTACAGAACTTATATGACTTATAGCACGTGTATAACTTATGGCACTTATGCTACTTATGGCACATTTATTTATATGGCAATGTGTCATATTGTTGTTATATTTTTAGTAAGATAGTTACCTTTATATTTTTAAATGTTTGCACCTTTAAATATAACACAAGGCCCAAAACTAGTAGATTTTGGATTGATATTTTTCAAACTAAACTGATAATAGTAGTTAAAATTCTTTTTAAAAACATTTTCATGTTACTCTTGTTACTTTTAATATTATTAACATTTAATTGAAAACATATTTAGCCTTTAATTGTGAAGCACTTAATGCAATATCTGCTTGGAAACAACCAAATTGCAATTGTATCATAGTAATTTGCTAATGGAACAGGTATATAGATATTGAAACAAAATTTGGAATAAGTTATAAGTTAGTATGTTATTTTACAGATCATTTCTTAAAGGCTTTGTTAGATTTGAAACAAAAAAAAACAATGTGGCCAGGAAGAGAAATTAGCAACTAGGGGCTTAGTAGGTTTGGTTGGGTCAGGTTTGGATCTAACTCAAAACCCAACTCAAATCTAATTAGTGCAGCTTGCTTTACCAACAATCAATATACTGATACTCAACAATCAATTTAGTAACAGGCTTGTTTTACAAACAACTAGTTTACTAATACTCAACTTACAGACAAAACAAATAAGCTTATTTTGTTAACAATTAATTTACTAACAGTACATTTCATCAACAATATTGATTTATCAACAAGTCTATTTTGATGACAATATAATTTATTGATAGTATATTCACTAAGGGCCGTGACAGATATTACGTAATATCCATTTACTATGAGAGTACACCCCCCCCCACGTAAGACGATTCTGATTGGTCGATTTTAAAAAAAATTTCTGGAGAGTGGCGAAATGTGGCGTTCTTCCATATAAAAGTTTTTTTCTTACTAAGTTAACGATACATGTCCACTAATTGAAAGTTGTAGAGCTCGTCGAGACGCATCTAACGGTGGTTAGACCATCCAATTCGGCCCAGTGGATGGCGAGATATCGTCGAAAAACGATTGGCCGACTATATAAAATCCCATGACGCAGATTACATATAAAAATCACTGTAGGCGAAATGTGGCGTGCTTCCATTTAAAACTTTTTTCTTACTAAGTTAACGATACATGTCCACTAATTGAAAGTTGTAGGGCTCGTCAAGGCGCATCTAACGGTGGTTAGATCATCCAAATCGGCCCAGTGGATGGCGAGATATCGTCGAAAAACGATTGGCTGACTATATAAAATCTCAATATAAAACATTGTTTTATAGAGATTTTATATAGTCGCCAATCGTTTTTCGACGATATCTCGCCATCCACTGGGCCGATTTGGATGATCTAACCACCGTTAGATGCGCCTTGACGAGCTCTACAACTTTCAATTAGTGGACATGTATCGTTAACTTAGTAAGAAAAAAGTTTTAAATGGAAGCACGCCACATTTCGCCTACAGTGATTTTTATATGTAATCTGCGTCATGGGATTTTATATAGTCGCCAATCGTTTTTCGACGATATCTCGCCATCCACTGGGCCTAATTGGATGATCTAACCACAGTTAGATGCGTCTCGACGAGCTCTACAACTTTCAATTAGTGGACATGTATCGTTAACTTAGTAAGAAAAATAGTTTTAGATGGAAGAACGCCACATTTCGCTACTCTCCAGTTGACAGGTGGATTGTCAATTAATAAAAATATAAAAATTTGGCATCATGCAAAATTTTACTAATGAAATATACCTTTGGCTACTAAATAAACTTTCTTAGCTCTCAAAAATACATTATTTCAGTATATAATTATATTTTAAATAAGTTTAATTAGTGCTAAAATTTATAATATATTAGTAATATATCATATTATATATATAATTATATATATTATATATGTGTAATGTAAGACTTTGGCTTACCCCCCTCCCCCCTATGATATTATGTAATATCTGTCACGGCCCTAACAGTATATCTACTTATTTGTACAAGTAATACAAAATTTGATTTTGTAAATAAATTAAATGCGTGAGACAAAAATTTAGAGCTAGGCCTTAATATTAGATACTATATGATTAGAATAATATTTATTATATATAAAATTTCATTTCTATCATTTTTAATTAGTGCACAAAGATTGATTTAATAGTAGAGTGAATATAGATCATTTTTAATACTGTAGTACAGTCAACTCTCCATAAATGCAACTTGTAGGGACAAGCTATAACATGCATTTAGGGAGGTTTGCATTTAGAGTGAGCCAATTAAATTGCAGCTTTAAAAATTTGATCATTAAGTTTGTGTAACTTCTACTAAAACTGTATAACCTATCGTAAATACTAAAATTTGATAGGCTACATGTATTTAGGGGGGTTAGTGTAATATAAAATGTTATTCAAGAGAATATGCATTTACAGAATATAGAACATGCATTTAGCACTAATAACATCTTACGAAATAGAAAAATGTGCATTTAGGGAGGTATTGCATTTATAGAGGTTGCATTTATGGAGGTCTAACTGTAATTATATTGTGATCATATAGGGTTATTCATACTAAAAAGGCCCATTTAGCAATATAATCAATCTTGAGATAATTGAGTTTAATCGTTTGTTTTGATTTTCAGACTGATTTAAAATTAAGCAAATTTCGCAATTTTGATTGGTTAAAAATGATAGATGACTATCAGGAAATCTTGTGATGCACTTGTACCTTAGACAGCCTTGTATAGTTTTTCTTTTATATTATCTCTATTTTTTATTATATAAATCGCTTTTCATTTATATGGTCCAGTGCGAAAAGGTTCATACCTCAAAAATGAATTTAATTTTTGTACTAAATAGCTTAATAAATTATAATTAAATGTTTCTAATTTTTTTATATAAAATAAATAGGTTATAATTTATCTTTTTGTATAATTTTATTATAATAATATAGTTTTATTTTAACAATTCATTATGTATAACTTTTTGAATTGAGTAAAAAAAAAAAGTTTTTTTAAAAAAATCTATTTTAACCATTTTCGCAAAAAGTATGAAGTTTTATAAGTTTGTATTATGCAAGTGTATTAGTGTGCATATAATAAATATACAGTTAAAATTTGGGCAAAATTGGATCACTAGTTGTTAAAAAATTGGTCATAAAGTCAAGTAATTATATTTTTTTACTATAGTACAGGACAGTAAAAGACATCCAATCTATACATATAGGCGCCAATTTTGGGTGCTTATATAATCAATTCTGATTGGCTAATTTTGTACAATTGATTTTGATTGGCTAAAAACCTATATATGTTTTCTTTTTTTTTATATTAAACGCCAATTTTTGGAACTCATATAAACTTTAATGCCTTATAACTTCCTTAAAATTAAAAATAAAAAAAATTCCTCTAACAGAAATGTAGTTTATCTAAAAATCTATCAATTTGTCAGAGGGTTTTTTGATTTAATTTTTTTTAAAAAAGTTATAACAATTTAAAGATTTACTAATAACGAGTGGATGTCTTTTCCTGTCCGGTACCATATATAAAATATATAAAAATTACTATCATATGCTCTGATTTTTGGAATTTATAAAAAAAGCTTATTTTTTTAAACCTTTAAAGCTAAATAATGTTTGATCTACTGGTTCATTTTAAATGATTTTACTACCAAACTGTTCATCTCTTTAAGACTATTCCAATGTGCTAAAAATCATAAAAATCCAATCACAGGGTCATAAGAAAATGTGCTATCAAATAGGTGATGCACCTGAAATTGGTTTGATATAGATCAAACCAATTTCAGGTGCGTCGCCTATTTGACAGTGCATTTTCTCATGACTCTGTGATTAGATTTTTATGATTTTGGACTTGTTGGAATCGTCTCAAAGAGATGAACATTTTGGTAATAAAATTATTTAAAATGACCAGTAAATAACAAATTATTTAGCTTTAAAGTTTTAAAAAATAAGCTTTTTTTATAAATTCCAAAAATCGGAGCATATGTTAAATTTATATAGTAAATTTTACAATTAATTTTTTAAGAAAGTTAGCATAAATAAAACTTTTTATTTTATCAAAAAAGTTATTGAAAATTTTATATTTTTAATAATCCGAATACTAGTCACTTTTAATAAATTAAAAATATTAAAAATTATTTTGTAGAAAAAAAAGTTTACTAATAACTATTTGAGGTACGAACCTTTTTGCATAGGACCATAATTGAGAAATATCAGTCATGTCAAAATTTATATGAATCTAATAAAAACTCATTTTTCAAAAAATATGCAAAATGTGCCTTTTTAATATGAATGATCCCATATGAAATCAGATAATTAACCAATCAGGATTGTAAACAACAAAGATTCACCAATTAGAATTAATTATTTTATATAACTAGAAAAATTTAAGCAAACTAAAAAAAAACTTTACGATATATAGAAGTATAATTTTTTCAAATACTTTATTTATTAAAATTTTATTATTATAAAAAGAGCATTTTGTACTATATATTATAAAATTTTTGGCTAAATTAATAACTAGAGTTCCAACCTATCACTCGGGTAACCATGTAACCTATTACCCGAACTGAAAAAAATTTTTAATTGGATAATAGTTTTGTTAAACCAGTTTTTAATATAATAAATGGATATTTGGTTAATAAACAATTATAAATAAATATTCGATTGACCTGGATATCTAGTTAATAAATAATCAGTTGATTTAAAGTGATCAAAAATTGAGCATATGATTTGTGCATATAAAGTTCAAAATAGTTCTAATACACACTATATAAGTTTAAAAAAGTTCTAATACATACCATATTAAATAAGCTCAAAAAAGTTCTAATACATGCTAAATTAGTAATTAATTAATATTTAAAAGGATTTATATAAAAAATTTTTTTGCATTATTTTCTTTGTTTACTAAAAACACAGCAGAATATGAACATTTTAAGCACACTTATAAAAGCTCTTCAAGCAGTTTATTTTTGCTAGCACTAGTTATCTTTTGTTTATATTCTACTGGTTATAGTTTACCCTACTAGTTGTAGCTCTTCAGCAGTTAATTACTAGTTGTTAACCACCAAAAAAAAATGTACAAGAGTAAAAGTTTAAAGCTATAAATAAGCAGGTATAATTCGTTTAAGTTAAGTATATTATATAGTGTTATCCTATATCCACTTCTTCAAAGATATTAGGTAACTAGAGCGATCTTAGACAGTGAACACTTTGTGTAACCT
>QKWP01000169.1:315831-461520 GCA_003550325.1 Gigaspora rosea | reverse complement strand
GATTCAGAATATTTTTATTAACAATAAAAGGCTAAAAAAGTATAACTTGTAGGTTTTCTTTTGATGGCACTCGAAATAATAATTATTATCATAAAATAGGTTAAATAACCACAAGCGAGTACAGCACGAACCCTATTTTTTGCTTTAAAAGAAAAATCATAGTAAATGTCCATAAAAATCAGATTTTGGGCGTGTTGCTGAGCTTTCACCAACCTTTTGAATATTGTCCAGTCTATCAAAAGAAATCGCACAATATTTATTTTCATGCCTCTCGCTATTCGACACCAAGCTGGCAACATGTTATATAGTGATGTCTCGATTACCAGTATATTATACCTGCGCGTCAACTACGTCAACTAGCTGACGCACTACTAAATATGCGCATATTATTGGGCGTCAACTACGTCAACTAGCTGACTCACCTGCATATTTGTGTAACAAATTTTTAGGGTGCGTCAGTGATCTACATTAATTCCACAAATCCTCGCATATGGACCCTCGATGACTAAGAGGATTTCAGTCTATTATAATAAAAAAAATTATCAGATATTACATGCAAAATAAACTAGCTATTACTAGTACATTCATAATTTATGATAAACCAGTAATGTTATAAATAATACAAAAATAATACCATATGGTATTATTTTTGTATTATCTATAAAAATACTGGTTTAACATAAATTATAGATACTGTCTTATATTTCTATCAGGACCTGATACTTATATCCAACTATAAAAAATGTATCTGGAATGCTGCTATGATATCATTTTCACTACCGATATCGATATTTTCAATATCGCTATTAGCACTTTTGTTATCACTGCTGCTGCTGCTAATATAAATTGGTGAAACTGGAGGTTTTCGTTTTCTATCTATATATATATTTATATATATATAATAGACTGGCTTAATACATAAAATTACACAAAACATAAAATTCCTGATATATATATTACCTTCTGAAGAAGATAAAGATGATGACCTTCTTCTCTTGCTTTTACTTCCAACATGCCCCTTTTTTTCATTATATTGTCTTCTATGTGAAACAACTGTATCCATATTTTTATTATATAAAAAAATAATAACCGCAAAAAAAAAAAGATTTGTGAATTGAAACAAAACTTAAAAGAATTGTGAATTGAAACAAAACTAAAAAGAATTGTGAATAAAACAAGATAAAGAAACTTATCCTATTTATATTTATAACACTTTAAAAAATTACATATTGCTAATAAAATAGTTGATATATTTCTTTCCAAAACGTATAGGCAAAACAAAGAATTGACGAAATAGAAAATATTACATCAATATTAAGACTTTATGGCAATATTATATTAAGAAATTATACAATAAAAATCTGATATTAATTACAATCAAGCTTTAGTTATATCAATATTTGTAATATATGATATAGGAATTTTTTATCTAAAAAAATTCATGATATTATATGTAGTGATCCAAGTCATAACTTGTAAAATCGACTTAAGTCGACTAGTCGACTTAACCGAGTTAATTTTTACAAAGCTGACTTAGTCAAGTACTATATAAAAAAATAAAAAATAACTGATAACTCAAATTTTTAAATATATAAATATAAGTCTAGCATTCATTAAAATCGCTGTATACAATTTATTGCGCTATAACTTTAGTTATTTGTATATAAGGTAGCTGCGCAACACAGTTGCGCTAAAACCAGGAACGTAAATAATGACTTTGTAATAACTTTTACTGTATTTTGCAAAATGACACAAGGGGTATAATTTCAAATTTTGTCTAGATTATGCTTAATTCAGAAATAATTTTAAATAATGTCATTAGCGTTATTATGCAACAACACAGTAATTATATATAGTAATTGAATTAATTCGGAAAAAAGAAATAAATTTTTATATACAGTATGCTGTTACCAAATAAAAGAGCATTATATTTAGAAGTAGTAAAAGGTTATAACCGGTCATGACTAGTCAAAACTGTGACCGATACCAGTCAGAAGCTCCTAATTGACCGGTTAGAATTTGAGCAATAATAAAACCATTACATTTTTAATATTTGTATATGATTCAGATAATATTCATGCATGATTTATTCAATTATTGATAATGAGCATATGAGTAAAAAAATCCTAGCTATTGTATCGATTTTGTTATGGGTTCTCAAATGTGACCAAAAATCGGGCTGGCGAATGCTTTTTTCGAACATGCGAATACTAATTGAACTAAAATGGGTTTCATGCGTGTGCATGATTCCTCAATCATGCGCATGAATGTGCATTAATGTGCATGTTTCCGAATCATGCGCATTTATCCCATCAAAATTTTATATAGAAAAATTAAAATAAGTATAATTAACTTTCTAATCCATCTATATACTTCAATTTTAAGTCTATTTGCTTTAACATTTTTGATTGGTCATATTCGAAAAATGTGACCTAAAAATAGAAAAACTAACAGAAATACGTAAGATGATTATGACTATTATCATGGTCGAGTAATTATCCCTTAAACCGTCTAGCAGGCAAATTTGCCCGCTAAAATTATTTTTAAAAAGTTTTTTTGAGTTTTCTTAAAATTTATTTAAGCTTGACCCCTCCTATTTATTGAATAAAATTAAAGATATTCCTTTTATATATAATATATTTAAATTTTATCATTCTATCTTTAATTTTGATAAAGATATTACATTTTTAAAAAAACTTATTTTTTAGTTTTACTATTAAAATTTTAAAAAGTTTCTTAAAATTCCTGAAGAGAAATTTTGTAGTTACTACTAAGTAAAGTTCAAATTTTGCTTAAAAAGTTGTAAAAGTTTTAATAATAAAAGTAGTGTAATTTTAAATTGTCTACAACTTTGGATTAAGGTAATAGGGGGTCTATCTTATATTTTTATTGAGTAAAACTAAAAAAAACAGAAAAAATTTTTAAAATTAAAATTTTTTTAAAAAATTATAAATTTTTCTTTTATAGGTAACTTCAAATTTTTTATAAATATTAGGCAAATAAAAAGAAGTTTTAAATAGAATATTATTATAGTTTTTATTTAAAAAAAAAATTATAAAATATTTTAATTTTTTAAAAAAATAGATCAAACATGAATTTATAAAATTTAAGCAGCCAAATTTGCTCGCTGAACCTGGATGGTTTAAGGGATAATATTCGAGTAATTATTATATCATTTTTTGATGCTATTATTAACGCCCTTAAACAGCACAAGATCGTGAATGTGAATTTTCCAAATTTACATTTGTTGTTTGATTGTCTAATATTTTACAAACTATTTTGGGCTAAAAAATTCCCGAATTTGAAACCGGTTTGTATAATGATATCAAGTTCAAGAATAAGTGCAAGTGCAAGAACAAGTGCAAGAACACGACAAATGCTCCGCTATAGATAAAACATATGATTAATAAAAAAATAGTGAGTACATTAGCGAATATCAAAAAAAGTTACATTAAATCAAATATTTAATGATTGATTTCTAGAATTTTTGGTGGAATTTTTGCCACCCAGATTATCTGATAATCAACTAGTTTTCTCAGTGACTCGTAGTTTTTGTTGATCTACTAACTAATAAAATTACGGTTATGTTCAAAAGGTGATCAATGAGCTAAAATTCTCTTTGCAACACTTATTATAAAAAATTGGCATTCACCAATAAAACTAAGCTACATACTATTTGTTATTGGAGTAATTAGCTTTGTAATAACTTTTTATAGTTAGCTTATACTGATTCAAACTAACCCACTATACATTGCAATTACTGGTATAGCGAACAAATTTTGTAATAGAACTTTTTTATAAAAACTCATGATAAAAATCAAAATAATTCTGATAAAAACTGGCTCAACCATATTGAAATAGAGTGTGAATTCTGTGGCAGAATTTTATAATGACATAATTTTAATGCAAACTAACTCAATCTTAACCATATGTCGTAGTTAATAGAATAGTATATTCAGTAACAAAATTTTTTGTAACGATTCAATGCAAACCAACTCAGCATATTTATGAATATTATATGCAAAGTTGATTTTTCGTTTTGCATTATGGATTTTAAGATTCAGGACGGACGGCAGATTTTTCTTCTCTTTTCAGCAAATAGAATAATGTTCACATTTAAGGTTATACGAGATTAAATTTTCATTTTGACAACAAGGAATCAAAAATTGGGCCGGTAGTCATATGTTTCCTGTTAGTCCTATCAGACAATTACGGATAATTAAAGTCCCTATCAGATGAAAATAGCAGGAAAAAATAAGTATCAAAAATCGAACAATTGGCACAATTGAAACTAAAAAAAAAAACTTGAAAAAAATTGAAAAAGTGGGACGGCGGGTAATGCAAAACGAAAAATCAACTTTCGTGTTCTAATGCGAATTTACAGATTTTAGCTAAGATTCTAAAATTTTATACAAAGCTCACGTGGCAGAGCCACAGGTCAGGTGTCAAATTATATAAGATAGCAACGATGAAGTTTACAATTAGCAAATTTGTAAAATTTATATATATATAGGCAAAATCTGATTAAAAATCAATATATAGTATCTTTATTTAGATAAATTTTCAATAATAAAGATAAAAATTAAAAAAATTTTTTTATCATGCGGTATTATGTGCATCTTATATATTATGCGCATTAATGTGCATTCATGCACATTTTATTATAAAATGCGCATTTTACCCATCTCTAGATTGAACAACACCGATCAAAGAAACATTCGGGCAATGCAACAATGAGCAGCATCAGAAGGAAGTGCAATTAACCTTAAGGTTCAAGTATGACTTCCAGGTGGATTAGTGGTAACAAAAACGATTCTTAGTTCAGTGATTTCCAAGCAAAATGAACCCAGATTATCAATCACATGATTGTTAAATTTTTTATGTGGATGATCTATGGAGCTCTAAATTGCTCAGAAATTACAGGACTGAGGACGTTTCTGCCACTAATCCACCTTGTGACTTCCTATTAACTTAGTATTCAGCAATTATGAGATAATTGTTAATCCCTAAGCACTACATACAATCAGAATCAAGGTTTTGATTACGTTCCTGTAAGGATGTAGATTATTGCACCTTTTTGCATAACGCTTATAAAATTAGAGCATCTAATTAGAAATAAGTTCTTGTTTGGGTGTGTTTAGGTACAAATGCGGATTTTTAGTACTGAATTTGTTTGCCGTAACATGTTTTTATGCATGAATACAGCAACTGAGCAGTTAGAAATGTTATCATAGCTAAAATATGAAAGTGATTATAATATAAGCAATCATTATACTGTAACGAATATTCTTTTGCCTCTCACTTCCGCATTGGTAAAATTTATAAAGTTGTCACATGCCTTCCATAATTGTATCGCCATAGCCATGTTAATCTTACCTTTCTAGAATTAGGCATAATTATGTATTCTTAGTGGCTTAATTATATAGACGTTACTCAAGAAGTTTAAAACATAGTGTAATGGTGTAAAAACATAGTAGTAGTGTGTAGTCATAGTTGTTGGAGTGTCCGAGATTTAAAATGTATATAAATGGTTGTTTCGACCCTTTGTTTATCATCTTGCATCTAATGTATGCTCTCCTTAAATTAAGAAAACATAAATAAATATACATTCTTTTTAAAATAAATGCCAAATACATTATTAATATCCGTCTTATTTGACTTTTCTAAAGTAAACCATTAGAGTTTAACTCGGCATAAGAGTACCAAGCTTTTCCATACGATGATCACGATATGCTCAGTTGGGATTTACAGCTTCATAGCCAGATTTGACTGGATTGCTGCAGGTATCCTGGCTTAGCCATATTTAATCAGCTGACATTCGTAAATTATTAGGTGTTCAATCAGATTCCAGATTTTGCTCACAAACGCAAAACTCAAACTAAACCCTCCACTTTGTACTTCGTATTATGTTCCTGGTATAAGTAAATTGATATTGGAAACAACTATGATTGCAATCTGAAACCTAAATTTTATTTACAATATAGCAATACAGATGGAAAAATTATTTATCATATACTAGTATCGCATATGTTATTAAATTGTCTTAGTTTAAACTAATTTGTCAAGTTTTACATCTAATTTAAAATATTAAAAACTAATTTAGTTTAATTAATACCAACCAAATCTAATGCATTTATTAAGAAATTGATTGCAACACTATTATATGCTAAAATTCCAGCACTACAATTCTTTGAAATTATAATTTTTTTTTGAAAATGAAATTACCGTACTATGAAAAATTTATAATATATACCAAAAATGTGTACAAGGTTGGCATGCATAAATTCATTAGAGTTAGGGGTTGAGAAAAAGATAGTTCATCTAGTAAAATTGTCTAACAAAAATGTTTTGTTAGAGCACAAAAAGTGATATTCTATACTAATTTTTGAGCTAAGAGCAATTTTTGCAGAACAAGCATTTTTTTGAATCTCCCTAATCTTGAAATCTGATTCGTAGTTCAGGAGATCTGTGCTAACAGCCTTGTATACATTTTTGGTATTAAAGAAAGAGTAAATCAGTAAGTATGTATTAGAAAAATAAATTGGTGATAATTTTACAATGAATTCATACCCTTATTTGAAAATTAAAAAAACAGAAAATTCAGTTTGGTAGAGATTAAAAAATCCAGTATGAATGGTTCAGAAAACTTCAGAAATTTGAATGCCATAAATGCACATATCAAAAATGTATACAAGGTTGGTAGTAAAAATCTCCAGAACTACGAATCAATTAGGAAAATTCAAAATAAATGAAAATTGCTCTTAGCCCAAAAATCTGTATAGAATACCTTTTGAACTTTAATAAAAAGTTTTTGTTAGACAAATTTACCATATAAACTATCCCAATTGACGCCATTGAGCATCCTGATGATGATCAAGTCGCCAGGTTAATAATAATAATAATAATAATAATAATAAACTATTCTTACCCTAACTCTAATGAATTTTAAGAATTTTGTATGTGCGCCAACCTTGTACACATTTTTTGTTGTGGGCTAATACCTGTAGCAGAGTCTTAAAGTCAAAATGTTTCTCAAAACAGGCTTTTCCTTGGTAATAATGCCAGTATGCATTTCTCAAAACCATTTCCCCAATACAATTATAACAATAGCTTTTATCTTCTGATGAAGTTAATGTTACCATTATCGCAATGCTAGACATAAATGCGTTAAAATCAAAAGCATAACTTTGTTCATATAATTATTAAAATTTGAAGATGCTAATCTAAAAAAGTAAAGCGATTGAGAATAAAGAAAAGTGTAATAAAACTAAAATAGGAGTAATCCTGGAATAACTTCAAATTATAAGAAAAAAAGAAGAATAATAAGATTAAGTACTTTTAAAGCAAAATATTGTCACCAAAGCCCCTACTTTAATCAATTAGTTATTGTAGAATCTTTCTTGGTAAAAAAAATATATATATCAAAAATCTATAAAAAGAGAGTTTTTAAACAATAAAAATAAATTTATTGGGTTAGTAATAACTTGATTATTTCAATTAAATACAATATAATTTAACAATCAAAATTAACTGTTCGCAAAAAATCCTTCTGCTTATTGATCATTTTTTCACTGTTCAGATCTTATTTCAAACAACAAAGATTTGGTTTTGTAAATAATATAGTTGTTATAATGAATTAAAATGATTCTACATTCCAAGATGAATCAGAAGATACTTCTGATAGTAAATTAGAATATAATTCAGATTTTATTTCTGTTACGCCCTTCGAATCTTCAACTTTATATAATGAATATTCAACATCATCTCCTAATCTTGAATGTACCACTTCATTATACACTTCTGAATCTTCATTTAGTTCTGAACAATTTAATTTAGATAACTCTGAAAATCTTACTTCACCATCAGATAGTTTTACCTATTCAGATTCTTCTAATGTTAAAAATACTAAAAAACACAAGTCAGTTTTTGCTACATCATCTAATAAAAAACCAAAACCAGGAAAAAGTTGGGTATGGAAACATATAAAAAAAGATAAATTTGTAAAAAAAAAAAACGACATGCTTAATATTATATAATAAATGGCATGCCCTAATAAAAAAGCTAATAATTATCAATCCTTGATAATCATTGTTTATATAAAGGGGTGCAGGATGAACTAACTCTGATTCAGCATTAGTATACTAGGTGGGAGATATATCTCCTGAGAAGATATATCTCTCATAGAAGATGCCTATAATTTCCCATTTTTTTAATATTAAATAATTTTTTATTTACTGGCCCATTTGAATGATTTAACTACCAAAATATTTGTTTTAGTGGGATTATTCTAACAAGCCCAAAATCACTAAATTCTAATCACAGGATTTCAAGATCAATAAAGATTTGTATTGTTAGACAAACAATAAAATCTTTATTAATCTTGAAATTCTGTGATTAGAATTTAGCGATTTTGGGCTTATTAGAATTGTCTCATTAAGATGAACATTTTGGTAGTTAAATTATCCAAAATGGGCTAGTAGATCAAAAGTTATTCAATATTAAAGAAATTTATTTAGTAATTATAAAAAATCACCATTAAAATTACACAAAAGTTGAATAATTTTGGGATCCTGTGATTAGATTCTAACAATTTTGGTCATTTAAAATTGTCTTAGTAAAACGAAAATTTTGGTAGTTAAATTATCTAATTGGTCCAGTAGAGCAATAGTTATTATTAATTTCATAAATTAAAACATATGAATAAATTTATAAATATAAAATTTGGTTGGCTAATAGAGTATCAGGTATAGGTAGATGGGTAAAATTTTGAAATTTATTAGTAACAAAATATTGCATAATTTCTAAAAGCCTTCTACAGTCAAACCTCCATATAATCACACTCTCAGGATACAAAAAGTGGTGATTATATAGAGATGTGACTAATATAGAGGAATTCTATATAATCACAATTATAATAAAATTGCATATAAAAAAAAATTGTGATTATATAGAAGTTTTAATAAATAAAAATTTTTATTTTTTAAATAATCGATTATCTTTTCTACATATAAAAGTTAAAATTATACTAAGCAAATTGAAAAAATGCTATAAGTAACATTGTTCAGGAGACAAAATTACATATATTCTGAAATTTTCAAATAATTTGAATAACATTTTATTATTACACTTTTACAATTTACGTTTAGGCGAATAAAATTAAAAAAATTTAAAATTTTTTAACTTAATCGTAAATTATAAAAGTGTATTAATAAAATTTTAACCAAATTATCTCAAAATTTCAGAGTATATGTAAATTTGTATCCCGAATAACTTTACTTAGATCATTTTTATCGATTTACTTTAGATAATTTTAACTTTAATATGTAGCTACGATATACGTTATTTTAAAAAAAATTTAAAAAAATTTTTTTAAAATAACGTATATCGTAGCTACATATAAAAGTTAAAATTATCTAAAGTAAATCGATAAAAATGATCTAAGTAAAGTTATTCGAGATACAAATTTACATGTTCTCTGAAATTTTGAGATAATTTGGTTAAAATTTTATTAATACACTTTTATAACTTACGATTAAGTTAAAAAATTTTTAATTTTTTTAATTTTATTCGCCTAAACGTAAATTGTAAAAGTGTAATAATAAAATGTTATTTAAATTATTTAAAAATTTCAGGATATATGTAATTTTGTCTTCTGAACAATGTTACTTATTTAATTTTTTCGATTTACTTAGTATAATTTTAACTTTAATATGTAGAAAAGATAATCGATTATTAAAAAAAACAAATTTAAAAATTTTTACTTGTTAAAAAATAATAATTAATAACTTAAAAAAATATTTATAAGGCGACACAAATAAAATTTACTGGTTTTCATATCCGGCCGGGTCAGAAAATTGCAAAACCAAAATTTTTTTATGCCGCAGTAAGTAGATAGCCAATCAAATTACGGCATAGTTATAACATAACTTATTTTTTACTATTTCGTTTAATAGAATGTTACATGATATCCAGGTTACGCAGCATAGTTAAATGTTTTTTACAGTACATGTTTTTTCTTTTTTACTATTATTGTTTGCAGGAATCGTTATTTAACAGGAGTCGTAGTTTGCAAGAGTCGTCGTTTGCAAGAGTCGTTGCAAGAGCCGTTACAAGAGTCGTTGATTGTTGATTGTAGGAGTCGTTGGTTTCAGAAGTCGTCGGTTGCTGGTGTTATTACTATTTGTCTAATGCATCGTCTGCTTTCTTTCGTTTGAATTAACACTTTGCTCTCTTTTGTAAGTGTAGATCTTGGGAATATGATGAACGTATGTCAAAATAATTTCTGCATTGTTTTTTCTCATACTATGGTCACGTTTGGTTTTCAAATTTCTTGGAGTCAAATAATTGGAATTCTAAGTGCTACATTTAGGTGGGTCTTCTATGAGTTTATGGTGAGGTTTTATGTAGTGATTTTTGCTTAGTATTACAGTACTAACTCTTGTTTGTTTGCATATTTAGATTAGATGTGCAGGCAGAACTTGCAGCATTGGAGATTTTTGTAACATAACTGAGTTATAACTAGTTATAACTTCTTTCTCTAGGTTACGCATGCCGTAACGTGCGTGTGTACCATAATTCAATTTTATAAAAAATTATTGTTAATCTGAGAATTCTCAAATTCCCAGACTGCCATATTACTAGACCAGTTCTCATATAATTATTGATTGTAATTCAGTATTGATTAATTACAAATACTGATGACACTTGGGATTTATATAACAGTTTATACGGTTTTTGCTTCAACTGTAACCGTAACTTGCTGTATATAGTACAGTTCATTGAGACAGTTCCGCCTGCACTTCATGAATGTTCTACGACGGTTTACTAGGATCAAAACCATGTCAGATGTATTAGTAATTTTAATATGATCAGATTTTATCAGTGAAATTAAAAATGATTGACTGAAATATCATTTTATTTTAACTAATTATAAAGAAAAGTACATAATTTTAAAGATTCCGCTAAATATTGCGCTTCTCATATCAGCGGATCGGCGTAATTGTCGATAAACTGTTGCACAAAAATTTGCTCCTAAGTAACGTTGAAAAACTAACAAACGAAGTACTTGTTACAACTAACAAAAGAGCCTTTTTGACGCCTAGACAAGTTAANTCCTAAGTAACGTTGAAAAACTAACAAACGAAGTACTTGTTACAACTAACAAAAGAGCCTTTTTGACGCCTAGACAAGTTAAAAAACCAATAAAACTTAATAAAAGAGCTATGCTAAGCGATAGAAAGAAGTACTTTTATCGTTTGTTGAAATATTCGGGTGTTTTAGGATGGGTTGAGCATTGAGAAATGGGTTGGTAACTATCAAGGGTAAATTCGGAAGCTAATTTTCAAAAAAATAGCCTTTTTAATATACTTTTGGCTTATAATTAAATACATGAATTTCGTAATTTTCTACGTACTTAATTATAAATACAAAGCTGGTTAAAAAGGCCGTTTTTGTGAAAATTCGCTTTGTAATAAATTTTCGCGTAAAATTTTTTTGATAATCCTCGATCATGATTGGTCGAGCCGACATGTTACGCCGATCCGCCGATATGTTTTTTTGATTTCTTTCGAGTGAAATCTCTTAATAAGAACTATCTCTAAAAAGTTACACTCGATTTTTAGTAAATTTTTTTGGTTATACTTATTGTACGAATTTTTTTTAATAAATATATATATTCTATTAGGAACACCTAAAAATTTACATATTAAAATAAAATATTCGAACGTAAGGTAACTTCATTTTTTGTCTTTTTAGTGAGTTGAATCAATTTGAAATTTTTAATAAATATATTAATATTACCGTTATAACGATATGCATCAATAATGATAACGCTTGTTTTCCTTCGTATAACATGAAAAATCCGCAATATATTAAATTCTATAGTCACCTTAAATAGTTTTAATTACTTAGTCCATTTACCGCCCTAACTGTTTATGGTATCAAGATGAACTACTAATAAGTTTACTAGCGATTGTGTGATTTTTTTTATTTTTGTTTAGTGTATATCGATACATCAAATCAAAAATATTGAAAGTACGTACGTACGTATGTGAATAATATGTTCTATTACATTTTTGAAAGAATTAAACAAATTTGATCAAATCTTATTGCTATACATACGTACTACCGTTTAACCGTATTGTGTATTTAATAGTTTAACCGTTTATTTAATAGTTTAATTCATACCAATATGATAAATATGTTGTGTAACTATCAGGTCTAAAGTATCAGAAGCTAACCTACCATTGTGAATCTTGACTGCAAGCTTAGCATCAACTCTCATTGATATATTCAAAAATTATTGCTTTGCAGATTAATAGGTTATTGATCTAATACACATTCAAAAATACTTATAAAAATGCTATTACAGTCCGAGATAAATATAATTCTATTTAAACGATTAATCATAGTATTTAACTGTTTATAAAATTATTAACTTGTTTAATCGCAAATTCTGTAGATTGTAATCATAACAATCATAAAGTTGCATTAACCAAAACCTCATTAAAATCATGCAAATTGTATAATGATTGTGATTGATTGGTCGATAGTAATCGTTTGGTTACATGATTAAGATCTTTTTAATTATTATAAAAATTTTATCCTATATAAAAAAAACCTCCGGGCGGCCGGGTCTAAAATTTTTCAAATGTTATGTAAACCAGTTAATTTTATTTGTATCGCCTAATAATAAAATAATTAATTCAAAATATTATAATAATAATGTAATTATATAGGGGTAGTTTTATATAGATAGTAAATAAAAAATTGTGATAGTGATTATAATGCAAATGTGCTATATAGAGGTGAAAATTATAGTAAAAAGGTTGGTAAACTTACAAAAGTGATTATATTGGTTTTGTGACTATATAGAGGGTGACTATATAGAGGTTTGACTGTAATTGAATTTGACAATATTATGTGAAATGCAGATATGCATTGACCAATCAGATTGCAAAATTAAACAATTTCTAGAGCCTAATTGGAGTAGAAAAATAAAATTACTTGTAATTTAAAGATCTGTAAACCATCTAATTATGTGATGTTGTTAACAAAAAAATTCTAAGATCAATATTTTGATCATGTAATCATTGTGAATGAATCTATCTATATCAAATTTATACAATTTATTGGATATATATCAGATGACTTTATACAAAATTAGAAATTTATATATAAAGGCTATTGGATATCAAAAATAGCATGTTATCAGTTATTACTTATTGAATAGATATGGTGAATTAATTTTTAACTAATTTTGGCAGATTATTAGTTTGACAGAATTGGTTTTGAGAGAGCTAACTGTATATATAAAATAATACAAAATCTTAGTAATCTTGTAATCCTATAATTGGATTTTAATGATTTTGGGCCTGTTAGAATCATTTTATTAAGACAATCATTTGGTAGTAAAATTATCCAAAACAAACTAGTAGATCAAAAGCTATTTAATATTAAATAATCTATATATAATATATATATTATATATAAACGTAATCACTATCTAACCCATGTATCCATAGTAAAAATCATATAATAAATAGCACACCTCTAAAAGCAGTAGAAAATTTTAATTCTTTTTTTTCAGCAGTCATGCCACCATTTTTATTAGGAATTATATCCAGAAAATATATGTTTTTTTACATAATTAAGAGTTTTACTTTTCTATACTACAAATAATGACTGCTTGGTTGCTCTATGAATATGGGTGGTAATATATATTATGAAATATTATTTTACTATACCCTCTACTCAGGGTTGGCAATGGGTATACTTCATTGAAAAATTGCTAACCAATAGAGCCAATGGAATCAATAGAACCAATGAGGCCAATGGAATTAGTTATTAATTATTAACAAATACTATATTATAAGCTAGTTGGTCTCTATTAGCTCTATTTGCAAATTATTCTCAATAGAGCAATAGAGTGATACCAATAGAGTTGTTCTCTATTCACCACAATGGATAAATGTACCAACTCTGCCCCTATCCCCCTCCTCTATATAAGAGAGATTTGATTGGCTATTATAAACTTCTATATTTAATATAAGATTTTAGAAACCTCCCTTCTCTCTAAAATATTATATAATATTTGCCTGCTATAGTAGAATTTTATCTCACATTATGGCTTTTGTATAAAGTCCATAATGTATACTTGGATGGTTTCTACAGCCAGTCAGAACTGCCTTTTACAGTTTCTCCACTACTTCTCTTGCCATCCAATCAGAATTTAGCATGTAACTACCTCTTTACTTATATTAAAGATTCTATTCCAATTATTTTTTAATCTTTCTACATTTTTTTTTCTTTATTTTTTTCTCCCTTCTTTATCTTCTTTTCTTCATTTTCATTTTTGCTTCTTTCTATATTTCTTTGTCATATTTGTGTTCAGACAGATGTTTTGTTCTTTCTCACAATTCTTTACCTTTTTACACCTTACTTTCTATACTTTATCATACACTAATTCTATCCAATGCTTCTAGTAGAATTATACATGCTGGCAAAACCCGGACAAATTCCAAATAATAAAAAAACAATTGCTATTTATAAAAGATTAAATCAAATAAATAATCTTAATATTTTGTAAATATATTATTTATAACTATAAGAATATATATGATTTGTTTAAATAAAGATTATTAATAAAGTTTTTGAGATATTAGTTATACTAGAATTTGGGATTTGGGATTTGGGATGACAGACAAATCCCAAACTATAGTAAGTCGGGATTTTGCCAACATGTATAAGTAGAATACAAAAAAATTTCTTGCTGTTCTTTCTGATAGCAAAAGCTGTTTTAGATTTACCCAGTCTTTTATTATAACTATACATAAGAATGAAATTATTTTGGGTTCTAAAACTTGACATTAAGATTGTTTTTGATCTATTTTATTTGAAAGATAAAATTATTTATTACTTTTTTGAATAGATGAAATTATAAGGAGCATTTCTATAAATTTTATTTGCTTTTTCTTATAAAAATTTTTAATTTTCTTTAATAAAAATGAAATAGGCCATTTTTAAAAATCAATTTCAGTAGTATTACTAATCATAACTAGTTCTCAGATAAGTCTTTCTCTTCTTTTTTGTTCTTTTATAACACTTTCTTTTTATTGTTCTTGTAAAAATTTGGGTACTATAAAGTTATCCTCTATTCCTTTATTTTCTTTTTCAATTCTTAATATATCTTCTTAGCTGTTAGCTCTTCGATTTCTCGCATAAGATTTAACACTAACTCACATATAACTAAATATTCTACAGTCTCTTCTTCTTTATTGCATTTTATCATCAGCAAATTTATATAGTATAAACTTTTGCAAGTTTTTACGGTATGTAAGAAAATCGTAAACTTACATAAATTTAGCGTAATACTATGTAAGTCTTAAGATATATAAGAAAATCATAAATTTACGTAAAAATTTTACATTAATTTATGATTTTCTTATGCACTGTAAAACTTACATAGTTTTACTCTAAATTTTTTACATAAGTTTATGATTTTTTATATACTGTAAAAACTTGCGAAAGTTTATGCTAAATTTTTTACAATTTTTTTATGAACCGTAAGAAATCATAAATTTACGTTAAATTTCTTGCATAAATATTCGAACCCTTTCGAAATATTTTAGGACTCTGAAAACCAAGCTGGATAAATAGATCTGTAACCTGAATTGTGCATTGGACTAATTTTTTGAAATAGTTCGAAATAGTTCGATGAAGTTCAAATTCTGTACAAGATTAGATTAGATCTTTTGGTTATAATTAGATCTTCTATTTTGTTTTTTTTACTTTTTTGTTTTTCATTTTTGTTTTCGTTCATTTTTTTTGTTTTCGTTTATTTTTTTCAATTTTTTTATTTATTTTTTCTAATTTTTTTATTTTATTTTTATTTCGGCACTTTACAAAAAAAACAACCAACTTTTTAAAACCTTGCACATGCTGACTACGACTTCTGACACTTTAAGAACACTTCTAAATTTTCAAGAATGCTTCTTTAGCGAAATGGGCGAAAGTTTTTGCAAGCTTTCGCATGTTTTTGCAAGTTTTTGCAAGTTCTTGCAAGGTTTCGCTTCATTTATTTTTTTGTTTTATGTTTTTTGTTTTTGATTTTTTGGTTTATTTAAAATTTTTTTATTAATTTATTTTATTTCAGCACTTTGCGAGAAAAACAAACAACTTTTAAAACATTGCGCATGCCAACTATGACTTCTGCACTTTCAAGAACACACCCTCAGCAATTTCTAAATTTAAAAAACGCTTCTTTAGAGAAATGGTCGCAAGTTTTTGCAAGTTTTTGCAAGTTCTTGCAAGGTTTCATTTATTTATTTTTTCATTTCATGTTTTGGTTTTGTTTTTTTTTGTTAATTTATTTTATTTTGGCACTTGCGAGAAAAACAACAACTTTTCGAAACCTTGTGCATGCCAACTACAACTTCTGACACTTTCAAAAACACACCCAGCAATTTCTAAATTTTCAAGAACACTTCTTTAGAGAAATGAACGCAAGTTTTTGCAAGTTTTTGCAAGTTTTTGCAAGGTTTTGCAAGTTCTTGCAAGGTTTTGTTTTATTTATTTTTTATTTCGTGTTTTTTGGTTTTGTTTTTTTGGTTTATTTTTAAAATTTTTTTATTAATTTATTTTATTTTGGCACTTTGCAAGAAAAATAAAACTTTTTAAAACATAGCGCATTCCAAGACGACTTTTGCACTTTCAAGAACACACACCAGCAATTTCTAAATTTCAAAAACGCTTCTTTAGAGAAATGGGCACAATTTTTCGCAAGTTTTCACAAGTTTTTGCTAGTTTTTGCAAGTTCTTGCAAGGTTTCACTTTATTTTTTTTATTCGTGTTTTTGTTTTTGTTTTTTTTGGTTTATTTTTAATTTTTTTATTAATTTATTTTATTTCAGCACTTTGTGAGAAAAACAACAACTTTTCAAAACTTTGTGCATACCAACTACAACTTCTGAAACTTTCAAAAATGATAGAAAACAAAGATGCAAAGATAATAGCTAACTGTAGGGTGAGCGAAAATAAGTATATAGAACTAGATTTTTGTATATAGTAATAGAATTAAATGCGACGAAGTGCGAAAGTAGTTTAAAATATTTGTAATAATATAAAAATAATACGTAATATATAATAAAGTATATAATATTATATATTTAATAAATGTAAAATATAATATATAATAATAAATAAAAAAATAAAAATTTTATATTAAATTGCGAAACTGTGTGAAATATTGCGAAATTCTGTAAAAAAGTATGATTATGTGAATATGTATATCGTTTATTTATTTTTTAAAAAATTTTAAAAATTTGCAAAAATTTGCAAAATATTGCGAAACAATGCAAACGTCACAAAATATGCGAAATTATTACTCCTGCGATTCTGCAACCCCCAAAGGGGCATTTTTTTTAATTTGATCTATTTTATAATATTTCGCATTGTATCGAAATATTATGGCAATAACTTATGTAAGATTACGCACTAATGCACTATAACGTAAACTTACGTAATTATTACCCCTACATAATATTCTGAACTAATCATAAGTTTTTCACAGTTTACACTCGCGTAAAAACTTGCAGAGGTTTACGTATATTTTTTTTTTGCTGATGATACACTTTGCTTCTTTATATATATCAGGCTTTCTTTGCTATAAAATTTTCAAAACTGGTAGCTACTTGCTAATATATCTTAACTCAAAAAGCTGACAAGTATTTGAATGAATTATGTGATCCTTAAACTTCATTCTACTTTTTATTATTTCACAAAAAATAGGCCAATATTGCTTATTATTTTGTTCCTAATATGTCTTGTCTTTGGAACCCTGAATGAATATCCAGTTTGCCTTAATTATTACATTCATTAACATCTTTATAAAAGAGCGAAATAGCTTTTCAACAGGTGTTCTATTCCATCCCATTTTATAATTGTGTTCAAGTATACTAATAATAGCCATAGTATAATCAAAAAATTCAATTGTCTAATTGTCTAATGGTCTAGTTGCTAATGGTCTAATTGTCTAATATTTATTCAATTTGGTTGAGAATAGACAATGTCTATTTAAATCAAAATTTAATTAGACAATTTGTCTATTCATAAATTAACTTGTCTATTGGTCCATCATAGTGTTCTGACCCGTCACAGAATTTCAACCCAAGTCACTAGATGAACACTAGGTAATAAAAAAAATACTGCTATGGATTACCCATGTAGGGATAGTAAAGTTTGGTCCAGTCCGGTCTTGGTCCAATAACTTACAGGTCCCAATATATAGACTTAAAGACCAAGTCTTTTATAACTAGTTCTAGAACTTTTATTAACTTAAGTTCAGTTCAAAACTTGGTCCAGAACTTAGTCCTAGGTTTATCTTACATATTTGTACTTAAATTTTATATATGTATCATATATAGTATAACTCGATATAATGAACAACCAAAGTTAAATCACTACCAAAAAAAATTTCAGGTTATATTCAAAAAGTTTACTAGATAAATTATACTTTCGCTTTCACAAAAATTTTATTAATAAGCACATATAATAATTGATATATTGTGATTATTAAATCATATAATCTGAATTTTTTTTGGATAGCAATTTAACCCCGGTTTATAACAAACCTCGATATAACGAATACTAATTGCATAATGAAGGCAATTTTAAATTTTGAAATTTAAATTAGCCTTGATATAACAAAACTATTAGTAAAGTTTTTATATACTAAAGAATAATTCCATTTCTAGAGCTTTGTTATATCATATATTTGGTTTAAGTAAATATTTTTATATATGAACTAGGCACATAAGTTGTTTAAGGGAGTTAGAATAGTGTATGCTATATCCTATCATAGTGAAATTATCAAAACTTTATCAATTTCATATTTAGTGATGCCACCGAAATTGATTTTTGAAAAAGGACTATTTTTTTTATTAGAAAAAATTAAATTTTTTTATAAGAAAAAGCAAATAAAATTTATATGGATATGTTCCTTATAATTTCATCTATTCAAAAAAAGTATCAAATAATTTTGTCTTTTAAGTAAAATAGATTAAAAAACAATTTTGTCTTTAAATTTTAATTTTGGGGTTTAGAACACAAAACATTTCATCCTTATATATTTATATTTTAATTTATAGCAGAACAGATAAAGATTTGTATTAAGGCCATGCAAATTTTTATAATTGGTTTAAATAACAGCTTTGGTCAGTAAAGTGAGGTTTGTAAATTTGTTTTTAATACAGTTAACTAATAGAAGCTCTCTATTTGACAATCATATAATATAAAGTGATATATATAACAATTTCACATGTTAATGTATTATTATCGTAATTTCTGTGAAAATACCCTCTTGATCAGCACCCTTTGATTTATACTGGGTCTATTTCAAGTTTATTGCAATTCTCTTGGTTGTTTTATAGAAAAAAACTTGCATAAACCTGTTTTTTCTATTTTTGGTTTATAACTGCCAGATATTTTACACAGTAATTTACAGTAGTAGCTTGAATTTTTTTATTAAATTTGACATAACTGTAATTTTTCATGTTCTGGTTTGTTTTGATGCCATTTCACTTTAATATTTCACAATATATATGAAATTTTATTGAATTTTATTGTACTATTGAAGCTATAAGAACACTTAATTCTCTAAAGGCTGGGTTTTTCTTTGCAAACTTATTATCTGGGTGCTTCAAAAAAAAACTGAGATTTGGTAACAGAAAATTCATATTAATTATTAATCAATTTGGGTTATATACTGTAATTAGTGTGATTGTGAAGTAAATATCAAATTTACTATTTACAATTACTTAAATAAAGCAGTTAGACATTCTTATTACATGTTGGTGATCAGAATGTTAACACTTTATTTATTTTATTCGAGTTGCTTTTATCATTAGATTTAGTAAAATATAGCTATAGCGATATGTGCATATTATATAAGATCTGGTGAATATGAAATCAAAACAATAAATCAGTTTGTTAGTTTAGAGTTAGAGTGAGGATTAGATTAGAGTTGGGTAGCATGTTTTAGCAAAGAAGTTCTAACCCAAAATATTGTAAGAAAATTTTTTGTTAGAGTACAAGATATGGTTTTATAGGAATGCCCCTTGCCCTTTCACAAAAAATTGTTCGCCTTTGTAATATTGGCCAATCGAATTTCAGGATCAGGTGTAATATAAAATTCAAAACAAAGTTATCTTTTTACAAAAAAACTCATATAGCTTTAATTTTTAATTAGGAAACCACCTTTTGCGGCCTAATTAAAAATAGTTTCATAAAATTTTACTAATAGAGCATTCTACCTTATGCTATTCTCACCCTAACCCCAACTATAACATGTTTTTAGTTTTATATACCACTTTTTACTTAGGAAAATAAAATGTTTGTTTTGACTATCACATTATACCTGATCTTAAATTTTAATTGGCCAAAATTTTAGGGGGTGAACAATTTTTTGTAAAATAGCTACCTAAGTTGTTTCATAAGTGGTATGGTCAATTTTTTAAAAAAAAACCATAATCACTTCGATTTCATATTACACCTGATTCTGCAGTTTAATTGGTTGATTAGAAGTAGTAATACATTTCCATGGCAGTATTTTATATAATCCTTTATCATTTACTATTATATCTTTCAAACTGATTCTGTTAAATTTGGTAAAAATTGATTTACCATCTCTATTTCTGCTATATAAATCTAATAGTTTATAATAATTTCAAACTTGATAATCTTTCAGTATTGAACAAAATTGAGTTTGTAAGTGTAGTAATAATTTGTTAATATATTTGCTACTTGACAATTTTAATTGTCCAAACATTCTATTATAACATACATGTCTAGCTATTATAAGTATTGTTGAGCCACTCCAAATCTATATACATAGTAAACAGATTTTGAGAGGTTATCAAGTTTAAAACATTATAAACTATCAGATTTATATAGCAAAAATGGAATTAAAATATTAATTTTTTATCAGATTTGACAAATTATCAATTTGATAAGACAATATATAACTAGCACTAGCCTTGTAATTGTTTTACTATTGAACCTCCTAAAACTGATATTGTCAAAACTGATAATTTATTAATTCTAATAAAAAATTTATCTACAACTCTTTTATTCTATATAAGTTTAATACTGTCATACCTCTCAAAACTGATATGTATGATAAACAGGTCTTTTTAGTATTAAAAGTTAACAGATTTGAAAATACTATAAACTATTAGATTTATATAGCAGAAATGGAGATGGTAAATTAAAATTTTTTATCATATTTGACAAGATCAGTTTTCAGTTTTGAGGGGTTTAACAATAAGTTTATAATGTTTTCAAATCTAATAACATCTCAATGCTAAAACAAAATCTGACGCCATACACATTGCTTTTGAAAGGTTCAAAAGTAGAAGTCAAGTTTTCTTTTGGCAGTGCTTATAGATCTTAAGTGGGTATTGTTACAATTTGTCCACTCTATTCTTAATATGCTCAAGCTTGTGAGCTTTCTAAAAATAAATTATTATCAAAAAGTTAAAATTTTTATTATGTTAGTAAATAGTTTATTAATTAAGAATTATTGCATTCTTGTATTATATAATTTATTTTATAATTAATAAATGATATAACAATAGAATATAATAATTACTAATGAACAAATCATTTGCCAACACTTAATATATCTATAATAAAAATATACTATTGTATACTGCTAGACTGGATCTTTTTTATTATACTGTTTTTAAAATCTATAATTAGACCTATGAGTCTTTTGTATGAGTATAGGTCTGATAATTGGGAGGTTTATTCTATTTTATTTATTTGTATACCCAGGTCTTTACATTTTATTAAAACTTTATTCCATGTTGTAGATCTGAGTACATACTGTAATAGTTGATTTGGAAGAGTGAGTAAAACAATATAGACAATAGTGCCTATTTACATTCCATTCATGTATAGAAGAAGATATAAATAAATATTAAAGATTTGGTTAAAGTCAAATATGCAATCAGTAGAGACTGAAGGAATGATCTATTACTGAATCACTACAATAAATAGAGATGCAGATGCTAGTGATGCTAATATCAGAAATATCAATAATCTGATATCAATATAATAATAATAATATATTATATAAATGAATAATGGGTTCACCAGAGTATTGGAGTTAATTCTAGTTAGGTGATATCAATATGGGTTTAATTCAGAAAAGATTTGAAGTTTTCCTACATGTGCAGGAATAAATTATAGACCAATTGGTAGGCCAATATAAGTCATGTATCATGTATATAATTTTGAAGAATTATGTTAAACTAAATTCAAGTCTTAATAAAAGCTGATTCAAGATTAAAAGTCAATTAGTCTGTTGAATTAAGTTATGATGGGTATTATTAAAGTTGCAAGTTGAATTCAAGGATAAGTATAATTTCTTTATTTATGTTAAAGTCAAATAATTTATTAATACTAAATAAAGAAAATTCTTTATTAAATAACAATAGAACTGAATTTTTCTTCTAGTCTAGAACTTGAGGCCTTTATATACATGTTAAATTCTGACTACGTTACTTAGCTACTACTACATTACTTAGCAATTGCTAAGTTTATTCTATGAGGGTTATGCTTACTTTACAATTTTATTATGCTACATAGTTACCACTATATTATTTAGTGGGCTTTTCAAGCCTTAATTGGTACAACAGGATTAAACAACTACATTAATATAGCCACCATAATGTTTTAATGTGCCTAAAATAACATTCATATAGATAAGCTACTAAGCCACCCATCATTACCCTTTTAGTATAAATTATTTATATCGGAACTACGCAAATATAGAAATTATTTACAATTTCAAAAATTATTTCATTACAATACAAAGGGGTCTAATATCTGAGAGGGTCTTGTATATAGTATATTGAGTTTGTGCTATACTAAGTTTTTTTACTAAAAAATCATGCAGTCATTGTAATAGATTATTAATTTGTGATATGAAAACCAATTACTGTGTAATACTAGTGTAATTTCAAAATTTAGCCAAAATTAAGCTTAATTCAGGCTATTATTCAAGATAATGCCATGAGTGAAAATACTGTATATCAGATATAATAAATCATAAGACAAAAGCATTAATGAATTTTTCTTTTGACTATTATTTAAAAAAATTTATTTACTATTAAAAAAAAGCTATGCCACCAGGTTATTGATCACTATCCCATGATATGAAAACCAGGTATATAATTTTGTATGGCCTAAATTAATATTATTCATAAGCTAATGAAAAATTCAGTTATAGAATTTATTCACTATTATAAATAAGATGAGTTAACTAGCATTAAAATTATCGATTATAAGCATGCTAGTACAAACAAAATTTTGTTACAGAACTTATTCACTTACTATTTAGGTGAATATAATATGCAATTAAATTTTAGTTTGTATTAGAAAGTCATAACTTTTATTGAAAAAATTTTATTACAAACTTACTATTATAATTCACAATTTGTGGTTAAGATAAGTTAGTTTATATTAAATTTGGCATGATTTCTATTGTGAGTTACTGTATAATTTAGCTACAAAATTACTTGCTATTCCATTGGCCATAATATGTGATTAAGATAAGTGATTTAGTTTGTATTGGAATTGAGCTACTTAAAAAGAATTTATTATAGTATTTATTTTCTATTCCAGTGACCACAACCACAATATGTGGTAAACAAAATGATTTACATAAAAATTATTGTATTTCTATTGCAAGTTACTATAAAAAAATCTATTGCAAGATTTACACAATATTTGGAACAGTTAAATCTGGGATAGCTTGCATTGGAATTGTTGTGTTTTTATTATGATTTACTGTGAATTATTCTGTTATAGAACTTACTACTCTAGTGACTACAATATATAATTAATATGAGTTGGTTTGCATTGAATAAATGTGATTTCAATCACAAAAGACTGAAAAATTCTGTTAAGAACTTACAGTTTTGATAACTATAATAAGTTGTTAAGGTGAGTCAGTTTACATTGGAATTATCATAATTTTTCTATTGTGAGCATTGTTTCAGAACTTACTCACTATTTCAGTCATTTCTATCATTAGTACTGTAAATATTCTTTTGCAAAACCTATTACAGTAAAACCTCCATAACTGCACCCTCTACAAGTGCACACTCTCTAAATGCATGCTCAAGTTCTGGCCAAAATATATACTTGCCCCTATAAATACACTTTCTCTTATTGATCTCTAAATGCATGTTGTTAAAGCTTAGCCCCAAGAGCATGCACTTATAGAGGTTTTACTGTATTATTCTTTTGACAAACAACATATGGTTTACTAATGCATTTTATTAGTATTATCTATACCTCAATTAATAATATCAAAGACATGTATAATGCATAATGCACAAAAGTTGATTTTTAAAATCATAAAAGATAACTAATTTCAATATTATTGTCCGGTGCAAAAAGATAGATACACCAACCTATTCATAATAAAATTTTTTTTTAAAATTTAATATAAGTATTTAAATAACTTTATTTATAATATATGTTTTGAGAAATATTTTTTTATGTAAATTTTATTAAAAAATTTTATTTCTATAAAAAATTTTGTTAATTACTTATTTTTTCAATTTGTTTAATACTAAAATATAAATATACTAAAATAAAATTTTAATTTTATCTATATATTAAAGTTTTTTAATTTGAAATATCTATCTATAATTTTTTATACTAAATAAAACAAGTTCTAAACTATCATTTGATATAATATTTATTATATTTTTATAGACATTTTGTTGTATAATAATTTTTTTAAAATTTAGTATTTTTTTAAAAAAAGCAAAAAAGTTCCTTTTAAAAAAATATATATTTTTGTTGCCAATTTACAATTTTATAAGTTTATATTGTACAGGTGCATTGTATAATATATGCTAAATATGTAGTTAAAATTTTAGCTTAATTGAATTTGTAGTTGTTAAAATATAAATTTTTAAAAATTTAATGATAATTACTATATATAAAATTACTATATATAGCAATTTGTATAACTTTGTTATAGTAAATTAGTTTTTATTTATATTTTAACAACTACTAATTCATTAAGCTAAAATTTTAACTATATATTTAACATATGCATGGCAATGCACTTGCATAGTACAAGCTTATAAAGATGCATATTGATGGTGAAAATATAATTTTTTAAAAATAAAAATTTTTTTAATTTTTTTTTAAAAAAATTGGATTTATAAAAAAATTTATAATAAAATAAATTTACTATAAAATGATAATAAATATCAAAATGTAGCTTAGATCTTCCTTTATTTGATATAAAAAAATTATAAATAAATAATTGAAATTGAAAAACTTTTATATATAGACAAAAATAATTTTTGGTTTTGGTGTATCATCCTTTTTGCTCCGGACAATATTATGTAGAAGACTGTGAATATCATAGTCAAGACATAACTTTGGGCATCTTGATTTTTACAATATACTATATATTTTTTTACTATAAAGTTTGGCATATATTTAGTAAACCTTTTAAGAATGCATCATCTAACTATGGAAACATAGCTATAATTGGGAATAATTCGAGAATTTGTTAACAAAACTAACAAATGTATTTTTAGTATGTACGTACATAATTTTAAATAAAGTTTACATGGCAATGCATACATCTTATTATGGAATAAAAATTTTTGGGGCTATATCAATATTGATATCAGTTGTCGATATCATTATCGTTATTATTATCTAAACTATCTTGATATATCTGATATATATGATATTGATATTGATAAGATAATATAAAATTATTTGATAAAAATCCTTTCTGTTTTAGCCTAAAAGGAAAAATGGCGGGTTATGAGTAAAAACATAGCCAATGATCAAGATGATCTATGTCTAATCTTAACATTATTGGAAATGATATATAGCATGCTGTTAAAAAAGATAGTAGTGGGTTAATTATTTATATATATTATAAAATAAATTTATTTGAATTTTTTTTATATTAGGACTTTTTAAGGACTTATTAATTTAGGTCCCAAAATCAAGACCCGGTTTTTGAAAATTGAGTCCAAAGACCAGGTTCTAAAGTCCAGGACCTAAGGACTTTACCAACTCTATACCCACAGGTTGGCCATCTAGATGAACACTAGGTAATAGAAAAAATTTTGCTACAGGTCACCCGCAGTATAATTCTAAAAAAAAAGTAAAATTTAATGTTATTGTATCTATTTGCTATTATTTTTTTATTTATCCAATTTAATAATCTTCATTACAGTCAATCAATCTATCAAACTTGTTTGGAGCATGATTTAATAATAAAAATCATATGACCACAAAAACTCATATGGAGTGCTCCGTATTAAAAGGGCCCATTTTTACAATTTTTTGAAAAATGAGTTTTTATTAAATTCATGTAAATTTTGACATGATTGATATTTTTCAATTATTAATGAAAGTCGATTTGCATAATAAAAAATCAAGATAATTTAAAAGAAAAATTACATGAGGCTGCGTAGAGCCAACACGTCATGAGATTATCCGATAGTCACCTGCCGTCTTTAACCAATCAAAATCGTGAAATTTAATTAATCCCGGATCAGTCCGAAAATCAAAACAAATGGTTAAACTCAATTATTTCAAAATGAGATAAATGTAAAAATGGGCCCTTTTAATACGGAGCACTCCATATTCTTTTGGGTTCAGTTCGGCAAGCAGGATAACATTCCTAATTATAACTAACCCATACATAGAGATTAGGCCCATATAAAATTTCTACTCCAGATAACCAACCCATATAACAAATTTAAACCCAGATAACAACTTGGTTAATACAAATAACCCAGTTAAACCCAGTCAAGCCAGTTAAGATATCAAAAATTTTTGCATTCCATATAGATCATATGATTAGAGATTAGACCCTTCTTCAGATTACTGACCTGTATTACAAATGCAAAACCAGTGTTTATCTCAATGGCCTGAGTAACCCATTTAACCCGATTATAATAATAAAATTGGTTAAGGGCACCAATTTTTTAAATAATGTAAAAAATTTGAATTTGACCACATAAAAATTAAATTTTATAATTCGGGCCTATACATGAAGACGAAATTATTTCAGGTTCTAAACCTGAAATTAAAATTTGAAGACGAAATTGTTTTTAACCTATTTTACTTGAAAGACGAAATTATTTGATACTTTTTTTGAATAGATGAAATTATAAAGAACCTATCTATATAAATTTTATTTGCTCTTCTTTATAAAAAAATTTAATTTCTCTAATGAAGACGAAATAGGCCTTTTTCAAAAATCAATTTCGGTGGTATCACTATTTGGGCCATATTATTTATTTTGAATTATTGGCCAAAATTTTGCTATTCCAAAGGTTCTCAAAATTTTAAATCATATAAATTAACTAACAACATGATCTGTAACCCAACCAAACTATTAAAGCATGCTAAAATATTGTTATCTGGGTCAACCGGTTAGCAAAATTGCTATTTGGTTAAGAGTGCTTATACAGATCACCTGGATAATCTTTATCTGGGCCTAAGCTCACCCATATGGGTCACCCATATGGGTGGCCCACGGGTTGACCTACGGGAGACCGTGAGTTGACCACCCGTGTGGGCCATAATTCAACCCGAGCAGGGACTCTAAAAAATTGGTTTTAAAAATGCCAAAAAATGTTTTGGTAATGGCTAAATATTGTTTTTTATTGTGGTATCAAATTTAGTATAAATAATATTGATCAAAATATGGCTATCATTATTGATTATAAGCAAAACTCTTAATTATAAATTCTAAAAAATAATTTTATAGTTATTACAGAGTTGTTATTTAATCTATACTAGTAATAAAAATTACTACCGTACTTATAGTTATTACTACTACTTAACCTAAATAATAACTATAGCACATACTTAACAATTTAACCTTTAATTTAATATGCAAAGTTAAATTAAAACTTACATTTAACTTCTTAAATATCTTTTAATTCACAATCCACATATGAATGATAGGATTTTATAAATTTCGAAAGTATAATTTACTATGTTTTTTATATATGAATGAAATCTTTTTTCCTCTCACTTATAAAAATTCTATATAGTTACAAAATATAAAATATCAATATCTTTTTATCTACTAAACCAATTATAACAATTTTTTATATTATATATAAAAAAGTATTCTCAACATTTTTCAATTAGAAGATCTAGTACATTAATATAATAAAAAAAAGTTAGCTATAGAGGAAAAAAAGATTTCATAATTATAATAAATTTAATAGTAATTTGCGCCTATAAAATACTATCCTTCTTATATGAATCAGCAATTAACTGATCATTTTGACATTTATAGTTACTGTAAATTTTTAAATTTTAAGTTCTCCGAGTTTGGAATATCTCAATTATTTTACACAATAATATTAACGTTCTTTTGAAGTCATATAATGCAAAAATGCAAAAATGCGAATGTATCTTTTGTTGCATGCGAATTAAAATACACAAATATGATTGGCTCCTAAAAATAGTTAGCCAATTAAATTTTTGTGTAACTTCACATGCATAAAAAAAGGATAAAATTGTTTTATATTGCGATATCCAATAAAAATTGTGATTTATTGTTTTCTAATCTCTTCGAAATTTTATAGGGGTCCCTGAACCTGGATCATCCGCCTACTCGCAGGTGACCCAGGTATTAACCAAATTATAATTTCTGAAATTAACCAATCAGATTACTTTAAACTATATTTTATTTGTCTATTGTCTAATGGCTTTGATTATCTATAGAGTCTATTGACTTGTCTATTATCTATTCACAACCCTGAATGAAAGGCTTTTATTAATGAAAAATCAAGCTCATGCCAAATATATATTAACATATTTAATATATGAATTTAATATCGCGGTAAATTTTTGTTTATTGGAGGACTTTATATATTTACGTAAGGTGATACAGAAGTTACATTTTTGATGCATCAATAATAGTAATATCAAAAATGTAAATTCTTTTGCAGTAACATGACGTGGCGCATGAGAATTAACCAATCGAAAACGTAAATTTTGATCATCCCGGATCAGTCTGACATTAAAACAAAACATGTGTACAAGAAGAAAAAAGAGAAAAGAGCGAAAATACTGAAAACTAGTATTAAATCGGCCTTAAAAACCATATAAAAATGTCCAGAACGCGATTTTACATATATATAGGGACCTTCTAAGGCTATATACATGAACCCTAACCTTAACCTTAACAATAAAGCCAAAAAGTTAATCCGAAGACGCCACACCACGTGATGGTCACATTACTGCAAAAGTGTCTAGACTGGATTATGATGCGAGGATGGCCAAATTATACATGCGGCAAAATGTAAATTGTGCAAATTATACAAGTTTTTAGCTTGAAATATGCAGCATATTATGCGCTACACCACAAATTATGTAAAATATGCAGTATTATTTATAATTAAACAACTGCACGAATACTCAGATATCTAAATAAGATATTAAAATTTTAACTATCCATTTAGCTTTTAGCTTGTATATAATATATAGTATATGTGTACAGTACATAGACTGCTTAAAATTGATTAAAATTGATCAAAGAAAATTACCGTAAACTGCCGTATACAAGATATCAGACCCCCTATGTACTAGACCCGGGCGTAAAACTCAAAATCTACAATAACCAAATATGGTGGTTTTTTTAAGTATCTAGGCTGCCCACTATGAATGAAAAACATGCATGCTTTTTAAATTTTCTCTTCTAATGATACAAATGCTCCACTATGTACTAGACCCGGGTCTTTTATACGGCAGTTTACGGTATTTAAAGGGCTGTGATTGGTTATTTGTCCTATCTATATAGAGTTTGGAATCGGTTTTATTTTCATATGCTAACCGATCAAGACAGTTTGAACTAGTGGAAAATACATCTGTTCCAAACCCTTGCTTTTTATTCTATTTTGAGCAATTTGATTGGCCACAAACTAGTATACTCATATTATCCGGCAAACTCTTATGATCATGAAAAAATTTCTTCTTGTTATTTTTTCATGTGTTACGATATAATCATGTTTATTCAAATTAAACCCAGTTAGCCAATCACGACTTGAGAATCATGATCATAATTGCCGGATAACATAAATATTGAGTCATGCATCGATTAATATCGTAAAATTTTCCAATCGTGTAAATGATTGGCTGAAATGTGCCGCTGCGCGGCACTGTCAGCCAATCATTTGCCCGATTGGACAAATTTTGCGATATTAATCGATGCATGATCAATATTATATACTTATGCGAATTATTATGTGAAATGGCCCAAATTATGCAACTTTATGTGACGCATAATGCGTATGCGGTACAGGTCAAATTATGCGCATATCATAATCCTGGACACCCTAGTCTAGACTCCTGGTGGGACACCGCATGCATATAATAGTTTACATTTTTGATGCATTATAATGTTTTGATTTGTGTTGCATCAAAAAAAGAAATTTAGATCTTAGTTGTTATTGCGCTTCCGGACACACAGTGCTGTGCATTATCCTAGTAAGTACATTAAAAATAAATTCGTTGAAAATTCGAATATTTGGTAAAAATTTTTCACCGATGTTTGAAACTTTAAAAGTTGTGATTGAACAAATTCTTAAAAACTTAAAAACTCATCGATTCCAATTTCTAAATTAATTTTACAAAAAGCAAATCAACCTTTTATTTAGTATTAATCATCAACAATTTTTTCATTAACAAAGAAAAAGAAATACGAAATTTAATCTTAAATCACTTTTTCGTCTCCTTCTTTCTAACATTAAACCTATAATCATTATAAGAGTTCAATGTCTCATCGATCAAATCGACCAACTTACTGATCTGTTCACACGAATTCGCTTCTTTTAATAGCCTATGAAATTCTTAAAATACGAACATGTTTCCTTTCACCTTCATAAATATAATCAAGATCTCAAAGACACATTTTACATTCGTAAAAAACAACTTCCTTTAGAATTGCAAACCGTTTGTAAATCTACTTCTCATATAACATCTCTAATATTCACATACTAACCCCCTCTTAAATTCTGTGCATAATATCTTTAATATTCTCATACATTCGGCTTTCCGCTTCTTTAAAAAAAGATATTAATATCTCTCGTGAAATATTTATTAGGACCTATAACCGCAAATTCAACATAATCATTTTGATATTTCACCCAACGTATAAATACGGTCCAAAAATTCACATCAATGTCCTCAAACTGGCCTTCGTCATTCTCGATCATTAAATAACCTTCTTTTTTCCATTTTGATGCTTCAAAAGCTTCTTGAATAAGAATAAAAATCTTTCACGAAAAAAAGTATCTATTGGAAGACACTTTTAAAAATGCTTTGAACGGGTCAAAATCCAGATACTCTTGCGATCGAAAAATACTGTAACAAAATGACCTTTATCCAGATACTCTTGCGATCGAAAAATACTGTAACAAAATGACCTTTCATGATCATATCAAAAATTTCGAGAGAGATCACGTTAAATCAATTAATTTAACTCATCGTTGTTAAAAAAAAAAATAAAAAAATAAAAACTTTATATGCCATCATCGATCAAACTTATTAAGGTCGTATAAAACCAATTTGTCCAAAAACTCCGTTTTTTTTTTCATAACGATTCATGTTAAAAGCAGGCTGTTTTCTTATATTTCATAGAAATGGCTCAAATGGAACAAATTCATTTCGTCATTTCGTCAAACGTCATTATCATATACAGTACGACCCAAATCTTTACCAAGAACTCTTAATGTCTTATTGAAAAACCCGATGCAATCGACGAAAAAATAATGGTTCGTTAAGATAGGCCAACAATAATCCAATTTTTTTCTGCATTGAAATTTTACAAGAAAAAAAATAGAAAATTAAATGAAAACATATAATTCATCGCGAACGATCGCATATGTATAAATCAAACATTCATCGAAATAATAGATTCCATATTGAAAATCTTGACTCCAAAAGCATTAGTTTAATTATTAAGGTAATCATTGATATCGTCCATGATCGTTATTTTGCGACTATACTAGTATGGTATCCGTTGGTATGTAATTCGTTGATCAAAACTTTTAGCTTTAGTTGTAATTTCACAAATTTTGAATAGGTAAAATCGAATACAGTCTTAAACATTAGACTATTGTTGGGTTATCTTTGCTCAACTTTCAAAAAAAAAAAAAAAACGAATGAGACTTTAATAACAATAGAGTGAAAATTTATTATCAATAAATTAATATAATTTTTGGCCAAATTCCCAAATTTCCGTATGAAATTTACTGATTACAATAATTTAAAAAGTGCGATAAATTTACTAAAATCATTTATCTTTAAATTAGCAATCAAGTAAATGCTAAGTAATACATAAAACCTTAAATTTACCGATAACAGATTCATGTAATTAACTTATTTACGTTATTCAAACACGAATTTTAACCAATTAAATGCTTATCATCCAAAATAAGTTATATTTAAAGGAATTTTAAGATTCCGTTTATCACATATACAGTATTTGGTTTGTTTTATAAAATAAAGTTATCGACAAGGGATCAGAGAATTGATACTTCAGGAAACTAGGCATCGGAAAATTGTTGATTTGGTAATGTTGGGATTTGGTGTGTTGGAATTTTGAGTGTCGGGATTTTAGTAATGTTGGGATTTTATAATTTGGGATTTTGATTGGGATTAGTGATCCAAATCGTTAGTTGAAAAACCAACTAGTTGGCAACTTTTCAACTAATCGATTTAAAAAAAATTTAATAGTTATCAACTAGTTATCAACTTACTATAATTTATATTAATCTACTAAACAACTATTATTAATAATCATAATATTGGTAACTAATTATGCTTCTCGGGTTGAGATGTATCTGGTGTGCATTTTTTTATTTCAAACTTCGCCAGTTTTCAATATGTTTTACACCAACTGGGTATCCTCCAAAGCATAAAGGCACTATTCTTCGTATATAATATGAATTGCCCCGGGGACCAATCATAGAATCAGTACTTTATTCACAGTTGTTATTTTTCAATTTTCACTGATTGAAAAATGATTCGGACGATTCTTGAAGTAACAGATTAATAATAATAATAATAATAATAATAAACGTAGTTCATGTTTATTAATGATATTAATAATTTTAAGTGGTTCTTTTAGTGCCACATGTTTCTTTTTTTTTAATTATACTTGAATCGTTTTATATGTTATATTTGAACCGACCTTTTTTTTTTTTAGATCACTACTGGATATTAGACCTACCATTAAATGATGGTATAATCTATTATAGTAGAGCTTGGATCCATTAACGGATATCCGTCGGATTTTATTATTAAATTTAGTATACAAATCCAAGTTCTATATTTTTGTAATAATATTCTATGAATATAAGTGAACAATCTATGTCTTTTCAATTTCCATTACATAATAAGCGAGATGTAAAATAGTATCGAAAGTCATGTGAGTGTACGTGAAAATCAAAATAGTCGAATCAAGCAACCATTCTAACAGCTCTGATTAGTGTTAAATAATCATTCTAACAGCTAATTATGGTCATTCTAACAACTTTTGATGATTAGTGTTTTAAATAATCCTTCTAATAGTTTTTTTATGATTAGCGTTAAAAAATAATCATTCTAACAGCTCTTTATAGTTAGCGATAAATAACCATTCTAAAAACTCCTTATGGTTATGTTAAATAATCATCCTACCGGCTCTTTATTGTTGCGTTATAAAACCATTCTAACAAGTTCTTTCGGATTTCGGACAAGCATCTAGTGTTTGGATTAGTATGATTGAGATATGGCTCATGATTTGTGAGACATTTGATCAACAAAAGGCGATGTTTAATTGACTATAAATATATATATATTCAAAATTCTTCGTATCGATGTTTAATATACTGTATAATATCTTATAATTTATAATATAAGAATTGAAAAGTACATGTATATAATAGGGATTAGTTAATGGCAGAGTTTGCCGTTTTTATAACCTTATGAATTATTAAATCAAATCTATGTCTGTATGCGTACGTGTATATGTACTTAAAACTAACAATTAACGATTAAATTTTTATTCATATTATACTGCAAATTTTGATAATATAAGTTACAGTATTTAAATTCAAAACCTAATACATAACGCTCCAGCCCTATGAAAAGCCGCCTGTTTATAACTAGTTATTTAATTGCCCTGTCTGGTTCAATTTGTTAAATATGAAAGCGATACTATATCTGCTTAACGGATTACCACGAAGTCTTAATGCTTTTGTGAAAATGCATTATTTGGTTTAATTTCTAATGCTTGTTAAATCTGTAAGTTTATTATTACTATAATTTTAAAGATGAAATATTTTTTGTAATATCAATTATATAACTTACAACTAAACAATTTAAACAACCAAACAACTAATCGATTATTTAGTCACATGATAACTGTAATCGATTAGTTGCAACTATAGTTGCAACAGTGTTGCAACTAATCGATTGAAAAAATTTTATCAACTCGGAAACTAATTGGGATTTTGTTGCTAGGATTTTAGTGTAAGAATTCTGATATATATCCAATATTGGCACTTAAAAGTCTCATATCAGGAATTTACCCATAAAAAATTAGTAGAAAAAATAAAAAAATAAAATTTTTATTTATAAAAAGAAAAATAATAATAATAATGTATTTTAATTTAAAAAGTAATTAAATCTGAATCCATATGCTTCTTTGATTCCAAATATGATTGTGTTTTTTTTAAAACTTTCAAAGGAATCAATAAAGTTCCATTTATGTATTTACATTGATTATAGAAATCATCTAATGGTGTTTGGTTTGTAGGTTTGCAACATTCATGAAGGCTAGCAGATTGGTGAAGAATTCTACAAGCCCTATAGAATTCATTTTTAATTCTTCTAAAGCTAGCATCATTTATACCATTTCCAAGATTTCTTGATGTGTTAAAGGGTTCTTCTATACATAATAACCAATGGCTCCAATTTTTTTCCTTCTTATTAAGGAGTTTGCCTTGTCGAAGGGATATGACTTTATGACCAGAATCAAATTCATAAGCAAAACTAAACAAATAAGTAAAATTTTAGTTTCAAAAATTAAGTAATTTTTATAGTGATGCTAATGCTGAAATTTGGAATATCTTATTAAATGTGATATAAAAAAAGAATATTCCAAAATTTTGTAAAAATTTATATTAAATTTCAGCTTTAGCTAATTTATTAGCTATAATAAGATAGCAAAGACAATATTATAAATAATATATATAACTTACTATTTAAAAAATGCCAACAACAGTTTTCCAATTGATTCATAATTCTTATTACCAAATTTGAAAAATGAATCAATATTTTTGCAATTTGACAAATCAACCTTATTACCTAATGGAATATTAGGAATTTGAAGTACTGGTAAGATTGGTGGATCACGCATTTGTAAAAAATTCAAGACCATGCATGTCCAGGAATATGATGACAAGGTTCCATGAGCTTACAGATAATTAAATATATACAGTATTATATTAATTTTAATATATAATCAACAGAACATAGAGGTTTCCAAACAATACTAACAGAGGTTATATTTGAATTATAAAAATTTTTTTGCAATTTGATTGAAAAAATTTTTAACTAATCAAATTGCTTAATTTTGCAAAATTCTGATCTCTTTAGCTATTTTTCAGTATGATCTTTATTAGTATTGTTTGGGGTCCTAAATATAGTAATACATACCAGCATTATTTAACCCTCTTTGTTGTGCCCAATATTTTATAATCATTACCAAAGGCTGAACTCTTTGGTCAATTTTAACATAATTCCTTATCAGTTGTGTATTATATACTCCAACTGTATGATTAATATTAGCATCACATGCTAATTTTCTGTAATTTTAAAATTGAAATTAAACTTAAATTAACAATATAACTGTATAATAAAAGTATTACATACAAATTAGGATCCCAAAACTTGACAATAGGCACTTTAGCATTTCCAACACATTCAACAATATGCAAATTAGCTTTTTTTTATATACAAAAGATTAATTAATTTATTACCTTTCTTTGTAAATTAAGAAATATATATTATTTACATACATTTTTGCAATATTTCAGCCAATATAAATATATCTTCTAAATCTTTATGTGGTGTTGTAATGCATATATCAACATCAGAAGTTGATATACCAAGAAGATTCACAGATGATCTTGATAAAAGCATATTTTAATTCAATTAAATTAATATAAATAATGTATTTTTTCACTTAAATAAAAAAAATTTATTTACCCAAATATATGAACTTCTATTTCATGTTCAAACCATTTATTTCTTAAAATCTCTTTGATTTTTTAACAAATTTGTATCGTTCTTCGTAATTTTTCTCTGTAGGAAGTAATTTCTGAAATATAAATTAACAAGTAATATAATCATGGTTAGTATAGAGATTTCATAATACAAAGATTAAACCAAATTGGTTTTTTTGAAATATCAGATTTGACAAGATCATCCGAAATAAAATTACAAATTCTAAAATTAAGACAAAAATCCAATTAATTTAAAAAATCCATGATAAACAAATTTTGTTAGTATTTAGAGATCATCAGATTTGAAAACATTATAAACTATTAGATTCATATAGTGGAGACAGACTGACTATTTTTTATTATATTTGATAGGGGCTTTGGAAGTATAAATTAAATCATTTTTAATGTTATCAAATCTGATGACCTCTCAATACTAATACAAAACCTGTCAACTATGCATATTGGTTTTCGGATGTTTATAGTACATTCAGACCTCTCTATGTGCATAGATTACGTAAATTCACTCTAAACACATGGTGTAGTCTGGCCCAATTTATAAGAGCTCTATATAATTTGCTCTCTATAAATGCTGTCCGAGGGGTGCACGAATCCACCAGGGCGACCACGAAAATTTCGGGTCACATGATCAAAGTTCCTTTTTTAATTCGAGTTAACAGAAGTCAACAGGTCGAAAAGATAGCTAAGCAGGAATCGTGCCGGAAGCGATCCGGTAAAACCCAGAAGCACAGCCACTGGTCTTAATCGGGCGAAAAGATAATTGGCTATCGGCTAATATCCAATCATTAACAAGTCAGGACTTGTGGCGGCTTAAAACTTCAATTCGAGGCCGGCCTGCTTTATGCGGTGTGGGAGACTACGGCTGATGCTATGCAAATTCAGCTTTTGACGGTGATACCTGGCGCAATTGTATTTGCTATTTCTGGGAACATATCCAGTTTCAGTTTGTACATCAATCGCACTGATGTATGCTACAATGTCGCAATAAAAAACCATGCAATAAAGTTTAATATCTAGCATCGTTTGCTAGAGGCACCAAATCACAAACTACCCAGGATCGCCTAACAAAATTTCTCGATCACGTGGAAATTATCCAATAGCAATCACGATCAGGAAAATCCAAACAAACGTTCAAATCTCTTTAGCTCAAATATTTGTTTAAGAAACCGGTTTGGATGAAAAATTCCATGGGACAATTTACTACATGCACTCTTTCTCGATAACCCTAACCCTAACATAAACGAACTTAAATAATTTTGTCCTGTATCACGTGATCGGAAAAGTTTGTTGAAGGTGCACTTAGGAAGGTCTGATTGTAGTTGAAAATGGGCGAGGATGCCCGCATGTGCAATTCATCCTAATTACAGAATTATAAGGCCACGCAAAGTTGATTTTTCGTTTTGCATTACATGGAATCTGAGGGTCGGTCGGATTTTTTTTTTTTAATTTACCGGTACTGTGGATTAATAAATAATGTTCACAACTAAGGTTATTCAAGGTTAATTTTTCATTTTGCACAACAAGGAATCAAAAAATTGGTCGGAAGTCATATTATTTGCGTCAGTCCTGTCGGACAATTAGGCGAGACCAATTCGATTCGGTGGTTTACGTTACCCTCCCTTTTGAGTTCCCCTCTCTTTTAGTAAAAAAATTTTTTGAGATATACATATATGAGTTTGACCGGAGAACATGGTGCTGGACGGAGTTAAGATTAGAAATTGTAAGGTTCCAAAACTTTCCGAAGAGAAAAATGAACGAACATAAAAGACTAAAAGATGAGCAAGGCCGGCCCGATAATTTCGATTGAGAAAAAATTTTTGAAAAAGGAATGTAACGTAAACCACCGAATTAATTGGTCTCGTCTTACGGGAAATTAAGGTCTCCATCAGATGTCACCAGATGAGAATAGCGGAAAAAATAAATGCCAAAAATCGAAAAAAAAAATTTTGAAAAATTGAAAAGATGGGTTGGCGGGTAATGCAAATGAAAAATCAACTTTGCGTGGTCTAAAATGATTGGATCACGTTTTTGAGCATGACCAGTCATAGTTTCAGATAATTTCAGACTCTTCGATTGAGTCTAAAATATGGGCAATTACGAATTTTGTCGGACATTTCGGAAATTTGCATGCTGGGCGTATCTAGTATCGCCTGAATTTCGGATTCAGATTTGGCGAAATATTTGGGTTTCGCCCGAAACATTAATACAAAGGTCATACCTGATAAAGTTCCGACATTTGGTTCAAAACAATTCTTTCAAGATTCGACATTTTTTTTTAACAAAATTGAAATGCAACTAGTTTGTAAGTAAGAGATAATAAGCCTAATTCTTTTTGTAAACGAATTATTAACTGACGAGCATTGAATAATGTAACATTTATATAAATATAATACTATATGATATAACGATCATATTCAAATATATAGAGTTAATTTTACAAGACAATAAATTACATATATGTAATTTAAATCAGCGTATAATAAGATAAAACGGTATTGGCATTATTTCATGAAACAGTGTGATACGGTATTAATGAAAAATTTAAGTTTCCTATGTTCAGTAAACCAATATTATGCATCTAAAATTTTCGTATGTACTTCCCCAATTTTTGTAACATATTATAAGAAAAGCACTATTGAAACGAAGATCCACAAGAGCACGGGCTCTTAATATAGCAACAAATGTGACTTATAGCATATTCCTTGTCGATAATATTGACCGTATTATGTACATGAAGTATGTGGTAATGGCTCTTACAAGTTAAGAACGATAAAGACCGCTTTAAACAATAAGCCCCAAAAAAGTGAGAGAGTTTTGAAAAAGCGAATTCACGGAAACCGGATGAAAAGATACATTGCCGCCCCATAACCCTAACACGGTCACTAGCATATCACGTGATAACAGTAAATTATTTACGTTATACGTGTCTACGGCGCATATGTTCATTACGAGACCAGAACGGAGGGATCAGCAAGGTCAGGTTTAGGACTGTCCATTTTATGCAGCAACAAATTCAAAAATATGTATGCGTTACCTGTTCATTTACAGTACGACAAAATATGCGAATAAGGTAGAAATATGCAGAAATATGCGACGACTTATATGTGACCAGTATCTTGAAATACAGATTAATTTACTGCTATATACTTGAATATTATCATTATACGTAACTTATATACGTAGCTAATTTAAAATAACAAAATAGTAAATATACATATATTTATTTGTTCATGAATTTTTTTTTTTTAAAAAAAAAAAAACCAATCGAATTTTTGAATAAAAAAAAAATGTTTGTCTACATTTTTAACTTGAAGTTCTTTGATTAACCATTAATGTTCTTATTTTTACTTATCAGTTAAACTTTCTTCTGTATTACTACTGAAGTAATGCTTCAATAGACGTTTCAGAGAGTGATCCGGCCGGTTATTATCAAGGAGAAAATCGTGCCTCCTAAAACTATATACAAATTCACAATGACACCTTATAGAGACAAATATATAATCAATGAAATTAAATACTTAAATTTATTGAAAGCCGATAATTTAATTTTAATGTGTAACTTGATTAAGGTAGAAATATGCAGAAATGCGCGACGACTTATATGTGACCAGAATCTTGAAATACAGATTAATTTACTGCTATATACTTGAATATTATCATTATACGTAACTTATATACGTAGCTAATTTAAAATAAAAAAATAATAAATATACATATATTTATTTGTTCATGAATTTTTTTTTTTAAAAAAAAAAAACTAATCGAATTTTTGAATAAAAAAAATTGTTGTCTACATTTTTAACTTGAAGTTCATTGATTAACCATTAATGTTCTTATTTTTACTTATCAGTTAAACTTTCTTCTGTATTACTACTGAAGTAATGCTTCAATAGACGTTTCAGAAAGTGATCCGACCGGTTATTATCAAGGAGAAAATCGTGCCTCCTAAAACTATATACAAAACCACAATGACACCTTATAGAGACAATATATATAATCAATGAAATTAAATACTTAAATTTATTGAAAGCCAATAATTTAATTTTAATGCGTAACTTGATTAAGGTAGAAATATGCAGAAATGCGCGACGACTTATATTTGACCAGAATCTTGAATACAGATTAATTTACTGCTATATACTTGAATATTATCATTATACGTAACTTATATACGTAGCTAATTTAAAATAAAATAATAGCAAATATATATTTATTTGTTCATGAATATATTTTTTTTTTAAAAAAAAAAAAAAAAACCGAATGTTTGTCTACATTTTTAACTTGAGGTACTTTGATTAACCATTAATGTTCTTATTTTTACTTATCAGTTAAACTATTCTTCTGTATTACTACTGAAGTACAAAATGTAATGCCGAAATAACACAACCACAATGAACAATGACACCTTATAGAGACAAAATATATAATCAATGAAATTAAATACTTAATTAAATTTATTAAAGCCGATAATTTAATTTTAATGTGTAACTTGATTAGGGTTACCCTTGATTATAGGTTACAAATTACGCCAAGTAGATGCACAGTAAAATTCATATTTCTTAAATTATCGACAATATCAACTTAATCCGATTTTAAACATCAAACTGCATTGCATTAGTTTGTTTGTTATTTTTTACCTTTTTTAGATTCATTTTTTTCGCACCTTTTTTAGACTTCGATGTCTTGGTTTATTATCATACATATGAACCGCATAAAGTCCACAGACACGCACTGCTATCTGACCCTTCCTTTCGCCCACACATGTGATTGTTATATCTTTTCGTTATAATAGTTTATAGTCATATATATAAGATTTTATAAGCTAAAAAAAAATTTATCGTTAAATGAAGTTTTTACATATGTACATATCATACTTATATCGTGACAAAAATAATAATAATAATAATCGTCCCTGAACAAATGTATAATGTGTTCAGCTATCTCAGCTATCTCAGCTATCTCAATATCAAAGCATGAAAATTTACAATCATATAACTAAATTCGGTGAGAAATTTTTTAATTCTATGCTTTTAGTGTCAATGGTTAACTATATTAATGGCAGGGTTAAACCCACGGTTGCGTTATAGAAGCAGATCACTATCTAAAATAGTACCGGTAACTACCTATCACTAAACCCTAACGCTAAACTACAGAACTAAGGAACAATAACGTAACCTTACGTACCTGTATGTTCGCGAAATAACGGACATGAGCGTTATTTATGCGAGGCTTCAAAATAACGCCCATACGCGTCCCTAAATAACGCGCACCTCATATATATATCTGTGATATAAATACCGTTTTTCTCTTGATACAAAAACAGGTTTATTAAAAACAATCAATCTTTGTCTCGATAACTCAAAATAACGCGCAGGTGGGAGTTATTTCGTAATAATATTTCTATTTCAAATCTAATACAAATTTACTACATTTCAGACAATTATTCGGTTTTTATCCGATTTATATAAATATGTAAAATGTATATAAGTTAAAGAGGATTTTAGAAACAACAAAAGTTTCTGGAGATAATTCTATTTATTTTGTCAAAAAGAATTACCACCACACGAATCTATAAACATTTATAAAATTCTAAAATGAAAATACGTGGCATCCCATATGGGGTGTCTTCAATTAAAAGGGCCCATTTTTACATTTTTTTGAAAAATGAGTTTTCGTTAAATTCATATAAATTTTGACATGATTGACTTTTTTTAATTATAAATGAAAGTTGAATTACATAATAAAAAATCAAGATAATGTAAAAAGAAAAATTACATGAGGCCAACACGTCACGAGTTTATCCGATAGTCACCTGCCGTCTTTAACCAATCAATATCGTGAAATTTGATTGATCCCGGATCAGTCCGAAAATCAAAACAAATAATTAAACTCAAATATCTCAAAATAAAATATATGTAAAAATGGGCCCTTTTAATTGAAGACACTCCATATTGTTTCTGTAAGAAACCGGCATCGCCTGCATACTCTGAAGAGTTTGGTTTAATTTATGAGTGTGCAAACTTGCATCAAAACTCTTGGAAAAAAGCATCTGATGAATACATTAATTACAAAAAGGTAAATTTTTTTCTAGGTAACAGTTAGAATTTAACAATTTATTATATTACAATTTATTATTCGACTTTATGATATATTATGTATATTTTTTAAGTTTTATCACTTATAATCCCCCACTAACAATTCAAATAATTCTTTAAATCTTTAAATTTTGTCAATTAAACACGTATTTAAATCATTCTCTTTAAAGAACAATTATATAATATATAAATGCTAAGAACTATAATATTTAAATAATACTTGATCCCGTTTCTTAATTACATAGGATGATGAAACGTCGCCTTCATTGTCCTGGTACAACCCAAGTTCTCAATTATTCGAAAATCCAAAAATATGTGGATTCCATATTCACAAAGACACTTGGGATATTTTCGTTGATAATCCTGATCGAATCAATCCATACCATTCGGAATTATCGATTTGTTCCTTCTACAATTTCACATTTTGTGCTTATTTTAAAAAACATAATGATTATAATTTGGGTCATCCTCCTCCTCCTAATTGTTTCTGTGGAAATCCTGTGGTAATGAGATTTACTGCTCGCGATAAACGACTTATGTTTGTATGTCGTAATTATCTTCTCGACGGTGTACGACCAAAATGTACTTGGCATGTTTATGCTGATAATACTGTTTTCGAAAAACCAAAAGGTTGTACTCATCAAATGTTCAAAAATCAAGATACCTTTGGCCTTGTAGAAAACGAGAAAACTATTACAAATATCAATTCTTCTTTAAATGATTCAAAGAATAATTCATCTGATCAATCTTATATTGATCCGATAGGTGCTATAATTAATCTCAAGGGTAAAAATCGTCAAAGTTATCCTAAGAATAAAAATAATAATTATTCAGAAAATGGAAATGATATAGATTTTCACTCACAAGATTCTCATAGTAATTGTCGTAAATCCTATCACCATTTTCCAATTCAGGATGATCTACTTGATTCTAAAGATGATCCTCACATAGGCTCATCTTCTCAAACTTCATTATCAAGTTATTGTGACTCCGTCTCAAACGATAACTCTGTCTCAAACGATAACTATGTCTCAACCGATGACTCTGTCTCAAACGATAACTATGTCTCAACCGATAACTCTGTCTCAAACGATAACTCTCAACCTCATACACCTTCTTTTTTTTTTTTTTTAAGTTTAGAGGCCGTGTGCTATGGCCGGGATTTTATTATGAGTTATAGTGACGTAATATTTGTTACATGAATCTGTCTCAAACGATAACTCTCAACCTCATACACCTTCTTTTTTTTTTTTTTTAAGTTTAGAGGCCGTGTGCTATGGCCGGGATTTTATTATGAGTTATAGTGACGTAATATTTGTTACATGAATGAGGATACAACTAGCCACACGTGCACTTTTGGTGCCTAATTTAAGTAGTCCGCCCGCAGGTTCTACACTAGCTGCCATACCTACAACCCAACTACGGGAATTGTCTATTTAAACCCTCTGGTTTATGGTCCTCCTATTACTACCGACGCACTACATTTAATGCAGATATTGTAGGCCACAACCCTTTTAGATATCGACGACCTAAGGGCTACTTTACCCTCGCACAAGAGCCTACCGGAACAAATTCCATGTCCCATACATGTACCATTGCCCGGATTGGTAACCGAGGCTTCCTGCCCTTTATTAGGTTCGTTCCGATCGAAGTATCCGCCTTCTCTGGCGCATACCATAAGGACCGATTTTCACTACCTCCTAACTCGGGTCTTGCCAAACGGGTTCTTGTGGGTTTTTTCCGGTTCCCTGGATTTGCGATGTAACACATACATCATTGCGCCCGCAGGCTCCCATTCAAGATGGTGGAACCAAGGTTACAGGTTTAGCGCCCAACCGCTCATAAGCCACAATCATCGAACGCAGATTTGCTCCAAAACGTCGCCAGTGGGATTTGAACTGTCAACCTGCCGCTTGGGGGTGACACCTTGACCACTTCTCTAAGGCGCCACACCCGTTACCTCATACACCTTCATTCTCTTCACATCAAAAATTATTAAAAAATAACAATGAAATTTCTGAGTACGCTTCGCAACCAGAGGCAAGCAACAAAGACCTTTTGGATAAGGTCTCAAAACTTGAAGCTGATAAAAATGTTTTTCTAAAAAAGCCACTTCGCTTGAAAAGAAGGTGGAATATCTCACTAAACGTCTTACAGAATATCGTTTAAAATGTGAATCAGAAACTAAAATGAAGGAATCTTGTCAAAAAAGAGTCATGGAACTTCAATGCAGCTTTACTGCTGTCTTAAGAGAGTGTGACAATCTGAAATCATCGTTTGAGAAAGAACGTAAAGAACGTGTTTCTGCAACTCATAATTGTAAAGTGTGTTTTTCTGAGCCGATCACTCATGCAATTTATCCCTGTTATCATCTGGCTTTATGTGGCACTTGCATAGAGGCTGTCGATAGGTGTGTCATCTGTCGTCAGAATAAAAACTCGGCTATATGCATTTATTTTCAATAATTACATTTAATCATATAAAATATATAATTATTGAACATAAATGCGTATAGCTGATTTCTTATCCTGCCAACAGATGCCTGGTATATCTGGCAACCTTCGCTACAATCATTTCTAAAATTAAATAATTATATAATTATAGCATTTGTATGATTGTAAAAAAAAAAAAAAATTTTAAACTCATGATTATAAAATTTTGACACGAAAGTTTCGGGTCGGGTTCGGGTTGGGTTCGGCCGACCCGCAATTTTTTATTCTTTTTTTTTTTTTAGAATAGCATTTTTATATAAATTTTATTAATAGGTTTTTTTAGTTTGTTGATTCAAACTTTTCCTATTAATTTATTTATATATATATTATTATGTATATTGTATTTTTATTATATTATATTTTTACATTAAATTATATATTTTATTTATTGATTTATTTATAAAAATAAAATTTATATTTTTAAAATTAACTATTCTCTTTGTTGATATAAATAAATTCGATATACACATTAATACTAAATATTATCAACAATTATTTTTTCTTTTATAAACTAAACAATATTTTTATATCTTTGATTCATATTAGAATTTTATACTGTATTAAGATTTTATGTTGACTTTAAAAATTCGGTCGGGTTCGGGTTGGCTATAACTCGACCTGACCCGACCTGTTCGGATTAAAAATGACGGGAATGAAATTTTACATATAACAAGCATCATTCTATATAGCCTCTAACGTTAAGGCCCTAGCCCTAAATCTTCATCTCACGCACTTAGTTTATTAACAAAATCAGATTTCCTTTTTTGGTTTGTATTACCCGCGCAAATAAGTGTAAAATAATGCTATAAGATTGATTGACTAATTAATTAATCGATTAGTTGTTTTTAAAATGCCGTAGAACGATATATCAAACATTCTAGAGTTTTTAGCTAGAATTTCAATATATATTAAAGCCATTTGTATATACTAACTAATCGATTAGTTGACAATAATCAATTTTTAACCAATTTTTTAAAAATTTTTGGACAAATCGATCGCATGTTTTAGCTCGATTTAGCACTAGTCTGGGATTTTAACATTTCGGAATGTCTATTGTTTTTGCTCTGTTTTATGCCTACTATTACATACTTTCCTTCCTCTTATAATAAACGTCCGTCACGAGTGTCTCCTACATTTTTACTAATTATTTTGTTCATGTGATGGAAAATGATGGAAATTAAGTTTTAGCTGATGAAATTGAGGAATTTTCTATAGAAAATCATTGTGCGAAACTAACATAATTTCATCTAAGTCAAATAGTTTACCAAAAATAGTTAGTAGGTACAGTGTCTATACGAATCATAATAAATCCAGTACGTAGCCATACATAAATTAATTCTGTCACTATAATAATTTGTAAGTACAATAACAACTTTTCATTTACATAAAACCACTAAAAATCACGATAAAAATCCGACGCAAAACTAACATAACCCTACCTAATCATATATGTAACCAAAATGGTTTGTAAATACATTATCCAGATTCTTTACAGCAAAACATTACACAAATCACGATAAGTTCAGTACAAACTAACTGAATTCTACCTGAATCATTTCTGTCATCACAATAATATCCGTAAGTACAATAACTAAATTTTTTTTTGTTTTACAGAAAATCACTTAAAATCGCGAAAATCTGATGCAAAACTAACATAAACCATTATCTGAATTTTTTAAAGCAAATCAATATACAAAAGTCTGATAACTGTACTGCCAATCCGAATATTATCGAATTTGTTTTTTTTTTGCATCCTTGGATATACTTCGTTATAACAGAGTCCAAAATTTTTTGTATATAAAATAGTTACTAAACATCGAGACTTCTTTATTGGCCCATATTACTAAGAATAAAAAATATATATATTAATATTGTTGCCATTACAATGATTAAAAATAACTAGAAGTATTGATGTCATTAAATTTGAGGTATAGTTATGATTAATTATACTGGTCGACTTATATCCGCAAATATTCTATAATTTTAAATTATAATAGTTAATACTGTATTATTTCAATAACAAAAGAGAAGACGAGTGCAATTAAAAATTTAAAAACAATTTAAAAAAGTTCATTAATTTAAAGCGAATGATAAAAATTTTAGAAATTATAAAGAGCTGAACACACGATAGCTCTTACCCTTTTTTCATTCACCTAAGCTTATTTCCTGCTTGATCAATCATATGAAAACATTACTTATTGATTTTTAATTGGTTCTATAAAACGTGTGCCGTTGAGAGAAAGTCTAATTTCTGGCTTGACTATTACTTACTGAAATTCGTTTTGCAAAAAAATTCTTTCTCGAGATATTAATTTTCTACCGATTGTTGCTCTAGACACTTCATAGATCTTCATTGATTACTTTCGTGCAGTCTCGTTCGATGTAAGGCGCGTTGCAATGTGCGATTTATTTGTTTATCAAAATGCATGAAAGCACGTGAAGAGAAAGGAGAGGCAGGGACGTGTAAAATTTTGGATATCAAATTGCAAAAATTTATTTGGATATCGGCAAATATTTGGATAAATTTGGATAAAAAATTTTTTAATATTCAAAATTTGAAAAAAATGATTTTATATATCAAAACTCATTATTTGGGCTCACAAATAAATAATTTTGTTGCCAGTTACTACATTGGTAGGACAATACTGTATAATACATTAATAAAAAATTTCATACTGTTAGAGTTTTGAAAAAAAGTGATATAGAAAGATTTTATGATTAATTTTCCCTGTATGCATAATGATTTTGCACTAAGACCCTAGCATCACCACCCTAAAAAAATTTGGCTACCAGCGTTGGATTTTTAATTCGGAAATTTTTTAAGGTGGTGACACTAGGATGATTCACAAACATGGTCAAATCACATGCATAAAGACTTATTTTTATTGGTCACGCCCTTGAAATCAGGCAAAATTTAGGGTAAATGCAAAAATTTGGTGTAAAAATTTGGAAATTTTATTTCTAAAATTTTACACGTAAAAGGGAAGGATCGGAGGCAGAGCGCAGTAGGTCACGGGGATCAGATGTGCAGATCATCACGTCCGCGGACTTTTTATGAGGTTCCTATAATCACAGGCATGGTACATTGGGGCAGGGCCACGGAAAAATTTGGATATCAAATCGCAAATTTTTATTTGGATATCAGCAAAAATTTGGAAAAATTGGATATCGCAAAAAAATTTTTTTTCTATTAAAATTTATTATTTGCGTTGATTTAAGTACAACATATTTAACATTTTCAATGAATGTTCCTTAAACTCTGTCTATCATCTTCTAAAAGATTATTGTAAACAGAAAGACTCTCAACTGCGCACTTAGGTTTACCAAACCTACTAAAGTATATATACATTTAATTAATCTAACCTAAAACATGCACCTAAAATTTCATAATAAAATCAAAAATTATTCGAGTTTATACTGTACTTACTATATTCGCGCCAAGTTTTGACAAAGGGCATAAAAAAAATCTGTATGCGTTCAAAGAACAAGCTATCAAAAGATCGACCATTTTTTATTAGTTGTTAGTCGGATCACATGTATAAAGAAAATTGGGGGATTAAGTACAAAAATTTGGAAACATTTGGAAAATTTTATTTCGTGGCCCTGGATTACATGTATAAATGACCTATTATTATTGGGTAGATCATGTGTAACCCCTAAAAATCGGTTAAACGCAAAAATTTGGAAATCTTGATAAATTTGGAAAATTTTGTTTCCAAAATTTTCCGTGGCCCTGCATTGGGGACAAACTATATGTGATCATTAATATTTGAGCTTACGGCAATGTTTTATTGAGTAACATATATATATATAATTAGTGTACTTTTTTTTAGCATAGAGGAAGCTCATCTTTTTACGGAAAATCACGGGTTATAACACTTTGTGTGATTGGCTAACTGATGAATTAAAAATTCTTTCGATACGCGAAATACGCGAAAAAATGAATTTATTATTAATAAAAGTAAAGCATTTTTTTTAATACTAAAGTAATTTTATTATATTTTTCAACCATTGGATTTTACTGAAAACACGTTACATCTAACATGTTATTACTCCATAGTATCAGGTATACACTACTGTAATTAAATCACACCATTGTATTTATTATACTACATATCAGAGGCAGTTTGATATATGTGTCGTAGTTCGGGTAAAATAAATCGTGTTATTTATAATGCGTAGTCTGTTTAATTAATGTATAAAATTTTATGTTAGTATAACCGATAACACTCACGGTTTAACAATTTATAAATCTATTGTTTGGCTTCATAATTTAAACGTAGTAGAAACTCAATAAACTCTGCCAATCACCAAACGCCCTATCTTTGTTCTTATCTGAGGAAAGCGATTGAAAACGATTAGAAAAGATTTTCTGCTAGAAACATTCAAAACGGGGGTACCTTAAGTTTAAACTTATTGGTTAGGCGGATGATAAAATTCCGGTTTTTAGACTACAATCGTATATCAAATTTTCAATAGCTCATATAAAAGTTTATGTAACAATTATTTCGGAATCTATCGGATACGAGTTTCTCCTATGCAAATTTTTTTTTTAGATGCACAGATTACAGTCTACCTTTTAGCAGAAAATTTTTACGTCAATTGACTCTTTTCTATCCCATTAACAATGTTACAGAGCCATTTTTTGCATTACATATGCAAACCGAATTTTTGTTCTAATTACTTTATCTGTATTTATCGTTGCATAACTCGAACGAAATTTAAACTGCTAATAGAATTTTTTTAATTAATATAAAATTTGGCTCTGTAACTTGGATTGTAGAATCCTTTTATCAATTTGTTTAAATTTTAGGATTCTACTTTTTAGTTGTAAAGGCCCTGTATCTAAATCATTGTCGTCAATAAAATATTAATAAATAATATCTAATACTGTAATAAAGAAAATTATATTAAAAACTTTATATCAAAATTTTTATATGATACCATATATAATTTTGATTTACTTAGTCCCCAATGGTAGTTCCAATGCAGGGATGATTTTATGCTGCAATAAACCGTTAATTATGCATGCACCCAAAGTAAATTATGCATGATTATGTACGTTTTACGCCTTAACACGCGGAGTTTTAGTACGGAACCAATTATGCGAAAATTACTTTAATAGCAAACATACTTTATGCAGCATTATCAATCATATTATGCGGTTCTATGCGATTTGCATAAATCATCGTCCCGTTCCGTTTTGGCATGGGAATTTTCAAAACCCTAGTTACATTGCACGTACGTACGTATTTACATGGTTACGTAAAAATTCGATTATTATTATATTCCTATAAACCCAAAACATCGAAGTTTAAAAAAGGTGGATCGTCACGAATTTGGGGTAATGAAGAAGTATGATGTATACTCGAATCGGATTACGTAACAATTCGATTCTTATTATATTCCAATAAACCAAGACGAAGTCTAAAAAAAGGCAAAAAAGAAGTCGCAATTAGGACGAATTTGGGGTAATGAATGAACTTTAAATAATAATGCGTTGCAGTATCTATCTATCTATATTTTGATTTTGGGTTTGTGCGCTTTAACGTTTTTTGTTGGCCATATCCAAAAACTGTTGGAATTAGATTTGTATTTTCTGTATATAATTTAAATTTGGTTCGTGTACTTTAACGTTTTGATTGGCCATATCCAAAAACTGTGGGAATTTTGAGTTACCATTTTGGATCTGAAAAACCGTGATCAGAATGTGAGAAAAACTTTACTTTGGAATGATCAATTATGACGATGATTATACTAACGTCATCTATTTACGGCATTCTGGATTAAAAGTTACTTGCTGTTATCTGTTATAAGATTAAAGTTACTTACGTTGATTACGACATTATGAATTAGTTCCTGATTATTATTACATGATTGAGACGTTCTGAATTCCTTCTAATTACAACATTGCAACATTGTGACATTCTGAATTATTTATTTATTTATTTTATTACAATACGACATCTAACTACGTGTGCTATCTATCTACCGATACAGTTTCCTGTGAATTATTATTTGCAGATGTATAATGTGTACTAGATATGGTGAAATTACAGTTTTCATAAACAAAAATATTATGTATTCGAATTTGATAATTATTACAACTTTCTGATGATCTAATCTATAATGATTGTGATATTTGATAATTTGTACGATTAATGTCGTAATCGATCTATGAATTAATAATCAATATATGAAAATTGAGATATGGCGAATTTTTTTAAAAAATTAAACTTCACGTATTACAGTATTATGCTTGCTTGATTCCTCGAAAGTTAGCTCCCCGCCAGAATGTTTCATCTACAGTATAGTTTCTTGACAAGAAATATCTCTAACATGACATATTTTTGACATTCCCTTAGACATATTTTCGAAATGACATTTTACTACATGATGTATTCCAGAAAGAATATTTTTCCGACATGACATGTTTCCGATACCTTTTTCCGACAAGATCTTAAAAATAATTATTGGGTAGTTTCAAGAATAGTGATATATTCGTGCTAATCACCTCACATGATTAAGCACTCGGCCTAAATTAGGGTTAGGGTTAGGATTAGGTGATAGTATAGTTTAGGCCGAGTTGTTAGTGCTAGTAAACAAATGACATATTGCATTATTTCATGTGATGTTCTTGAAGTGTCCCAAAATGGGTTGTCGGAAAAAGTGCATTCAATAAAAGTTAGTGTCGGAGAAAAGTCAAATTAGAAATATGTCATGTCAGATAAATATCTTGTCGAAAATATGTGATGTCAGTAAAAGAAGCTATAGAAAGCATGGTATGTCGAGGAAATATTCTGCCAACAAGAGGTGCTGTAGATGAAACATTCTGTCAGGGATATAGTGTCAGGAAAATTAGCTGGCGGGGAACTAACTTTCGGGGATTCATACCATAATAGATAGAGAATAGTAAGGTTTGTAACAGCATTTTTTTACTACAACTCAAAATAAAATAATAATAATTCTGATGTAAACTATTCAACCTTTAATCACATACTGTAGTTATCAGGATAACAAACCAGTTCTGTACACAAATACAGATAAAATTCATAACAATTTCATTGCAAACGAACTCAATTACATCTTATGTGTCGGATCTCTTGCAGTATAGATGACACTTATCCTAAATCAATTGATCAATAATACATTTTATTAATGGTGTTACCTATACTGCAAGAGATCCTATTTGTCAAGTAAGTGTGCGAAGAATTTTTTATAATAACACAATAAAAATCTTAGTAATTTCAAATATAAACTAACTTACTTTTGTGTTATTTCTAGAATAGCGAGTAAGTTCTGTAATAGAATTTTACAGTAATTTATAATAAAAATCACAATAATTTATTCAAATACAAACTTTATACTAACATATCAGTGGAATAAAAAGAAATTTTTGTAACAAACTCTTATAGTAAGTCATGAAAATTTTAATGCAAACTAAACTGACAGCTTTATCCACATATTCCATCGCTAAATAGCGAGGAAGTTTTTGACAGAGTTTTTATAGTAATTTATAATAAAAATTATAATAATTCAAATGCAAACCAACCTTCCATGTACTATAGCCACCAGAATAGCAAGTAAGTTTAAATCAGAATTTTTTATTGTAACTATGATAAATCATAATAATTTCAGTAAAAACAAACCCTAATTATGTAAAAGTCATCAATCAATTACTGTGGTTACTAGAATAGTAGTTTTAATGTTTTACAATATGATAACTTATATTATGCAACCAACTTAACCTTTATATACTATATTACTAAAAATAGAAAGTTTTGTAAAGAATTTTTTACATCTCAATAGAAATTACAATAAACTTATAGCAACTTGCAATAAAAATTATAATAATCCTGTAATTATCATCAGCAAATTTATAGTAGCACAATCTTTTGAAAGATCTTGCGAACCTGCAAAATCTTTCAAAAGATTTTGCAACGTATTTTGAAATATTTAAGGTTTTGAAATATTTGAAAATGTTTTTAAAATATTTCGAAAGCCAATTCAAAATATTTTTGAAATATTTTAGAGGACTGACTGGATTAGTAGATATATAACCTGTGTTATACCAAGGATGCATTGAACTATATTTTCAAAATACTTTGAAATTTTGTATAATATATCGAAATTAATCTACAAATCTGTATTACAAGATCAGATTAGATTTTTTGTTTATAAATTAGATCTTCTATTCAGTTTTAAATTGTTTTTTTTTCATTTTGTTTAGTATTTTTATTTTTGGTTTATTTTTTTTGTTTTCACATTTTTTTGCTTTTAGTTTGTTTTTGTTTTTTTTATTTATTTATTTATTTTTAATTTTTTTGCACTTTACAAAACTTCTGCCCTTTGCAAGAAAACTAACAACTTTTCAGCACTTTGCAAGAACACCAATTTGATATTGATTTCTAACTCAGACTTCTGATACTTTGCAAGAACACACAACTAATATTCCTAGCAATTTCTAAATTTCCAAGAACACTTCTTTAGAGAAATGATTTAGTTGGGTGCAAGTTTTTGCAAATTTTTGCAAGGTTTACAAGTTTTTGCAAAGTTTCACTTCATTTATTTTTTTGTTTCATATTTTTTGTTTTTGTTTTTTTTGTTTTATTTTTAAAAATTTTTTATTAAATTATTTTATTCTAGTACTTTGTGAGAACAGTACCCTTATACAGATCAAAATCCAATATATTAGATATCTATCGGGTACTATATAACTATAATTAAAAAATAGATAAAATGCTACATATTGGTAACCTATCATATATATATCGTATAGTTTGGCTAATCTTACATATATTGGGTACCCAATATGTATATGTAATAAAAATAATTTTTAAATCTATATATATTATAATTTTAAATCATTGTTTACAATACAGATATTCGAAAAAATATTTACTTTAAGATATAAAATATAATTTTACTACTTAAATTTTTTTTAATTTGATATATATCGGGTATCTAATAAAACTATATTAATTAGCAATAGGAATTCTAATTGTTACAAATTGTTAATGATAAAAAATTAATAATTTTTAAACAAATAATAAATAAATTATCTAATATACATAGAACATTATTATAAAAAATAATTCAATCGATGATATAATCAAATTATTGATTATATCAACAATTATTTGTATTTATTTAATATATTAAAGGTAAATTAATAAATATGTATAAGAATATTTATCTAAACAATTATATTAAACTATTACTATTTACTACAAAACTTGTTATTATTGGTAATAGAAGACTTTCATTACTGTTGGACATAAACAACTAATATACAAGATAAAAATGATAAATTGAATAATTATAATTATGAAGTAAATAAAATAATAAGTTGGGTTATTTTGAAAAACAAAAAAACATATATTACAAAGCTGCACTAAAATTGTTTATATCAAAGATATTTTCATAAGTTCTTGTTCAAATTCAATGAATATTTTATAAATAGCTTTTAGGAAGGTAACAGTCAGATCCTAGACCTACCTTTTAAGGTTATAACTGCACCTAAGAAAGCTATTTATTATAAAGAATAAATACAGTAGATAACATATTTTTGCAGATCAAACAACCACTTTTGCTTAAATACTAAGCTATCTAATAGTAATTATGAGCCTATTTAGTCTCACAACAAACATAGTCAGAGGCTCTATTGCTCATTATTAGAAGCGAAATTTTTTGCTTGACTAAATCTACTCATCCAAATAGCTCTAGCAATTGTTTTATCAACACAAAAGGTAAAAAGAATTAATCTGCAAAAAAAGATTTTATATTGATTTTATATAAATATTGTATAAATTATGCTATACTTTTAAACCCAATATTGCACAACTGATTATACATACCATTATTGTTATAATTTACCACTAATAATATTTGAGCGATAAAATAAAATAGAGATGCTTTTATGTACTGTTTATGCAGATATAAATTTAGATTATATTATTCTTTTTATGTAACTAAATATGTTCTAGACCTCTGTATTCAATTTTTTCACTTCCTATAACATCTCACTACTCGAAATTTACTTCTACCCGTACTGTTAAAGTTAATAATATAACTCTTGAAACACAAACTTTAAAATGAACAGATTTATCGCAGGCTTCAAAATAGTAAAAATTGGCAAAAAGTTTTTTTTGGTATATACTATATGCTTATATATCAACATCACCTGTAATATTAGATGTTAATTGTTTTTTGGTAAACAATAAGCATAAGAATGTAAGTATCAAACTTACATTAACATGCTAAAGTAATTTGGCATACGTATATATATAGTACACTAAAGTGGTCAATCATTTAATAGAATCAAATATATGTCTAGTCTAATTCATTTTTGTATAATAATAGATATTTTTGATTAAAAAATTATTATGCAATTTTATATATTAAAAAATTAGTAAAATATTTTTGATTTATATCACTTAATAATTTTATTTTTCTTCTAATTTTAAAGTCTTTCAATTTTTGCTGCATCCTTAACAAAGTTACTTTTTCAAAATTTACATCTATATATTAAAATTTCAATTAAAGTATATATTTCAAATTAACATATATAGCATATATACTGTATATGTATATGTTAATTTGAAATGTATACTTTAATTGAAATTTTAATATATGTATGTAAATTTTGAAAACATAACTTTGTTAAGGATATAGCAAAGATTAAAAAACTTTATAACTAGAAGAAAAAAAATTATTAAATGATATACTGTATAATCAAAAATATTTTTTAATTTTTTAATATAAAAATTGTATAATAATTTTTTAATCAAAAAATCTATTATTATGCAAAAATGAATTAGACTAAACATATATGTTTGACTCTATTAGATGATTGACTACACCAATATTTTACATGGGTATACACCAAAAAGAATTGTTTTCTCTAATTTCTACTATTTCGAAAACTTCACACTCACACTAATAATTGTGACAGATCATAATGAAATCCAAATTAAAATGAAATGATAGTATAAAATCTCGAAACTAAATTTTTTGGTAGTGCATTTTTTAGGGTTAGGGGTTTAGTGTTAGGGTTAGTTTTCAAAAAAATTATAATAAACAAGTATTAATGGGTTTTAGAAGGCTAGCAGGTTAAGTATAGAATGTAGATTTCATTTTAAATTATGATCTGTAACAATAATTAATGATCAATTAAATGTTTATGATTAATAATACATCTCTTAAATATAATCATTAAAATAATCAGAATTAGACTTTATACTCATACTAGTAATTAAACTTTATATTTACATTGGTGATCTAATTGAATGATTAATTGATTACAGTTAATCATTAAAGTAAACAGAATTAAGCTTCATGCTCATCTTGAAACACAATGATTAAAGTGAACAAAAACTTCATACTCACCCTGGTAATTTACTTGGTAATTTATTAAATGATTTGACGATTATAGTTAATTATACATTTTCTTGAAAAATTATTGTTAAAGTGAACAGGATTTTGCACTCACACTGAGAATTTATTTAACAATTAAATAATTACAGTTAATTATAGATTCTTTTGTAACACAATTCCAAAATATACGGTTTGCATAATTCTGTGACCCTATAATAAATTTTTTATTATTAAATGATTATGATTGTGATCACATTTGCAAAAGCATGGGCTTAACACTCACGATAAATTGGCTAGCTTTGGTAATCGTGATCTCAATCACAATCATTTAAATATAAAAAAATTAAGCATATGCAAACTACAATAAACTATATACTTGCCATAGTGATTTATTGAATAGTTAAATAATTATAGTTAATTATACCTTCTATTGAAACACAATTGTTAAAGTGTACAGAATTAAATTTCATACTTGCACTAGAATTAAATGATTACGTTAATTATACAAACATTTTTTGAAACTCAATCATTAAAGTGAAAAGAATTAAACCTTGTACATATATTTCTCTTGAAATGCAGTCATTAAAATGAACAGAATTAAACTTAATATTCATACTGGTTATTCCATAGATCAATTACAAAATGATAATGTAATAATTTAAATAATCAAATATTACAATTTTTTTCCACAATTTGGACACATTTTTGGATCCTTCCAATCAAGAATGTTAAAGCATACAAACCCAAAATTTTTCATCATTAATACTTTAGTATGTTTGTTTTCCACAAAAGCATTAATTAAAAAATGGACGAATTCAGAATCAGGTGGTATGGATAACAGTAATATATTATGAAAAACATATAGGAAAAGGTTCGCTATCCAAGCAAGCTCTAGCATTGTATACTCAAACTTCAATGCCTATAACAAAGTCTCTAGGCTAGGACTAGTTATTTAAACTCGTACCAATTATTCTTCTAATTTGTTAAATATATAAACTACTTACCTTTTGGTTTCCAAATTCCCTAAACTCCAAGGTTCTAAAAAAACCCATCTACTACATGAAAACCCCAACATAAAAAAGATAGCTAATATATCCATATAGTTAAAAAGAGAATCGGAGCGTCATCCTTTAGAATCTATTTCAGGTCTTTGCACTGCTACTGCAACCACGGAACCTAACTATACACTAATAAGATCCTTGCATTACCATTGCAGCCACAGAGCCTAATTATTTACTCATAAGAGTCCTTGTAGCCGCAGAGCTTAAAAATTGCTATTGATAGTTCTTGTACTGTATTACCACTATAGTCATGGCTCCTTAACCATTTAATATATTGCCCAACCAAACTGACACTACTAATACTTGCAGGACCACTTAAAATGGTGTAGGTGGATAGAGCCAGTCTTTACCAAGCTGTGCAATAGTGAAACAAAAGATAATTCATTCCTTAATGTCCGCATGCACTACTTAAATATATCCTATTTACTGATTTTTATAGAAATCTACTAAAATTATATGTCATCCTGGCCTCAACCAAAGTACTAGACTAACTATAAATAACAAAATCAAAGGTGATCAATAAAGTTAGCTGATCTTGCAATAATGATCGCTTTTGTAAGTTACAACATTTATTAAGCATATTAGTTTTTGCTTTCAGGATCTAAACTTCATTAATCTCTTTCAATTTTTCCTCAGCTAGCTTTTTTTCTGCTTCAGCTATTAGAAACTGATAAAATTTCTTATACTTCTCATCTCGTAATAAATCTGGCAATTTTTTGGGCTAAGTTTAATCTTCCTCTAAAAGCAGAAATGTTAAAAAATTAATAAACTCTCTCGACCGTTACGAGCTTAACTCATTGTGTCAAATTTGAAAGCTATGCACAGCTATATATGAAAGTCTAATTATTTTGCTTTTGATGTAAATTTAAATGGCTAAATTATTTTTAGGCAAACTAAATCATAAATAATTTAGGATATCAAAAATAATTTAGGCAGCAAAAATTATTTTAGTATACCAAATATATTTTAGGATACCTAAAATATTTCGCCAATCCAAAATATTTTTGAATGTCGAAAATTAAATATAATATCAGGATGGCTTGGATATATGTCCAATTGAAAATGGACATATGTCCAAAAAAAATAGAAACCAATTGGACATAGTGACATGCTATTCCTAATTATATTTAAACTAATTTTTATATTAAATAAATAAATGAGGTTTTTTGTTACAACTTTTAAAATATTTTCGAATAACGAATATTAAATATAATATTTAATCTAATTTCTATATTAAATAAATATTAAAGAGGTTTTTTACTGCAACTTTTACATTTTAGTTTATTATAAATTTATTACCATTGAACCTATCTTTGCCAGAGCCAAAAATTAGTCTATTCTACTATATCTCAATACCAATGTGTGAAGGGTTAACATAACTTGGCTTTAGCAAAAAAAATGGAATCCAAGACATATGACTCAGAATCTGAAATGCAATGATAGTAAGACGCCTCTGGTATTCATTAGGTTCTCTGATACTTTAAATATCATATTGCTTGGAGATTTAAATCATAGTAGCAAAGCTTCCAAGATTATTTGAAATATATAAATAACTATCAATTTCTAGTGGTGAAATATCATAGGCTCCAGAGATCCTAGGGCAATAAGTTTTTTGGTTCTCAGACCAAATTTTCCATACCTTCTTTCAAGCAGCCTTTATTGTTGTATAAACTTATACATAATAATACAACTGTTAATAACAATTAAAGACAAAATAATGTCAGCACACAAAAATATTTTGAAATTTCATTAAACAAAAAATAATTTTGCCAGATAAAATAATTTTTGCTGGCAAAAATAATTTCAAAAGTTTCATCTGACAAAAATAATTTCGCTACATAGCATTTTGAACATTATAGCAAAAATATTAAAAACATTTTGCCATACCATCTGCTGTAAATCATCTATATTTTAGATATTATGTATATGCTATACATGAGGACGAAAGCATTTCAGGTTCTAAAACCCAAAATTAAAATTTGAAGACGAAATTGTTTTTGACCTATTTTACTTGAAAGACGAAATTAATTGATACTTTTTTTGAATAGACAAAATTATAAAGAACATATCAATATAAATTTTATTTGCTCTTCCTTATAAAAAATTTTAATTTTTTCTAATAGAGACGAAATAGGCCTTTTTCAAAAATCTATTTTGGTGGTATCACTAGTATATGCACAGCTATAAATTCACAAAAATCGATTTTATATAGCATAACAGATATAGACACTCATGCCAGAATTTAGAAAATGTGCACAGCATCAAAATGAATTATACAAAAAAAGATTTTATATGACATTAAACCAATTTTTTTTAGCAATTTTTTTTTTAACTTTATTTTTTTTAGCGTTTATTTTATTTTTTTAGCGTTTATTTTTATATATATTTTTTTTAAATTACTTTAATTTTATTTTTAAATTTTTTTTATTATTCTATTTTTTTAAATTATTTTTAATTTGATTTTGTTTTTGTTTGTATTTATTTTATATTTAATTGATTTTTTTTTAATTCTCTAATAGCAGCTTTTGCTATTAAAATTTTATTTATTTAAATTTTTAGATCTAGATTAGATCTTCACATGATTTTTTTTATTATTTATTTTTTTCAACCTTTTTTCTATTTAATGGTATTCTTTTTTTTGTTATTAATAAAAATAATATTATTATTATAATTATTTATTTTTTATTTAATTTTTTTTTAATTTATTTTTTATAAACGCTTTTTTTATTTTCGGGGTTTATTTTTTAATTTTTATGAATACAAGATTAGTATTTTTTTTTTTATTGCTCCTGTATTTTGTATTTTGTACTAACTGCTAATTTATTTTTTTCAGGTTTCTTCAAGTAACATGTTGTTGGTCTAATGCTTCCCTTGTCTTTAATATGCTTCTTTTGTCATTGTTGTAGTATTTCTTTCGTTGTTGTTGTAGTGCTATTTTTGTTAATACAATGTTTCTCTCATTGGTGTGTTGCTTCTCTTCCCGTTGGAGTCCATTTTAGTTTGAAGTTGTTGATTTCGGTGATTCTATATTATTGATATCATCAATTCAGTTGTTAGTATTGTTAAGCTTATTTTTTGGTATTGAACTTACTTTTCTTTGTCGGTTGTTTTTTTTTGGCATTGAGGCTTTTTCTTTGTCACAAAACTATACTATTGATAAGTCTCTTTTTTTTTATCTTTTTTGTTGTTTTTAACTCTTTGTTTTTGCAGGTTCGTACTTTGTTTTCAGGTTTGTAAAATAACATTGAAATAGGTGTTTTGACTGAAAATAGTACTATTAATAAGTCGCAATTTCTTTTCTTATTTTTGTTGTTTTTTAATTTTTGATTTGAACTCTTCTTTTTATAGGTTCATGTTTTGTCCTAGGTTTGTGAAATAGTGCTGAAATGGGTATTGAACTTGAAAATGGTATTATTAATAAGTCTTTGCTATCATTTTTTAAATTTTTGATTCTTTTACTAACTTTTCTTTTGTTGCAGGTTCATGTTTGTTTGAGGTTTGCGAAATTGCGCTTGTTTTTTATGTGGTCTTTTGATTTGATATATGGGTTGGAACTTAGTGTTAATTAAAGTTAGAGTTAATTTAGAATTAGTAGATATATAAGTAGTATTTGTTCAGTCTTTTTTATACTATAGTATAAAAAAATGCTACTGCGGAGGCAATAGCTATTGCTATAAAAAATTTTTGTATTATTGTTATATAAGGTTATAAAAATTAATTAATTGGTTTTCATAACCCAGCCAGGTCAAAATTTGGAAATCTCAAAAAAAAAATTTTATATGTTTTAATAACCGGGTGGGATTTTAAGAGAAAATTTTATATAAATTTCATAAAATTTTATATATGAAATTCAAAAAAAAAGCCAGCCGGCCAGGTCAGTTAAAAGGACACATGTTATGAAAACCAAGTAGTTAAATTTGTATATCTAATAATTAGTTAATAAAATTAATAACTGACTAGTACAGTAGTAATTTATAATTATATTTGATCACTGCCAGTTATAGTTAATAAAATGCTTGTAATAAATTAAATTGTTAATAAAATATATGATATTTGAATTTATTCTTTCCCGATATTACTATTTATATTGGGTATCCATCCAATTTTATATATGTGATATATGATATGTATTTGATACTTATATGATATATATACTATATGTGAACTATATATGTCTGATATGTGTCTGATATCCTACATGAACTCTACACATATCGGGTATATGTATAAATATATCTTACACATATCAGGTACATATCATAATTATATACAATCAACACTTTCTAATCTGAACTGCTAGTACTGCTTTTTTTTACTATGTAAAAATTTGGAAAAGTTCAGTTTTATATAGTTTATCTGAACTTTATAATAAAATTTACAAATGTTCTAGGAGTTTTTGTTCAGTTTAGAGAGAGTTTAATAGTGTTCAGTTTAGAAAGGTTCAGATTAGAGAGAGGCAACTGTATATTATATATCGAGTACTCAATATTATACCAATGTGTATATTTTGACCTGTGTTACTTACTAGCACTTTGCAAGAAAACCTACTCAGATTTTTCAGTACTTTGTGACTTTTTTGGCATTTTGCAAGAATGAACTCTTACTTCAAAAAAATAAAGATTTGGGGCTTCATTTTTTCATTAGTTTGCTTACATTTTTTGTTTTTTTTACTTATTTTTTTAATTTTTATTTTATTTTATAACTTCTTCAACACTTTGTAACTTTCAGTACTTTAGAAAAACACTAGCTTTAACTTCTCTGGCACTTTGCAAGAACATACTAGATTTTTTGGCAATTTGCAAAACACCAATACTTCTAAGAAATGTTTTTTTTTTTAATTCTTTACTATTTTTAAAAAATATTTAGCAAAAAAGAGTAAAACAAAGGTTATAGCCAAAACAAAAAAAATAGCCAAAGCGAAGATAATAGAAAACAAAAAAGCATAGATAATAGCTAACTGCAGAGTGAGCAAAAATAAGTGTGTAAAGCTAGTTTTTAAATATAGTAATAGAATTAGATATGACAAAGTATGAAAGTACAGTTGCACTCCTATATAGTCACCTCCCTCATAGTCACATTTTCTATTTAATCATCTAAAAGTTTGGTCCCGATTATATTTATATTAAATTTCTTTCTATAACGTTACAATTACTATATAAGCACTATCACCAAATTTTACAAACAAATATAAATAATTTATTTCTATAAAAGCACAATTTTCTATAAAATCACAATTTTAAATTTTAAAACTTTTTTAAATAATAACAATTGTCTATAATATCACATTTTTAATAGCGAATTTACTAACAGTTTAAGAAAAAATTCGTAAGATTTAATCAAATTTCAACATCGATTTTCTTGATAACCAATAAATAAAATGGTCTCAAATTTTTATCATATATAGAATTATTATTCCTTTATACTATATTAAAATTTTAGCTTAATTGGATCGATACTTATTGAGAAATTGCTTGTAAACTATAGTCAATTTTTTTAAAAAAATTAATTATCGTTCACAAGCAATATTATAGGAACTAACAATCCAATTTAGCTGAAATTTTAGTATATTATAAAGGAATATAGCTATTGTCTAATGGTAAAAATTTGAGCCTATTTTAATTATAGGTTATCGAGAAAATTGATGCCAAAGTTTGATTAAGTCTTACGAATTTTAATGTTCTAAAAAATTCGTAAGACTTAATCAAATTTTGTCATCAATTTTCTCAATTAACCATTCAATCCAAAAAGGCTAAAATTTATATCATAGATAATATCGATCTTCCTCTATAATATATTAAAATTTCAGCTAAACTGGATAGTTAGTTCTTAAAATATTGCTAGTATACGATAATCAATTTTTTTAAAAAAATTAACTATCGTATACAAGTGATTTCTCAAGAGCTATTGATCCAATCCAGCTGAAATTTTAATATATATAAATAAATATGGATACTATATATAATAAAAATTTGAGCCTTTTATAATTATTAGTTATCAAGAAAATCGATGTTAAAATTTGATTAAATCTTACGAATTTTATAATTCTATATATTCACTATAATTTATTTTTTATATAAAAGTAATTTTATAAAAAAAATTTATATTGTCACATCTCTACATAGTCACCAGATTTCAGAGTCTCTAGAGTATGAAATAATATATAATAATGTAAAAATAATACTGCCCAAACTCTTTTTCAAGGCTTGAGATTTAGTCTTGGGCTTCCTTGACAAGTGGCTATCCTTTTTCCAAGAGAAAATTTGGAAAAAGCAGTGCTCAATAGCCAATAAGTGGGAGAAAAGCTAAAGAATTACAAGAAAAAGTAAGGTTCTAAGCAAAGAAAGAAAAAGAATAGAAAACAGAAGAAGAAGAAAAAAAATAATAAAAACCTAAAAGAAATAACAGAAAAAATAAAAATGGCAGAAGAAGGCAAGATAGTCAAGAGTTGTTGGATGGAAATACTAAGTATCACTAAAAAAGAAGTCTATAAGTAGATTAGACAAGAAACGCATGCGTATTGGCAGTATATAAAATTTGATCCCAAAAGTATGTAAATCTTGTGCACATTGTATATATAATTTATGTGAACAATTTTAAAAACTTGTGCACTATATAGCTTTATTATAATTAAATTTATATAAATAAATCTGAATATGCATACAATAAATTATGTGCATAGTGAGCTCTATGTGCATAGTGTGCTCTATATGCATAGTGTGCTCTATGTGCACATCCTTTAATTTTACTAATGATTTTGGTGCACTATTTAGCCCAAAAGTATGTGAATTCTGTGCACATTTCTAGCCAAAAATATATGAAAATTTTTAAAAACATGTGCATATGAGCACATTGTGCACATAGATTTTATATACTGCATATTGGAATATAAAGTAAATAGTAGTTTTAACAGGCGGCAAACCCTGACCGCAGATCTGAGTAGATTTTCTTTAGTGAAAGAAAGAAATCCACATTAGCAAATTTATAATAGCGTAATCTTACGTAAGGTCTTACAAACTGTAATATAATCAAAATATTACGTAATATTTTGAAATATTTCAAAATATCAAATTTTCAAAATATTATGAAAGTAATTTCAAAATATTTCGAAATATGTTATAAAATATTTTGAACTCTTTCAAAATATTTTAGGACTAGGAAACCAAACTGGATCAGTAGATCTGTAATCTGGATCACGCATTAGACTCATTTTTCGAAATAGTTTGAAATAGATTGATGATGTTCAAATTCTGTACTACAAGATCAAATTAGATCTTTTGTTTATAATTAGATCTTCTATTTTGTTTTTTTTACTTTTTAATCGTAATGATATATTCCTTGCTTTGTTATGCAAACATATTTGCCTGCGAAAATTTTAAAATTTTAAATTTTTTAAATAAAACCTTAAATTTTAATTTTAGCTATATACTTTCTAAGTAAAAATTATAATATTAGTTCTGTTTTATCAACTTATTATAAATTTTTTTTAAAATTATTAAAAAACTTTAGTGTAATAAAAGTCTAAAGTTTTTGTTTTGGAACTTTTGCTATAGAATTTTTTCTTTAGGTTTTCTCAAATTTTATGTTCCCGTCTATAAAAAAAATTTTCACTTCTAATACAAGTCTTAATTTTTACAAGTAAATCATATAAAGTCAAATAATGAAAGTTGTCATCCTTTATATAAGCTACAATATTGTATTAGAAACTATATTTTTAAAACCAATATTTAAAGAATTCACCAAGATATTGTAAAATATTTTTTTGGTTAAAAAATTTCTTTAAAATTTAATATTTTAAGCTTATAAGCAACATCATATGGGCGGATTTAAGAAATTCATTTAAGTAAGGCTTATTTTTTTAAAACTTTAAGTCTGAATAATGTTTGATCCACTTGTCCGTTTTGAATGATTTTACTACCAAAATGTTCATCTCTTTGAGACAATTCCAACAAGTCCAAAATCATTAAAATCCAATCACAGGATCGTGAGATAATGCGCAGTCAAATAGTGATGCACCTAGGGGTGGGAAAAATGGGTTAGACATAGTTCTAACCCATTTCTCCCACCCCTAGGTGCGTCACAATTTGACTGCGCATTATCTCACGATCCTGTGATTGGATTTTAATGATTTTGGGTTTGTTGGAATCGTCTCAAAGAGACAAACATTTTGGTAGTAAAATCATTCAAAACGAACAAAGTAGATCAAATGTTATTCAGACTTAAAGTTTTAAAAAAATAAGCCTTACTTATGAATTTCTTAAATCTGCCCATATGTAAACTTTTTGTCTTATAATATAAATTTAAATAATTCAAAAATATAATCCTTGTTATTAAATATTATAATACCAAATTTTATTTAAATATTTTAAATAATTAAAAAAATAGATCAGAGGTATATTTATAGTAATTTTAAAGACAAATTTGCCTGCGAAGTAGTACAAACTAAGGGATAACGATTAACAGATCTTTAACGATTACACAATGTTTTAAAAATTTTATCCCAGATCACTGGGTAAAAAAAAAAACAAAAAAAAATTTTAAAAATTCCTATGCACATCTAATCTGTAATGTGTTCTAGATCATAAATATATATTACACAAAATATGTGAAAAAACTTAAAAAAAAAGCTGTTTTGCACAATTTTTACTCTCCCCCCTTTTACCCTCCTCTCTTTTTTTTTCTCTCTTTTTTTTTCTCTCTCTTTTTTTTTTCTCTTTCTTTTTTTTTCTCTTTCTTTTTTTTTTTCCTCTCTTTTTTTCTCTTTTTTTTTTTCTCTTTCTTTTTTTTTAATATTTTGAATAATTTCAAAATATTTTAGAACTATCTATAACCTGGATCATATCAAGGATGCGTTTGACTAATATTTTCAAAATGTTTTGATGATTTTTAATGATTGTACTACAAGATCAGATTAGATTTTTTATTTTTTTTTGTTTATAATTAGATTTTCTATCAATTTTGCATTTTTTTTTTGTTTTCCTTTTGTTTTTTTTTGGTTTCGTTTCATTTTTTAGTTTTGTTTTGTTTTGTTTTATTTTTATTTTTTTTATTTTTTAATTTTTTTATTTTATTTCTACACTTTACCACTAGCACTTTGCAAGAAATCTAATAACTTTTTAGACCTTTGCGCAAGCCAACTCAGCCTTTGAACAATTTGCAAGAACACAACTTATTTTTTCAGCAATTTTTAAATTTTAAGAATGCAAGTTTTTGTAAGTTTTCGCAAGTTTTTGCAAGGTTTCACTTTATTTATTTTTTTATTTTATGTTTTTATTTTTGTTTTTTTTGTTTTATTTTTATTAATTTATTTTATTCCGGCACTTTGCGAAAACTTTCAACAATTTCTGAATTGCAAAATTACAAACTTTTACTTCAGAGAAATGGAAATTTAGTGATTCATTTATTTTTTATTTAGTTTGCTTACATTTTTGTTTTTTGTTTGGTTTCACTTATTTTTTTAATTTTATTTTACTTTATTTATCCTTTACTTCTTTTAGAACTTTGCAAGAAAATAATTTGACTTTCTAGCACTTTACAAGAACACTAATTCTAATGTCTCTAGTACTTTGCAAGAAGTCACGAATATAAATAAATATAATTGAATATAAGTGAATATGAGTGAATATAAGCAAATATAATAGTTTATTTTTTTCATTTTTGTTTTTTTATTATTTTTTCTGTTTTGTTTTTTGTTTGTTTTTTTTATTTATTTTTTTAAGTTTATTTTATTTTATTTATTTTTTACTTTTTTCAGAACTTTACAAGAAAATGATCTGACTTTTCTGGCACTTTACAAGAACACTAATTCTAACTATTCTGGCACTTTGCAAGAAGTAGCGAATATAAGCGAATATGAGTGAATATAAGCGAATATAAGCGAATATGAGCGAATATTAGGAATAAATAGTTTATTTTTTATAGCAAACTGTGGGGTAAATGAAAATAAGTGTTTAGGGTAGTTTTTTTGTATATAGTAATAGAATTAGATGCGATGACGTACAAAAGAAGTTTAAAATATTTGTAATAATGTAAAAATAATACTATATAATAATGTAATATTTAATAAAGTATGTAATATTGATAAAAAATGTATATTTAATAAATGTATAATAATAATAAATAAATAAATATAAAATTTTATATTAAATTGCGAAACTGTGTAAAATATTGCGAAAACCTGTAAAAAAGCATGATTATGTGAATATGTATATCATTTATTTATTTTTTAAAAAATTTTGAAAATTTGCAAAAATTTGCAAAATTTTGCAAAACAATGCAAAAGTATCAAAATATTATCTTTTGCGCGCATTAGTTTATTGATCTGCATGAATACGTGACCCCTATAGGCAGTGTTGTACATGGGACAGTTGGGACATGAGTTGGGACATTTTGGGACATTTTGGGACAATTTTATAAATTGAAATTTCTTAAAATTTTATTAAGATAATCTAATTTACTTTTGTTAAAAATGTGTCCAGCACCTAAAAAAATATATAATCATATATTTTTTTAAATTGATTAATTAATTATTAAGACTTGGGATATAGTTGGGACACTTGGGACACTGGGACGTTGGGACGTTGGGACATGCCAAAAAAAGGCTGGGACAGTGAAAATGTACAACACTGCCTGTAGAGGGGTAATTTGCATTTTTTTATTTGCAATATATTTCAAAATATTTTGAAATAATAACTGTAATATTACTATAATATAGTATAATATATTGCGTAATCTACTGTGTTGATCATAAGATTTTGTAATATTACGGGCTATAATATCTTACGTAAAATTATATATATATAATTCGCTAATGTAGTATTAATAATTGTTTCATCTTTTACTAAAAAATTTTTTGTTTTTCTTTTGTTCAAAAATTTGGTACAAGTAATCGATAGGAAGAGTTGTTCAAATATTATTAATTACGATTTAATAAATTCATATAAAAATTAATCTTTTAAATATTTTAAAATGTATCAACTTATTATTTAGATGTAAATCGCCTGGAAATTTTACTAGTTATTTATATAAAGCCAAAGAATAAGGCTATATATTTTTTTATTAATATATGGGTTCTAAGCATTCATCTTATAGAATATCTGAAAATTCATTAATTAGGATGAAAAATTATCTTAAAAATATAATAGAAATTTAATTAAAACTTTAGTAAAAATTAAAACATAGCTATTTTGAAACAGTTCTGACAAACATTTTTCAATTAAAAAAAATTAGAAATATACTGGTAAGTGCAATATTTGTATGATACTTTTAGAATCTTGCATAATAAATAATAGTAAATTTACATTCGATTATCTTAATTTCTTTGCTATAAATTTGATTGATCAATATATAGGTTTGGTTGATTAATCTGTATGATCCTTAGTAGGCAATATATAATTTATAAATAGCCAAATAAGTCAGGGTATATAAATTATTTATTTATAATTATTTACTATTTATTCATACATATAAATTGTATTAGTATACAAGCAGTTATTTATAAAATGTGCACAATGCAATAAATTTTTATATTCTAACTTGATATGCAGTTTGTATATTATAGTTAGGATGGTAACAAATATTACGTAATATTTTAGGGGGAGGGGTCTCTGAAATCTTATGTTAATATAGAAGTTCATAATAGCCAATCAAATTTCTCTTATGTAGGAGGGAGGGGTAGGGGTATAGTAAAATTATATTATGTAATATATATCACTGCCCTTATAGGTATATGGTACTATTCGAAATTATTATAATAATCATTATGACAATATTTTTTAATTTTGAGTTTATTATACTATTATAATTCTTACTACTTAGTAAAATCCAATTGTCAAATTCCTACATTAACAAAAAAAATATGCAAATTAAAAAAAAAACTTGTACTGTACTAATTTGCTAAACTGTGAAAAATTATTTGCTCAGTTATTGTAATAGAAGTAAATGAATGAAAAGCATTTTTGCGCGTATAATCAAAATTCGATTTTTGAGTGCATGTGCTAAATGTTTAGGGTTAGGGCCTTAATGTTAGAGGCTAGGAGTTAGAATGATGTTTATATTGTATATAATTTTCATTCCTGTTAGTGCACCGAGATCGATTTAAAATTAGTTTTTGCATATTTTCATTTTTTTTCTTCTTTTTATGTGCCTTTGGGTAATAAAAATTTAGAGTTAGGGTCTTAATGTTAAAGGTTATAAAGTTAGAAATACATATTATATGTAAAATTTCACTTCTATCATTTTTAATTAGTGCACCGAGATCGATTTAAATATTAGTTTTTGCATGTTTTCGCCTTTTTCTTCTTTTATGCATGTTCAATAATAAAAATTTAGGGTCAGGGCCTTTATATTAGAGGCTATAAAGTTGTATGTAAAATTTCATTCCTACCATTTTTAATTAGTGCATCGAGGTTAATTTAAATATTAGTTTTTTTCATATTTTCGCTTTTTTCTTCTTTTACACGTCTTGTATTATCTGTTTATTCAGAAAAAAAGTAGTGATATAATCAACCAATAAAAATCGATCATATGAATCACGTGCCTAATTGATTGAATCAATTGAGTATGTGATTCGCATAATCGATTTTTATTAGTCAATCACAGAATTGCCATAAAATAACACCCTTAATTAAATATATATTTTTAATCAATATTATATATTTTATTATATATTATTAGGGAAAATAAATTTGTCGCACCTGTAACATGTCGCACCCCTGCTTGACCAATCAAACCGCACGATTTTATAGGCAAAAAATTTTATTTTTTAAAAATTTAAAATTTTACTTAATAAAGTGTAAAATATATATATAATAGCATGCTATATAATGTAAAATTTTATTCTGAACAACTTTTTCTAAGTCATAAAGATAGGTTGTCTTAGTAAAAGAAACGTTTTATAAGAAAAATCAAAATTTTCCAAAGTTAGCACATATAAAACTTTTGGTTTTACTAAATCAATCTACTTTTTAACTTAGAAAGAAGTTGTTTAGCGTAAAATTTTACATGTAATACTTGAACGTAAATATAGATTATATTAGTAAAAAAAGTTTTATATGTGCTAACGATCGAAATTTTTGATTTTTCTTATAAAATAGCATTTTTTCACTAAGGGGAGTAACAAAAATCAGGTGATTTTTTAGGGGTGAGAGGGGTAAAAAAAGTTGAAATTATATATAAGAATCTGACTATTTATATATTGAGGAAGAGGGAGGGGGGTAGGTCTCTGATAAAAAATAATCAGGTGATTAATGACACTGCCCTAAGTCAATCTATCTTTATGTCTTAGAAAAAGTTGTTCAGAATAAAATTTTACATTATATACTTTGATATCGCTTATTTATTTTTACATTTTACTAGTAAAATTTTTAATTTTTAAACTTGAAATTTTTTGTCTACAAAATTGTGCGTTTGATTGGTCGGAATTAGAGGTGCACATGTCATGGGTGTGACAAATTTCTATTCCCATAATATTATTCATTTTACGAAAAAATGAAAAAATAACAAAAAAAATAAAACCAAAAAAACTAAACCTGAAAAAATAATGAAAAAAACAAACTGAAAAAATAGTAATATTTTGAACCTTTTAGCACTTCGTTACATAATTCTAGCTCTAAACACTTATTTTTTTCACCCTGCAGTTAGCTATTATTTCTTTTTTTCTTTGTTTTATCGTTTTAACTACAATATTCGCTTATATTCGCTAATATTCACTACTTACTAAAATAAAAAAATGACAAAAAAAATAAATCCAAAAAAAATGAAAATAAAAAAATTGTAATATTTTAAACTATTTCACACTTCATTGCATAATACTAGCTCTATATACTTATTTTTCTTACTTTGTAAGGGTGTGGTGCCTTAGAGAAGTGGTCAAAGTGTCACCCCCAAGCGGCAGGTTGACAGTTTAAATCCCACTGCTGACGTTTTTGAGTTAAATCTGCATTCGATGATTGTGGCTTATGAGCAGTTGGGCGCTAAACCTGTAACCTTGGTTCCACTATCTCGAATGGGAGCCTGCGGGCGCAATGATGTATATGTTATATCGCAAATCCAGAGAACCGGAAAAAACCCACAAGAACCCGTTTGGCAAGACCTGAGTTAGGATGTAGTGAAAATCGGTCCTTATAGTATGTGCCAAAAAAGGCGGATACTTCGATCGGAATGAACCTAATAAGGGCAGGTAACCTCAGTTACCAAATCCGGGCAATAGTACATGTATGGGACATGGAAGGTGTTCCAGTAGGCTCTTGTGCAAGGGTAAAGTATCCCTTAGGTTGTCGATGTCTAAAAGGTTTGTAGCCTACAACATCTGCATTAAATGTAGCGTGTCAGTAGTAATAGGAGGACCATGAACCAGAGGGTTTAAATAGACAATTCCCGTAGTTGGGTTGTAGGTATTGCAGCTAGTGTAGAACCTGCGGGCGGACTACTTAAATTAGGCACCAAAAGTGCACGTGTAGCTAGTTGTATCCTTATTCATGTAACAAATATTACGTTACTATAACTCATAATAAAATCCCTGCCATAGCACACAGCCTCTAAACTTAAAAAAAAATTTTCTTACTCTGTAGTTAGCTATTATTTATCTTCTTCTTTGTTTAACTATTATAATCGCTTATATTTGCTCATATTTGCAACTTCCTATATGTTCTTGCAAAGTGGTGGAGAAGTTAGAGTTGGTATTTTTGTAAGGTGCCAGAAAAGTCAGGTCATTTTCTTGCAAAGTTTTGAAAGAAGTAAGAAATAAATAAAATAAAATAAAATTAAAAAAATAAGTAAAAAAAAACAAACAAAAATCAAAAAACAAACCTGAAAAAATAACAAAAAAAAACAAAACCAAAAAAATTAAACTATTATATTTGTTTATATTTTTCATGTTTGCTTATATTTGATTATATTCGCTTATATTTGCGACTTCTTGCAAAGTGCCAGAAATATTAGAATTGGTGTTCTTGTAAAGTGCCAGAAAATTCAAGTTGTTTTCTTGCAAAGTTCTGAAAAAAGTAAGGGATAAATAAAATAAAATTAAAAAAATAAGTAAAAAAAAGAAAACAAACAAAAAAAAAAATGTAAGCAAACTAAATAAAAAAATAAATCTTATTTCTCTGAAGTAAGAGTTCGTAAACTTGCAATTCAGAAATCGTCAAAGGTTTTTGCAAAGTGCCAGAATAAAATTAATTAATAAAAATAAAACAAAAAAACAAACCCAAAAAATCTGAACCAAAAAAATAAATGAAACGAGACCTTGCAAAAACTTGCAAAAACATGCGTTTTTGAAATTTAGAAATTGCTATTAGTTGTGTTTTTGCAAAGTGTTGAAAGGCTGAGTTGGCTTGCACAAAGTGCCAAAAAGTTGTCAGATTTCTTGCAAAGTGCTAGTGGTAAAGTGTAGAAATAAAACAAAAAAATTAAAAAATAAAAAAAAATAAAAAAAAAAACAAACTAAAACTAAAAAAAATAAAATCAAACCAAAAAAAAAACAAAAGAAAAATGAAAAAACAATGTAAAATTGATAGAAGATCTAAATTATAACCAAAAAAATAAACAAAGATCAAATCTAATCTTGTAGTACAATCATCAAAAATCATTGAAACATTTCGAAAATATTAGTCAACGTGATCTTGATATGATCAAAGTTACAGATCTACTGATTCCAGTCCTAAAATATTTTGAAAGTATTAAAAAAAAAATTAAAGAAAGGGAAAGAAGAAAGAGAGGGATAAAAGGGTGAGAGGGGTAAAAGAGAAAAAGGAGTAAAAATCGCACAAATCAGCTTTTTTTTTTTTAAGTTTTTTCACACTTTTTGTGGAATATGTATTTATGTTCTATGGCAGCTTACAGATCATATGGGCTTAAGAAATTTTAACTTTGTTTTTTTTTTTTTACCCAGTGATTAAATATTTCAAAATAATTTGAAAATATTTCAAAACTTGGAAAATGCAAAAATTAAAATTAGTGTAAAATGTTTTTTTATTTTCTTATGCAATGTAAGAAAATTGTAAATCTATATAAAAATTTTATATAAGTTTATATTTTTCTTATGTACTATAAGTAGGGTTCCTCAAATTCAAATCAAATCAAATATTGGGTCAATTTGAATTTGATCAAATCAAATTGACTATGATTTGAATTTGATTTGAATTTGAATTTTTAATAGTAATTTTTAAATCAAATCAAAGCAAATTTGGCCATATTTTAATTTGATCAAATCAAATATAGTCAAATTTGAATTTGAATTTGATCAAATATTTGATTCAAATATTTGAAGATCAAATCAAATTGTGGAACCCTAACTATAAGAAAATCATAAATTTATATAAAAAGTTTCCATAATTTTACGATTTTCTTATACACTGTAAGAAAATCATAATCTTATAAAAAATTTTTACATAAATTTACAATTTTCTTATATATTGTAAGACTTATGCAATTTTACACTAAGTATTATATAAGTTTACGATTTTCTTACATACCGTAAAAACTTGCGAAAGTTTACGCATATATATTTTTGCTGATGTAATAATACAAATATTTAATAAGCAGCATTGAACTTCTTTTTTTTAAAAAAAAATTCTATTTTATCTATTTAAATAATGACCCAGAATTCTGGCCATCTACTAATTTATCTACATTCTTGTCTTCATTAGAATTTTCATCTAATTTTTTATTATTATCAGATTCTTTGCTTTTATCAAGTTCTTTATTTTTATTAGATTCCTAGTTTTTATTAAATTCTTTATCTTCATTAAATCCTTTGTCTCTATTAAATCCTTTGTCTTTATCAAATCCTTAGTTTTCATCAAATTCTTTCATTTTAGTCATTAGACTCAACAACATTATTATCAGACCTATTATTATCAGAATTGTAGATTAAATAATCCTCACTTCCTGACAAACAATTATAAATACCACATTTTTTAAATACAGGAGCACTAATATTATCAGAAATATCATTTCAGGAGTCCAAACCCCAATGACAAACTGTATTAAAATTAGCATGCTTGAAATTTTCACCCTTGGTAACACTATTATGAAGATTATCTTTGAAAGGTTTGTTAATACAAATATCAAGAGGTTAACACATACTTGTAAGACCCAGGAATTATGGTTAAATTAGTATTTTCAGAATGCATTGCAGCCTTAATTCGATTCATAATGTGTACTGAAAAAGAATCTAAGACAAGCATAGCTCTCAAGTAACCAAATCCTGATCATGCACTGTTCTAATATTTTATTCACTTTTCTATTTCAGGTTTATCTATTCACTCTTTGTTCTGGAACTAAACAACAATACCAGATGGGAGAGGAGAGGTTTTTGGTGGCCAAACCTTTTCTTTAAAGATAATGACTAGTGGGAGCTTAGTGCCATTAGCAAGACATGTCAAAACAACAGTAAATTGATTTTTATTATTACTTGTTATTCAAATATAAACAGTTTTTGTGCTTTTTGAATCTACAGTTAAACTACTTGCTATATCAACTGGCATTTCATTTATATTAGCTATTATATTAAGAGGATATTCATTTTTCTGGTGAAGCCAGATTACCAACTACTAAAAACTAAGTAACTGGTCTTCTAGGTCCTTGTGCGATTTTGGTTTTATATCAAAGAGCAAGGTTATAATGTTTTAAAAAATGGCGAAGCCAATATAACAAGAACTTAAAATTATTTATTGCAAACTACTTGGCTTTGTTTTTGGTTTGTTTAAAGCTTCTACTCATAATTTCGCCTATTTTTATTCTTATACTAGAATATGTATCAGTGAGAGTATTTTCTCGAGCTGTTTTTATCTATTCATAAAGTTCGACTTCTTTTTTGAAAAAAAATGCAACGTGACCAGAACCAACCCTTTGAAAATTTTTTTTAAAAGAAAAGGATCTTGTGAAAAGTTTTTGACCCACCAACTAGGCATTGTTAAGTCTAAGGAATAATAGTTAGCAGTATATGTGTTCAAAATATGATATACTTACTCTATAGCTTTTTGCTTTTCTTCAACTGATTATAAATTTCTTTGTCTTTTTTTCATATCTCAAATTAAGTTAAATGATAAAAGTAACCTTTAATCTTACTAATAATATCAGTATTTAAGAACTTAATTAGGCATCGCACTTTGCGATGTGCTTGTATATCACACTTAGTATTGGTCCCTGGACTGGACTGGTCCAGTGGACTACTACTGGACTGGACCAGTCCAGTCCAGTTCCAGTACTTACTGGAACTGGACCTAAATAATAAATATATATATATATGAATAAAAATAAATTATATTTATAAAATTTTTATATTTATATATTGTATAACTATACAAATATATTAACTTGTATTTATTATTTAAATAGCATCTAAATTTTGCTACTATACAAGTTTTGATCTTATCATAAATAATTTAAAATATCAATAGATTAACTTTTTTTAATATAATAAACATCTAACTAAATAAGTATTGTAATTGTCTAGTACTTAAATTAAGCTTTTATATAAACTTTATTTTCTTATTTAGTACTGTCTTCCTCCTCTATAATCACGCAGTTTGTTGCAGCAAAAATGGTGATTATAAAGAGGTGTGATTATAAACGTATATCCTATATAGTCACAATAATATATAAAATATTTATAATGTGTTTATATAGAAGTCAATATTTATAATTGCAAATAGTTGCTACATATAAAAGTCTAAATTGTATTAAGTAAATTGACTTTTATGCAAAAGTTATTTGGAAAAACAAATTACATTAGGGTTTACATAGGTCCTGACCCACAGTGATAGGACTATTGACCAATCAAATTTTATAATATTTAAAAAAAACTCAAAAACGTCTTTGACCTAAAAATAAGCTACCACACAATCGACAACAGTCATTACATAGTAAAGTCTAAATTTTACTAAGTAAATCGATTAAAGTCGCGTAAGTAAACTTATTAAGGAGGTCATAATACACTTATCACAAATTTTTATAAATATTGAAGAAATTTTTATTAATTGACTTTTGATTTTTATATTCGATGGCAAAATTAAAATTTTTTAAAAAAATATATTCGACGAACGTAAAAATTAAAAGTTAAATAATAAAAAATTCTCCAATACTTATGAAAATTTTGTGGTAAGTATATTTTGATCTCCTGAATATGTTTACTTATGTGACTATAATCGATTTGCTTAGTAAAATTCAGACTTTACTATGTAGCGACTATCTGCGATTAACTAAAAATCAATTTTACTTCAATATTATTGTATAGGACGTGATAGATGGGGAACTCTCTAGAAAATTATGTGGGAATCTACAATAAAACTTGGACTTTAATATATAATATTGTGATTAAATAAGAGTATTTTTACTATGGTGCGCCAAGTCACTTCTCATCAAATTCTAATTGCTTTTTTAAAATCTTATAACTATAAAATCTAAAGATTTATTTAATAATTAACTGATAAAAATAAATCTTTATCTTTAGCTCTATCAAACTTATCGGTTAAAATTTTTTAAAAAGTCCAAATATCAAAATTATATGACATTAAAATTTAAAAAATTTATACAATTTATTATGTGAGCTATAAAATTGGTGCCTTGTTGTTACATATAATTTATATCAAAATTGGCGTCACATATATTCGATCTAGATAAAATTGGTGTGAAAATGATAAATCAGTTCTTGACTAGTTCTAGATCTTTGTAAGACCAAACTAATAGTATTAGCATCAATTAAATTAGTCTGAATATCTTTATCCTATAATAATTTTTGTCCTTCACAATATATATGTACATACTATGTTTAGTGTCAATACATCACGAAATTTTTTAAAGTGATACATAACAATTAAAATTGGCATAATCAATTATAATCGATTAATTTAATTGATTATAATTGTTTGAGGAGTTATTAATCGATTAATAACTCCAACCGATTATAATCAATTATTGATATATATTGATTTTAATTAGTAATAATTGATAATATAAAAATTCGATTAATATGGATAGTTTAAAAATTCGCAAATTTTAGCTAAATTTTAAAACTAGTTTTCTTGATAACTAACAATTAGAATTAGCTCGAATTTTTACTGTAAATAGTATCGGTATCAGATTATAACATACTAAAAGTTCAGCAAATTTGACCTAGTAGTTCTTGAGTAATTGCTTGCATACGATAGTTAATTTTTTTAAAAAAATTAATTATCATATGCAAGCAATTACTCAAGAACTACTAGGTCAAATTTTCTGAAATTTTAGTATGTTATAGACTGCTATCGATAATATTTACAGTAAAAATTTGAACTAATTCTAATTGTTAGTTATCGAGAAAATCGGTTTTAAAATTAAGCTAAAATTTGCGAATTTTGATTACAAATTTTTATATCTAGCCAAATCTAAATTTGGTACATCTTGGATATATCTAGCCAAATTTGGCGTACCTTGAATATATCTAGCCAAATTTGGTGCATTTGATGAGAAGTGACTTGGCATACCATAATAAAAAAATCTTAAAAGGTTCTAAAAAATGTGATAGTGATTATAAGCTATTTGTGATTATATAAAGGTATTTTATATATAAAAAAAATGGTAGTTAAATTTTGTGTGATTATATAGATATTGTGACTATAGAGGAGGTGATTGTAGAGGAGAAAGACTATAATTAAGTATAGGTAATATCTAAATTTTGTATTTATACAAGTCTTAATTTAAATTAATAAATAATTTATAATATAAAAACTGATCAATCCAAATAAATTTTTTGTATAAGTTATAGCATACAATTACTTAGATAAACAGGCAGAGTAATTAATTAAATAGTTACTGTGATTTAATAAAAACAGTTAATTAATACTAAAAGTAGTTTGCTAGTAAACTAAATTCATTATCATATTTTACACTATGGTTTAGTAAAATCACTATAAGGATTACTTTAATTGAACGCCTGTCAACTGGAGAATAGGCGAAATGTAGCGTGCTTCCATCTAAAAGTTTTTTCTTACTAAGTTAACGATACATGTTCACTGATTGAAAATTGTAGAGCTCATCGAGACACATCTAACAGCGGTTAGATCATCCAAATCGACCCAGTGGATAGCGAGATATCATCAAAAAACGATTGGCTAACTATATAAAAATCTGTAATGGAAATCACATATGAAAATTACTATAGGCGAAATGTGGCGCGCTTCTATTTAAAACTTTTTTCTTACTAAGCTAATGATATATGCCCACTAATTGAAAGTTGTAGAGCTCGCCGAAATGCATCTAACGGTAGTTAGAACATTCAAATCGGCCCAGTGGATAGCGAGATATCATCAAAAAATGATTGCCCAACTATATAAAATCTCTGTAAATAATGCTTGTTTATAGAGATTTTATATAGTCGACCAATTGTTTTTTGATAATATCTTGCCATTCACTGAGCTGATTTGGATGATCTAACCACTCTTAGATGTCTCAATGAGCTCTACAACTTTCAATTAGTGGGTATATATTGTTAGCTTAGTAAGAAAAAAGTTTTAGATGGAAGCGCGCCACATTTCGCCTATAGTAATTTTCATATGTGATTTCTGTCACGGATTTTTATATAGTCAGCCAATCGTTTTTTACCGATATCTCGCTATCTACTAGGCCAATTTGGATGATCTAACTACCATTAGATGCATCTCGACGAGCTCTACAACTTTCAATTAATGGACTTGTATCGATAACTTAGTAAGAAAAAATTTTAGATGGAAGAACTCCACATTTCGCCTATATGATCACTCTTCAGTTGACAGGCGGATTATTAATTAATTAATCTTAGTACTTGTACACAATCTCAAGACATCCTACGGCCAATAAAAATTTTTTAGACAAATTATATAAAAACTGGACTGGAACTAGAACTAGACCTAGTTCCAGTGGAACAGTTTATCCAGTTCAGTTTTTAAAACTGGACTTAGGACTGTACCCAATACTGATCACACCCAAGCAATCTACCAATTAAATTTGAAGATCAGGTATAACTTGCAAAATTTTTTTGTGTAACAAAATAAAGAAATTTTTCTAAAATTTGTAATATCAAACAATTTTATCTACATAACCACCTTTTACGTTCTAACAAAAAAAATCCTTGCAAAATTTTGGTATATACTGTTAGCTACTTTAATATCTAACACTAACCCTTACTCTAACTTTATATTAATTAGGGTTCTACAATTTGATTTAATCTTTAAATATTTGAATTAAATATTTAATCAATTCAAATTCAAATTTGACTATATTTGATTTGATCAAATTCAAATATGGCTAAATTTGATTTGATTTGACAAATATTTGATTTGATTTGAAAATTACTATTAAAAATTCAAATTTAAATCAAATTCAACTTCAAATATTTGGAGCAGAATAGCGAGAAACAAAGGCAATTAAGAGCCTAGAACCTGAGACAGAGACTACAGCGCACAACTGGGCATACTTCTGGAAGATAATTAATATGACAAAAGGAGTGCATTGTAATACAAGAAGGATAAGTGCAAGAAGAAATGCACTAATAAAGTGCATAATGGAGAAACTCCTGACATTGGAGGAACTCAACATGAGACGACCAGATTTTTATACAATAGTGGAGTGCCAAGTATGTTAGGACAAGGTTAAGGAAACACAGTCACACTTAGCATCATGTAAAGGACAGCAAGCCTATGGAAAAGAATCCAAAAAGCAACCATAGCAACAGCTTGTAAAGGGCTAGAAGAAGAAGAGAAAGTCTGTGTTCCTCCATATGTATATATACAACTCTATACAGAAAAACAAAAGCAGAAGAGGTCGCAACAAGAGAAGCCCTTATCAAGGGTTTAATTTCAGAAAATACACATGAAAGATTAATACAGATATTAAAAAGGAAGTTGAGACAGAAATTTGTAAGTATGGTAGTAAAGACAGCTTGGAACACATTTTACGAACAAGTGTGAAGAATTCGATGTGGAAAAGTCAACGAATGGAAGAAGGAAAAGAAAATAACAGGAAAGATGAAGAAAGGACCAAGAGAAAAAAAGAAGACATGTGTGGCAAAGAAAGTGAACCAACAGATGAAAGAAAAAAGGAAAAGGCATCTAGAAGAGAAGGAAGAACATGTGAAAAAAGAAGCGAGGAAGGCATTGTTGGGGCTTGTTGTAGATGGGAGAAGACCCTTTTACTTCAGACTTTAAGTAGTCAGACAAGCAGTCTATTTTATCTGAGATAGTGTAGCAGGTTGCACTTAGGTACCGTCTGGGTGGCTGGGTGATACTAAACTTAAGTATTAGGTAGTTCTATGTAGTTACAAATGTAATTTCAAGAATCTTAATAAAGTATTAGCGTAACTGCTTAAGTTAAAAAAAAATTCAAATATTTGAATCAAATCAAAATCAAATTCAAATTGACCCAATATTTGATTTAATTTAAATTTGAGGAACCCTAATATTAATTTAAATTTTTGATATAGATATTTGCTCACGGATCTATGAACTGTATTTACATATATATGTGCGATGAATTAGCATATCACAAGGTGTGTTGCATATATTTATTATTTATATAAAGTACTAGTACTTCTCTAATATTTTTCTATTTAAAAGCATTAAATTCTACTAGGATAATAACTTTATCACTTTCTCACTGAAAAGTCATCTAGGAGGTAGTATAATCAATTCTTGCATGTACCTTAGAAATATAAAAAAAACCAGGTATCACAATTTTCATTTCTTTTTTTCTTAACTTCTTTGATTATTCTTTAGTATTGAAGCTGTGATGAGAAAGTATCGAGAAGGAATAGCTTGAATTATTATAAGGGCTAGAATGAGAGCTTTGCTTTTCTTTTGTAAGAAAATAAAAACTCAATTTTGTTTATCAGTACGAGTTCAACCAGTTGTGTGTAATAAAAAAAAATTTCTAGCTATTTTTTAAAATAAATCGAATTAAAATAAAATATGTAAAGTATAAAAAAATTTTGAAAATAATTTTTTAGAGGTATATTTTTTAGAAAAAATTAATTTTAGAGTAGAGTTTATATTAACAAGTATAAGTGGGTTTAAAAGATTAAACAGAAATGCACATGCATATAACTTATATAAAAACCTTATTATAAAAACCTCCAAGTCACGATTTTTGTTTCTTTTTCAGGCTTCTAGGCTCAATTATTTTATATAGTGAAAAAAAATAGCATATGAATATATATTATAACTAATAAAAAACTTTAATGCCCAGGTATCATGATATTTATTTATTTTCTCAGGCTACCAGTATTTTCTAACAATTTATAATATTGATATATATAAAAAAGTTTTTTAGAATCATAAGGTAAGTATGGGTATTATAGCGCAGTACCAATTATAATGCATACGTAATATCTTGAGATTCAGTGATCAGAATCAGATGATTTTACTACTATTAGATTCATCTCATCGAGACAAAGCGAATAATAGTAAAGTTATCTAATTCTGATTACTGGATCTAAAGATATTTGATGCCTAAATAATTAAATAAACTTTTAAATTTTTAAGCTTTAATAAAATCTAATGTAGAATGTTGATAGTGACATTTTTTATTAAGTAAATCGACCTTCATTATTAAGGCAATTTTGTTCATCATAACAAATTCTGCTTACCTCTAAATTTTCATAAAAACTGGATAATTTTTTACTAATATTCATTTGTAAAAAACTTATTGCGTCATAATAGATTCTTTGGGTACAAAATCGTATTTTATAAAAATCAATTAATAAAAAATTATCTGATTTTTATAAAAATTTAGAAATAAGTGGAAAATATAATGATGAATAAAATTGTCTTATTAATTAAGTTCGATTTACTTAATAAAAAATTTTCTAACAGTGCATCAAAGTTATTTTTTTAGTCTTTTAAAATTTAATCTTTTATTGTGTGTAACTTGTGATATAGTAATTAGAATAAAATGATTTTGGTACCATTCAACTTGCCTCATTGAGATGAATCGAATGGTACCATAATCATTTGATTCTGATTGCTAGATTACAAGATATCACATGTGCATCATAATTGGCACACATATAATAATTTGTTGATTTTTAGCTTTTATTTTAATTTGCAATATCATGTGCTCTAGTAATTAGTATCGAACGATTTTGGTACCATTTGATTCATCTTGATGTGACAAATTGAACGATACCAAAAATGTTCAGTTTTGATTCTTAGATCATGTAATACTGGTCATAAAATTTAGTTATACCATAATACTCATATTCACTTTATCATCACAAAGTATAACCAAGTACTTGTGAAGTACTTGTTAAGTACTTGCTAAATACTTGGTCATATCAGCTGATTTAGATAATTTATAGTAGTGCTTATTTTTAAAACTTTAAAGCTAAATAATTTTTGATCTACTGGCCCATTTTAAATAATTTTACTACCAAAATGTTCATCTCTTTAAGTCAATTCCAACGAGCCCAAAATTATCAAAATGCAATCACAGGATCACGAGATAATGCACTGTTAAATAGTGATATACCTAGAGAGTGGGGTTGATGGGTTAGTCTACTATTAGTCCTATGTATAACCCATCAACCCCACTCTCTAGGTGCGTTACTATTTGACAGCGCATTATTTCGTGATCCTGTGATTGGATTTTAATAATTTTGGGCTTATTGGAATCACCTTAAAGACGAACATTTTGGTAGTAAAATCATTTAAAATGGACCAATAGATCAAAATTATTTAGCTTTAAAGTTGTAAAAAAAATAAGCACTTCTTATAAATTATCTAAATCAGCCCATATGTTTAAGTATTTACTTGATATAAGGTATGTTGAAATTAGTTTAATAAATAATTGAATTAAGTATTTAGTAAGTAATTATAACAAGTACTTAATAATTAATTATAATAAGTATTTAATAAGTAATTTTAATAAGTACTTAGTTATATTTAAAAAATTAAATAAATTGTTTACATTTATTAATATTAATATAAAGTTATTATTTATAAATTATAATTATATATGCATAAACAAAGTTAAAATTAAAATTGGTACTAGGGTCAAAATTGTATAAAAATTATTTTTTATTAGTACCTGAACATAAGTTTACTTGTAAAATTTTGAGCTATAACAAAATGAGATAAAAAAATTTTAAATAAAAAAAAATAAAGTTATAATAGTAATCAATAAATATAAAAATCAATTACTTATTTAATATTAAATAATTATAGTATATAATAAGTGTTAAAATTAATTATTTATTTAATATAATTATTTAGTATATAATAAATATTAATATTTAATATTAATTATTTTAGTATATAATAAATATTAAAAATAATTACTTATTCAATACTTATTTTAGAGTATATAATAAATATTTAAGAATTAATTATAGTATTAAAATTAATTATTTATTTATTACTTATTATTATAGTATATAATAAGTATTAAAATTAATTATTTATTTAATACTTATTATTATAGTATATAATAAATATTAAAATTAATTACTTATTTAATACTTATTTTTAAAGTATTTAATTTGTATTATAATTAATTACTTACTTAATACTAATAATTATAAGTATCTATAAAATACTTAAAACTAATATTTATTTTGTATTAAATAATAATAGTAAAAAAATACTTGTTACAAATATATATAAATGCTTATAGAATACTAAGTATTTAAAAAATAATATTAGCAAGTATTTATTTAATAATACTATTTAATTTATATAAGATATAATAGTAATTAATTTAATTCCTGATGATGAACTATAAACATTGTACAATAGTTCTTTAAAATTTCCTTAACTCATATATATGGGTAATGAGATACGATAAACCTGTTGAATTATCTAATTTAAATTTTTTTAAATTTTTATACTGAAAATAATCTATCTGTTCATTGTACTCCAAATTATTCTAAATGAGTATAGTCCAAAAATAAGCTATTTTTCATTTTTTGTATTCAAAATTGCCCCAAAAAAGGTAGCTTAATTTCAGACACATCCAGTAATGCTAGTGCATCACTTGTACTCTCGAATGAGTTTTGCATTGTATTAATATTTACAACTATCATTGCTTCTATCTAAAAGCATTCTTGAAAACACTCCAAATTATATAGTAAAGTAAAATTAAATTAATGAATCATAACAGTAAACAAATTTATATTAACAAATTATTTTATCTTTAATAATCTTCATGTTTATCATTCAGTAAGTTCTTTATAGTTACTTAATGCAGATGTATCATTTGGTTTAATTTCTAATAATTTGTTCAAATTTCCAAATGATTCTTAAAATTCACAAGTGATTCAAAATTTTCTAATACAAATGCATTATATTACTAATTTATTTAAATCTACAAGGGAATCTTTTATTCATTTAGTAAAATACATTGCATCAGGAATAGAATTTTACAAAAGTCAAATGAAAGATATGGTCTAATAGCCATGTTTGATAATTTATGTATATATTTACATATGTCCATAATTTCGTGCATTTTGTTTGCTAATATACGTCTTTTCTTTTTATATTTTATGGGGAATTATCCTGTGAACTATGTATTCGTTAAAAAAATAAACAAAACAATAGCACCAAAAATACCTATTATGAAGAGAATTCATGCTTAATTTACTTTAATTTTAACAAAAAACTGCTCACATGATGATAATATCAAATACAAAAAACATTAAAATTCTATTTATTTAAAAATAAAACATCAAGACACATTTAACTTTTATCCTAACAGGAACTCTAGAATTCCAAATGATAAAGATATCTCTAAAAACAACAACTTCTGAACTTACTCTAATGTGAAAAAAATATGATAAAATTATTCTAATCTTAACTAAAAGCAAAGTAGCAAGTTATATCAAAAAATCCAAAATTAAACATCTTCTCTTAAAATTTCAAGAAATATAAAATTAAATATGCCAGAATGATATATTTTTATATGCTAAACAAGTTTTCTTAAGGCACAATGCTAGAATCAATTAGTAAAATTTGGAGAATTATAATATTTTATATAATTTTATTAATAAAAATACTAAAAAATTCTATTATTCTTCAAATTTTATTAATTGATTCTAACTTTATGCTCTAAGAAAATTTGTTCAGCATTCAAAAATATATATATTATTTTGATTTATAAAAATAGATGTGATAATTTAGTTTTTAGCAAATTACTAAAAATTTATATGTAATAATTGAATTTTCAGCAAATTTACTTGATTTTAGGAGTAGCAAAAACCTCCAAATTTTGCAGATCATTTATGACCTATATTAGAGATGTTCAGGTCCTGTTAAAATAAAGATCGAGTGGCAATAATAATCTTTAAGTTTGCAGATATAATTACAAATAACTATGTGACTTCATCGATTGATATAGCTACATAGTTAAGACTTAATTAAATTTAACTTGTATTTAATAACTGTTCATATGAATTTTATAAACAGCTTTATGCACTAGTTTATGTAGTCAATAAGATAGCTGCGCAGCATGCGTTGCCGCACAAGACCAGTATGATTACATGCGCCAAGTAAGAGAAAACCTGTCATCGGTTTTCAATCAAACTTTCATTGGATTTAATCTATTTGATTTACTTGCTGGATACAATATATATATGATTATATTAATTATACATGTATTTTCTTGAAGCACAATCATTAAAATGGATAATTAAACTTCAAACTTTCACAATCTTTTTTTATAATTTGTTTGGCTACTTGTAGTTTTTGTAATTTATTTTTTTTTATAATCTGTTTGATTATTTGTAATTTCTGAAATCCTTTTTTTTATACAATCTGTTAAACTATTTGTAGTTTTTAAAACCTTTTTTTTTTACAATTTTTAAAATTTTTTAAAATTTGTCTTCTATTAATTTACTAATTAAAAAACATTGAGTTTAATAATATTATTTGATACATCAATATTAATTACATCAATATTTCAATATTTGGTATAGTCCAGTGCAAAAAGATTTGTACCTCAAGCACTAAAATTAATTTTGTCCATATAGAAAAGTTCTTCAATTTTAATATTTATTTATAATTTTTTATACCAAATAAAGTAGGTTCTAGGCTATCTTTTGATATATTTTTTGTCGCTATTTTATAAATATTTTGTTGAGCAATAAAACCATATATTCAGCATATGCAGGGCTATGCACTTGGGTAGTACAACACTATTACACTGCATATGGCTTGCGATAATGCCTAAAATCTAAAATTTTTTAAAAAAAATCTATTTTTTTTTAATTTAATTGAATTTTTTCAAAAATTTATTGCTCAACAAAATATTTATAAAATAGCAACAAAAAATATATCAAAAGATAGCCCAGAACCTACTTTATTTGGCATAAAAAAATTATAAATAAATTGTTAAAATTGAAGAACTTTTCTATATGGACAAAATTAATTTTAGTGCTTGAGGTACAAATCTTTCTGCACCGGACCATATATCAATATTAAATATATCTATATTAGGCTATTAATATTAAATAGTCAATATTAGATATATGTTGTTCTTACTACTAAGGTAAAAAAAGTGAATTTATATATTGATTAGTAGAAAAAACAAAAAAAATAATACCTCTTATTAATAAAATTTTTGATCTTTTTTAAAAAAAAATAACTTTACTTAGAAAATAAAGATAGATAGATATCTTAGTAAAAAAAAAGTTATACTATTGGTAAAATTTTTTTAAACTTTAATTTAATATTAGTATATTTTTTAACTATAGCAACTATTTTTAGTAAACTTGTTCAGCAGATCAAATTACACTATGATAGTATTAGATTTGTAATTTTTAAACTTTTTTTACTAATACAAAAATTCAATTAATTGATAATCCAAATAAGATCGGCAATATTGCCATATTGGGACAATAGTAAATTTTGGGGATAAGTGCAATATAAACTTTATTACATGCTAAAATCTAACAATCGTAACTATGAAAAGTGATTTTTTTATTAAGTTAACAGCTTAAGCACATTAATTGAAAGTTGTAGAGCTCATAAAAACATATCCAATAGCAGTTAGATCATTCAAGTTGGCCTAGTATATACTAAGATATTGCAAAAAACTGAATAGCTAACTATACTGTATAAAATTTTATTTAAACAAACTAGAAATTTTATATAGTCAACCAATCATTTTTTAGCAATATCTCAGCATATACTAGACTGATTTGAATGATCTAACTACCATTAGATGCATTCTAGTAAGCTCTACAACTTTTAATTAATTGACTTAAGCTGTTAACTTAATAAAAATTTTCTTTCCATAGTCACAGTTATCAGATTTTAGCATATAATAAAAAACATAGTAATTTCTTCCAAATTCTAATATAAACATAGTGCTGATTTTATCCAGATCAGTAATTAATTGATTTTTTTAATTTTTACAAATTCAGTATAACATAGTACAAAAATTACTGTTTTTATTAGTTAAAATTAGGGTGCACTACAGTGCAAATATATTAAAAACTTAAACCCTTTTGGAATAAAAAAAAACAAAATAAAAAATTATATTTATTAAGTAATTATTTTTTTATTGGTATAGTAAGTATAAGTTTTTAATAAAGATATAGGGATAAGTAATAAAAAATTAAACAAATTTTTTATAATAAAATTTTTTGAATTTTAAACAAAAATAGCTTAACAAAAATTTAATCAACTTTATAAATTTTTTTTAAATAGAGGTTGTACCCGAAATAAATTTCAAATTCCAGATAACCCGCCCATTTACCAGATTATTACCGGGTCACAAACTGGATTGTTTTAAAAAATCTGGGTTACCCGGGTGACCCGTTTGACCCGGTTTGTTTGATTGGCTAATGCAAAATTGAGGTAGCTCTTAATGGTATGTAATTTTTTTAGAGGTTGTACTCGTTAAAAAATTTAAGCTCCGGGTTATTTACCCGTTTACAACATTATAAGCTGGGTCATCTTAATAATCTGGGTAACCCGGTTTTTTTGATTGGTTGATGCAAAATCATAAATTCTCTTATATGCATTTTTTTTAAAAAAACTACGTATAATGATAATGGTAACTGATAAATTTATTTAATTTTTATATATAAAATTTAATATATAAGTTTAACCGGCCTAAAAATCATTCAGCAAATTTACAGGTGCTCCGAGAATCATGATAATAGCTGTAACATAATCAGTTTATTCTCCAACAGCTAGAGGCCGTTGAAAAATAAACTGGGTTTAAATAATAATATTTAAAATGACCTCACTCCCAACGGACATATGTATTGTACATACGTTTGTACGTCACATTATCATGCTTATGGATAATTAATCTGGGTCACCCGGTTAACGATAGCTATGACCCGGTTGACCAGTGTTAACTGGATTACCCGGGTAACACTTATACGGGTACAAGCTCTATTTTTAAATTAATTCTATAAACTTATAGAATTAATTTTTAAAAAAAATTATCAATTATGTTATTTTGATTTAAATTTTAAAAAAATTTACTAAAAACATTTGTTTGATTTCTATTGACCCAATTCTATATATAGCCAAATTATCTTTTAGATTTAATATAGAAAAGAAAACTAGGAGGTTTGGACTAACTAGAGATCTAAACCAGATGCAATTTCTTTACCCAGGGCACCTGTGTGAATTGAAATTGTTGACCCAGATGAAAACGAGTTTTATATATGTTTATATCATTTATTGATTTCTGTTAGTTTAGAATCATTTTTGAATTAACGAATAATTGTTACACAATAAAGTAGGCTTTGCTATTAAATGAAGTAATATGATTTAATACACAGAACAATTATTCAATATGAATTAACATACTAACTAATTTGACCCAAATTTCAAATTAGTGATCCAGGTTATCTTTTTTGACATGGATGATCTAGTTTACTATAACTCTGTTTAGAATTCTCGAACTAACTATATATCTATTTTAAATATTCTAGTAAAGCAGTTAAGATTGGTCAAAGAGCAAAAAATTAGATCATTTAAATAGACAATTTCTATAATTGGATTGCAAATATGATAGCTAGTATAAAACCTTAGAGCAGACTACTTAAATTAAATACCAAAAGAGTATATATAGCTAGTTGTACTCTTATTAGAATTGGACTGAGTTACCTGGGTTTGGGTCCAATTTGATACTACAAAAGTTCAGGTTGGTCCCATATTTTTAGGCCTATAATTATTGTAGTTCAGGTTCAGGCTAAGCCTGCTAAGATACTAGGTTGGATTAGGCTTTACAAAAAAGCCTACAGGTACTTAATAGGCCCATTAAATTTTATAGCTATTGATTTCTACATATTCAATATTATTAAAAGGATATGTATTTATAATATTTAAAATATAATAAATTTCTATGTACATATGTATATAATACTAGTATTGCTAGTTATATAGATTAATAATTAGAAAAAAATACAGAAAAATTATTTACTAGCCAGTATTTAAATTTGTAGTTTTTTTATTACTAATCGACTTTTAGTATTAGTATTCTATTGTATAGTTGTTACTATTGCTAAGTTACTTTAATTTGTAGTGTAGTTAGATTTAGAATAGTATAGTAAATAAAACCAGATACAGTATAGTAGTTAAAACTAGATAAAGCTTGATCCTCAAATTAATAGGCAGAAAAAGATATGAAATTTGGTCTAGATTTTGAGGTTTGTTTAGGTCTTGCTATAGAATAATTAATCAAAGCTAAGTATATCTTTTATTTCTTGTATATAGTTTTTTTTGAGGCAGTTCTATTTTTACTCTACTTATATAAATCTTATTTTAGACTAAAAAACTAAACATAGTACAGTAGTTAGATTCAGAATATTAAAAACTAGATATAGTATAATATAGTAGTTAGATTCAGGATATTAGAACTAGACAGGATATTAAAACTAAATATAGTATGGTAGCTAGAACTAAACTTAGCACAGTTGTTAAATTCAGAATATTGGCTAAACGTAGCTTAGCACAGTAGTTAGATTTGGAATATTAGCAGAACATAGCATTTTATTTAGATTTAGAATATTAAAACTAGACATAACATAGTAGTTAAATTCATAATGATAAACTGTACATAGTATTATAGTTAAATTCAGAATACTAAAACTAAGTGCAATATGATAGTTAATTTTAAGGATCCCAAAATATATATAGGTCAGGTTAATTATAAAATTATTAAAAATAGAAAGATCTATAGAAAAAATCTCAAAAAAGCAAAAAATTATGATAAATAGAAATGATTAGTATAAAAAATACCAAAAATAAGCAAACTAATACCTGACCTATTTATGCAGATTTTGGGGATCCGATGTGTGGTAGTTAGATTCAGAGTTACTGTAAAATATGTACCTGTGTTTCTGGGTATTTATATAACTCAATCTTTGTACCTAGGTACTTCTACACTATATTGAACAATATATTTTACTATTTTTACTGTACTTATATACCCTGTAGGGTTTCTCAAATTCAAATCAAATTAAATATTGGATCAATTTGAATTTGATCAAATCAAATTGACCCTGATTTGAATTTGATTTGATTCAAATATTTGAATTTGAATTTGATTTGAATTTGAATTTTTAATAGTAATTTTCAAATCAAATCAAATATTTGTCAAATCAAAATCAAATTTGGCCATATTTGAATTTGATCAAATCAAATATAGTCAAATTTGAATTTGAATTTGATCAAATATTTGATTCAAATATTTGAAGATCAAATCAAATTGCGGAACCCTAGTATCCTGGATATAAGTCATGAACTAGTGTTTCAAACTGACAGAAAGTACACTATATAGAGGGTGCACAGGTTTGTATTTTACAGTAGTTTTAAATATAATATAGTAGTTAAATTCAGGGGATAGATCCTAAATATATATAGTATAATAGTAAATTGTTGTGTATATGTAGTATAATAGTAATTATTTATATCAGTTACACAATTTGTCACAAAGATTAGATAAGTAAATTTTTTATTATGTAATTTGAGTGATCGATATTTATATAATAAACTCAATTTTTATAGTAAATTGCAATAGTAAACCTTTTCAACCATTATTTTTAGGAGTTTTAAAAAAAAATTTTATAACAAAATATAGTGCTTTAGCTATACAAGTACTTTTTGATTTATAAATTTGAAACAAAAAAATAATAAACTTGAGAATAATTATGCCTTCAAAGTTGGCTTTTGGTTTATTTTTATATAATACTTGTATTGGGTCCTTGCTTTAAAAATTTTTTAAAAGTATAAGTATAAACTAACTAAGCCTACTCAATATGATTACAAGCTACTGAAGTTATTAAAAAAGTTATAAGACTTAGGTAGTTTTATGTGAAATTATTTGTTATTGCTAATAAAGATAATAAAAAACTAAAATTTAAAAAATATAATTGATTTTAATATTGTAAAAAATACTCATTATAGTTTAATTTTTTGCTTTTTTGGGATCCTGATTTGGTAGAGTTTCAGAAGTTTTATCTTTTATAAATATAGTTATAAAAATTGAGTTAGTACTAGAATATAGTTATAATTTACAAAAAAAGTATAATATTTTAATAACGAATAAATTTTTAAATATTATTCTTAAATTATTTAAGTTATTAAAATTAAGAACAAAGTAGTCAAGCACTATTATTATTTTGATCAAAGATACAAACTTTTGAATTTTTACTTTTTAACCATATTTAATAAAAGTTTATTTAAATATTTTTAAGAATAAAATACTACAAAACATGTGCTACTCTTAATATAAAAAAAATATCAATTTTTTTTTTTTAAATTTCCTAGCATGATCGCTAGGGCGCAGTTGGCGCTCATTTATTAATGTCATTTTATTGTCACCAGTCTAGTTTACATGTGTGTTAAGTCTGTCATATGACAGTCTGGGTCCCTGGCCCCGCGGTGTAGGACCCCGTTCTCGAGTCTGCAGTTCCCTAGCACATATGACCCCTAGACGGCGCCTTATTTATACATGTTACATTTTTATAATGTTACACTATTTATGGAAGTGATCCTATTCTAAAGATCCTTTAGAAATCCTATTCTAAAGTTCCTATTCTAATTTTTTCAACTGGTAACAACCAGCTGACCCATTTACAACCTGGGGATTTCACGGGAACTGTCCATGTATTCGACCAGAATTGCGCCGGAGGTATTCATATTCAACCAGAATTTCGCCAGAAGTATTCGTGTTCAACCGGAATTGCGCCAGAGGTATTCAAAATTTGTGACCGGATTTCCACTGGAGGTATTCTTTTTGTCTTCAGCTAAGATCTGCTGAGAAATTTTTCTAGTGCTACAACCAGTGCACTATTTGTGGTTAAGATTATCCAACCGTGGTTCTAGCATCCTGGTTCAAGTTCGTCTGTCTCATGACCGCATATAGTTATTCTTGTCCTCCAGTAGGACTTGAACTGGCGCCTTGCATTTGGAGACCTGGGAGCGTAACCACTTCGCTACTGACCCGCAGGTTCCTATATCAAATTTTTAGTATAAAATCCTATTAATAAATTTCAATGCTGCTATATACAAAATGAAATACTGTAGATGGAATCTAATATTTATAAAATAAAAAAAATATAAAAAAATTATACAATAAAAAGCAGAATATGATTTTGAATAGACTACTTAGCAATATAAAATTTAAAAAAATCTGTAAAAATCTATAACTATTTAACTTGTCTATTTCTGGAGTTTGACTTTACACACAAATTCATAGTCATAAAAACAAAGCCTAAAATAGCTTAAAAAGTTGTTAAGTGATAAATCGCAAATAAAGAGTCAAAAATGATAATTAATTTATAATAAATTACGGCAGGCATTTAATAGTAAATTTCTATATTGTGCAAATAGGGCTTTTCTACATATAAAAGTATTTTTTACTAATTAAACCTTTTATAATTTCTAATTAAATTTTCCAGAACTAACTTTTCTGATTCTAATGATAGTTAAATCATTTAAATCGTGTTAGTATATGACATGATATAAGTATTTATTGATTGTTTACTATAGGGTTTTTTATTATGATCAGAAATGTACAGCATTTCACTTCTATATAAGGCAATTAGTAAATCTTCGCTGATTTTTACTATGAAATTTTAACTCTTTAACTGCAAATTACCACTTAAACTTATTATTTATTTAGTCCATTTGATACCAAACAAATTCAAATTAGTTTGTATAAAACTATTGTAATCTTATTTAATTACCAATAATATAACTTTAAATAAGAAATATGGTCTAGAGTGAAAAGGTTTATACCTTAAAAATGAATTTAATTTTTGTACTTAAATAGCTTAATAAATTATGATTAAATATTTCTAATTTTTTTATATAAAATAAAGTAGGTTATAATTTATCTTTTTGTATAATTTTTATTATAATAATATAGTTTTATTTTAACTATTCATTATATTTTTTTACTATATAAAATATATAAAAATTACTATTAAATATATAGTAAATTTTACAATTGATTTTTTAAGAAAGTTAGCATAATAAAACTTTTTATTTTATCAAAAAAATTTTATATTTTTAATAATCCGAATACTAGTCACTTTTAATAAATTAAAAATATTAAAAATTATTTTGTAAAAAAAAAAGTTTACTAATAACTATTTGAGGTACAAACCTTTTTGCACCAGACCATATATATAATAAAATATTAGTACTATTTTAAAAGATCAAGATTAAATGAATAATATTGAATTAACAAGTGATCTACATACTATAAAATAGTTTTTCTAGATTTTTTCTATTATATTTATAATACACCAGCCCTTTGAAGATGTATTTTGTTGAAAGATTTTATACTAGTGCACCTAGTAAAACACTTTATAAAATAAGAAGTTGTTAATCTGAGAATAATTTGATAAAAACAAATAAAATAATTGCATACATTCAAGAGTATAGTTATTTATAAAGAGAAGTTTGTTTTTTGTATTTTTTATACTAGTTGATTTGTAGAAACCCAAGCAACAATTTTATTTGAAAAACTTTATATATTGAGACTGAGGTTCTAGATGAAATTTTTAAAAAAGTAAATTTGTGTATTTGAATAATTTATAAAAACCATAGGATAAAATTTTAAATGTGACAAATTGTATATCTAATATGTATGTTTTTTTAAATTCTTCAGTTAGGACCATGTCATTAATTACCTAATTATTTTTTATCAAAGGCCTACTTCTCTTTTTTCTTAATATATATTATATATAGTTAGGTTTTTATATATAATTTTAACTTTTTTTACACTCTCCCCTTCTAAAAAATCACCTGATTTTTGTCATACTCCTTATTAAAAATTCTTTTATTGTTCTTATTATACTCATAGCAAAGTGAATTAAATAGAAGTATTAACAGTGTAAATTGTTATTTCTTAAACTGTAATTCAAGAAAATTCGTCAAGATTTTTTTTTAGAAATATTACAACTTTTTAAATAAAATAAAAATTGATTAAGTATATGGGGATATACTTTATTTATATAATATTTTTTTTAAAATATATTTTATAAACTTTATTATAAAAATTTTTTAAAAATTATTAATAAACTTTAAAGCAATAAAAGTTTAAAGTTTTTATTTTAAAATTATTACTACAAAATTTTTTTTTAGATTTTCTTAAATTTTATATGTTCCTGTTTATAAAAAAATTTTCACTTCTAATACAAGTTCTAATTTTTATAAGTTAATTACCAAAGTTGCAATAATAAAAGTTGTAATTTTTTTATAAACTACAATATTCTATTAAAACATGAAGCTAGAGCTAATTTTTATAGTTTAAAATTTGTCTATTTTTAGCTTATTAGCAACTTAACTTTTTTTTATAATATAAAATTAAATATTACTATAATACAATCCTTATTTTAATATATTATTAAAAAAATTTTTAATTAAATATTTTATTATAGTTTAAGAAATAATAACAAGCTAAAGATTTGTGAAACTTAATTAAATTAGTCAAAAAGTCATTTATCTAATTTTTTAGCAAATAATCTGGATTTAACAACTGCTTTTAATCTTATTGTTTCTATATGGGATCTTTGCTAGGAAAATGACCCTCTGAGGCTATATAGATTTTATGAATAAAATTCAAAATTATTAGCTATTTAATAGTTTAATTTAAATGATTTTTTTATTTCATAAAGTTCACTAGTCTCTACAGTATAAAAAAAAGTTAGTGAATCAGATTATTGGATAACTGGCAAATTTAAATTTTGTTTATAAAATCTACATGGCCTCGAAAAGTCATTTTCCTAGCAAAGATCCCATATATGTGAGCCAACAGGCCAGATCAGGCCTAGATAAAGCTTAGTCAGTTCGACCCAGGTCTGGCCTGTCTAGGTATAACCAGGTTTGAGACCAGGTCTGGCTTGAAAATAATTTTATTAAGCTTATAAAAACCTGGTCTGACTGGCCTGACCTGGCCCATTCCAGACTCTAACTCTTATACATGTATAATTTATAACAAGTAAACTAAATAAATTCTATACTTCAAACAAGTACTTTGAAAATAAAAAAAATAGTAGATTTTATTAAAAAAACTTTATTAGATAATGCTCTAAATAGTTTTTAAATAAATCTATAAATTAAACAAAATCACTTTTGAGTAGTTTTACAAAATATTCTTTGTGTACCTTATATTTCTTAAACTAGTAATATATATTTTGGCTATTCAAAGCCTTTTTTGGTCTTATTTATATTCAAAATATTCAAATATTCAAGATTATTCAAAACTAGTACAAGCTTTATTAATTAATAAATTTATTTAAAAATATATATTTATATAAATTTTTTAGGTGCTAAACATATTTTAGTTAAAATTTAAATAGATTATTTTAATAAAATTTTAAATAAGTTTACTTTATTTAATTGTTTAAATTACTATTTACAATTATATATATATATTACTATTTTAAAACTAAATATAAACCAATGTAAAAAAATTTTTAACCAAAAAAATTATTTACTTACTTTTGGTAAATTCATAAATATTGGTTTTAGATTTGTAGTTATTAATACATTATTATTTTTAGAATAAACCTATATAATGCATCTTGCAATATGCTAATTTATTGCAGTGTATATGTAAATATAATTTGTTAATCTATATAATAACTTGACAAAATAATTTTATATAACAAAAACTTACTATAAAATATGGACCTGTATACCCTGGGTATTTACATATCCCAATCTTTGTACCTGGGTATTTCTATACTATATAATTTACTATATCTACTGTACTTATGTACTCTGGGTATAAGTCATAAACTGGCATTTCAAACTAGCAGAGGGTACACCACATAGGGGTACACAGGTTTGTATTTTACAGCAAATTAATATGAGGTTAGTATTAGAGTTGGGTTAGGGTTAGAAGTTAGAGCAGAGTAATACTATATTAGTTACAGGACATGTTCTTTTTCAGAAGTTTCGAATGGTGTTACTTATAAATCAAATGAGTTGAATCACCTAATTTTAAATATAATAAGACCTCTCTAGATGCATATTTATAAAAAATCTCTCTAAATGCACATATTTTTTGGCCCAACTAATATATCACTTATAGAGTTTTACCACCCTAAATGCATAATCTCTCTAAATGCATGTTTAACTCAATTTGTACTATGGTTCTAACACTATGCTTTTAGAGAGTTCTGACTATATAAATTTATGCAAAATAATTAGTTGAATTAACTTTATTTAAAAAGATACATATAAATCTTTCTTTAAATTTTTAAATACTATATATATATACTATATATATATAATATCCAAACTTTTTAAGAATATTGTATAGTAAAAATGATATATATAATTTTGTACTAATATTAATACCAATGTTTCTTCACTAGATTGTTGTTATTCTTCTAACAAGTCAATTTTACTACAATATAAAATTTCAACTAATAAATCTAACATAAAGGTTGTATATAAGTGAACTCAATTGATATTATTATTAAAATATCATCTTTTACGATCCTATTGGAATTAATCTAAAACATAATGAGGGGTTTCAGAATTAAAGTGTGCGAATCTAATTTTGACAGAAAAAAATAACGTATTTATTTTCAAATGATTGATATATTAACTTTATTTCATTTTCTGATAAATTTGAATTAATAATTCTTTGTTATTAAAACTTATTTATTTCATTAAATGGAAGTCTCTAAACACTCCCATTTCATTTTCCAATTTCAAAATTTTGATACACAAATGAAATTTTTAAACCTCCCATTTATTTCTGAAATACGCTATTTTTTTTTAATTCTAAGACTATTCAGTATAAACATTTTATATGATCTTGCAAATACTCATGATTTTATAAATTAGGAGTCTATAATTCTAATACGCATATTATGCAAACTCCAATTTATAACTATATAATATAAAAAATTTATATAAGGCCACACAAAGTTGATTTTTCGTATTGCATAACCTGTCAACCATTTTTCAATTTTTCAATTTTTTATTTATTTATTTTTTTTTAGGGTCCAATTGTATCAATTATTCAACTTTTAGCTTTTTGTCCTTTTTTTTTTTTTATCCAGCTTCACCGGTGGAAACCCTAATTTATCTGATAGGAAAAGCAACTGAAAAAAGGCTAATCAGTCAATTTAAGTTTTGGATTTCATGTAATGCAAAACAAAATAATTTTGCAGCTATTTTAATTTTGGATTTCATTTAGATTAATTATAATAATAATAATAATAATAATAATAATAATAATAATGATAATAATTAATAATTAATAATAATAATAATAATATTTTAAATAATAATAATAATAATAATAATAATAATAATAATAATAATAATAATAATAATAATAATAATAATAATAATAATAATAATAATAATCAGTCCATCCATCCAGAATTTTGAAAATGAAAAGCCAACTTCGCGTGGTCTAATATTAGATCGTGTTGGCGAAATATTACTATTAAATTGGGTGGTTTTTAAAATTCTCAGTCGTTGGGAAGAGTTAAGATTAAATTGGCGATTTTTTAAAATTCGCAAAAAGATGTGATCCATTATATTTGTGATAATGATCGATTGTCTATTGATTGTTGTACTCTATATACGTTGAAATCTGTAAAGTTCTTTTAAAATCAGAGAATCATTCAATTTTCTGTGACATCATAACACCTTTCTGCAAACAGCAATAATATTGAATGGGGTGATTTTACAAATTCTCATATTAGATCGGGTGATTTTTTAAAATTCTCAATTGTTGGATGAAGAATTAATATTAACTATAGTGATTTTTAAAATTATCAATTGTTGGATGAAGGACTAATATTAGATCGAGTGATTAGTTAAAATTGTTGAACGAAATATTAATATTGAATCAAGTATTTTTAAAATTCTCAACCATTGGAATATTAAATTAGTTGATTTTTAAATTTCTCATTACTGGGTAAAGAATTAATAGGGAATTTCAAAGTTAAAAAGGTGACTTATTTAAAAATGGAATTTTGAAAAATCTTATGTGTGTTTCAAAATTTTGGGTTCGTGTGTTTTAACGTTTTTGATTGTTGTATTTGGAAAAATGTGACCTAAATGTAGGAAAAACTTGCATAATTTACATAAGATGACAAAATTCCCGTGATTATCTGCAATTATTGCGACATTTTTGATCATTAGCATTAATGTCGTCATGGATTAATCATCAATACATAAAGTCAAGAATAATAAGTTTTGTAACATAATTTTTATAATAACCAGTAACAGAATTTTTACAATAACTTACAACTGTTTTCAAAACAGCGTGGTAAGATGCAGATTACTGTACCATGGAGAATTAACGATAGTTCTCGATTTTTAATTTTTACTAAGCAGGATTTCCAAATTCTTTGATTCCCCGTATGGGCATATGGAAATCGTTTTCCACATCTTTTTGAAAACAGCTATAACAGTCCCAATGCAACCCTTCTTTTTTTTTATAACTCAATTCTGGGTTCGTGCGCTTTAACGTTTTTGATTGGTTGTATCTGAAACATGATTTTTGTAATAACTAGTAACAGAATTTTCACAGTATCTTACAACTGTTTTCAAAAAGGCGTGGAAAGATGCAGATTACTGTACCATGGAGAATTAACGATAGTTCTCAATTTTTAATTTTTACTAAGCAGAATTTCTAAATTCTTCGGTTCAAACCTGTATGGGCATATGGAAATCGTTTTCACATCTTTTTGAAAACAGCTGTAACAGTCCCAATACAACCCTAACTATATACTACAATGTGTTACTAGAATTTTTTTGCGATAGAAATTACATTATTTACGTTAGTAAGCAATTTCTATAACAGAATTTTGTGTTTCACTGGAATAGCAAGTTTCGCAATAGAATTTTTATAGTAATTAATGATTATTCCATTGGAAACGAACTTGACCTTACCAAATACTGTGATCACTAGAATAACTCAATCTTGATTGCATACTATGTGTACTGGAATAATAAGTAGGTTTTGTAATAAAATTTTTTACAGTAATACCAATGCAAACTAATTTAACTTAATTATATATTATGATCTTTGAAATAGTGAGCAAGATTCGTACCAAGTTTTACATTAGTTCATGATAGAAATCATGATAATCCCATGTGTGCTATCGCCACCAAAATAATAAATAGGTTCTGTATAGCAGAGGTTTTTTTTGATTTTTAATGGCCGTTCTACCTTATTTTAGTGTATTAGGATGCGTCGATTATAGCCCGGATTTGCATGAAGAGAGTATCTTCATACTTTGCGAAATACAAGGTAAATTTCTAATTATGTTCTATGATTGAAAATCTTATTTTGCATTCGAAACGTAGGAAAGTGCTCTTCTCATGCAAATCCGATCTATAATCGACACACTCCGAAGCACTAAACAAGGTAGAATGGCTGTTAAAAATTGAAAAAGACCTTTGTTGTTTTATAACACGTAATAGAAATCTAAGACAAGCTTAACTTTTACTAAGGTTTGTAACAGAATTTTTTATAGTAACTCACAATAGAAATTACAATTGCAATACAAACCTCAATTTTAACCACACGCTATATATTACTGATATAGCAGGTTTTGTTACAGTAACTTCTGCGAGTTCAACCCAACCTTAACCATGTACTGTATATCGCTGGAATGAGTAGGTTTTTACCAGAATTTTTACAATAATTCACAATAGAGATCATGATAACTTTAATGCAAACTAACTCAAATATATGCTGTGTCCACCAGAATAGAAGGCATGTTTTATAAAGTAACTCACGTTAGAAATTACGATAATTCCAATACAAAACTAACACAATTACATACTATATAACAGATTTTACAATAGCTCACAATAGAAATCTTTTTTAATTGGGCGAAGTATTTAAAGTAAGCAATTAATTTTTATCCATACTGACTTAGTACGTGTATGAACCTAATGATCATTCATTAACCAAAGTTAATAATTCATTTTTTTATTACCAAAAATTAAAAAAATATATTTTGATATTAGAGTATCAACCTAATGTACCTGTTAGCAGTGATACTACAGTACTTTCCAGATAGCCATCTTTTTGAAAATTAAGGGTAGCCCGATTTAGAGTAAGAGTTATATTTAACTATTCTGTTAATATCATTTAATGAAAATTACAGATTCCTGATCAAGCTCGAAATTTTTACGATTTCCGTGGCGGAGCCACGGGTCGGACGCTAGTTACAAATATTACTGTGTACAATAACGATCAATGTTGTATATCACTTTACAAAAAAAACCTTTCGTTCAAATTTTCAAAGTATTTTATTTTCTTCTAAAATATTCGGTTATTGTTAAATTGTCGATAATTCAATAATGCCTCCAAAGAGAACATTTAAAAAAACCACCAAAGAACAAAAACTTGCGTCATGTTTAGGCCACACTAAGTTGATTTTTCGTTTTGCATTATCTGCCGACCCATTTTTTCAATTTTTCAGTTTTTTTTTTGCCAATTGTTCGATTTTTGACATTTATTTTTTCCGCTATTCTCATCCGGTGTCACCCAATGGAGACCCTAATTTCCTGTAATTTCCCGATAGGACTGACGGAAAAAATATGACTACCAACTTAATTTTTTAATTCATTGTTGAGCAAAATGAAAAATGTAACCTTACATGTGAACATTACTCTTAATTCACAGTTAATTAAAAAAAAAAGACCGACTGATCCAAGTTTTCAGATTCCATGTAATGCAAAACGAAAAATGAACTTTGCGTAGCCTAAGCGTGGTTATTGATTCAGCGAGGCTATCTTGCTTTTTTTACCTTAAAAATGATTTACATTAATTATTTCTGACACGGTTTGTGTTTGTAAAGCTTCTTTCACACTTATAGCTTTTGAAGTATTATTACCTATATAATTAGTTAGACCCTAAAGAAAAATTTAGCTCATGTGTCAGATATAATTAAAGACTCCAACCAGAAGGTTAGACATTAAAATTAATTCAATTTGAACTCGATAAAAATTTATTAGTGACGATTGGTTTTGCGCAACTAAATTGAAAAATTTTTTTCTCCGTATACAGATTAGTGATGCCTGGCGAAATGACGAAACCTGACGAAACCATAAGTTTCGTCAATGACGAAACTTGACGAACCTTATGGTTTCGTCATTTCGTCAACGGCAAAATAGTTTCGCCAGGCATCTATAATACAGATCGTTCAATTCTCAATTATTTAACAAATGATTGTGACTTGATCAAAAATTTTCAAATAGATCAATTTATATATATATATATTGTTTTGTTTTTTCTTTCTTTTCTTTTAAATTTGCATCCGAACTTTAATTTCATACCGCACCCGTAGTTTCGAATAATCAATACATTTCAAGACGCTTTGATGTGAACTACAAAGTACTGTATATCATGTATTCCGTCGACAGGATATCGATTGCCATATTCCAGGATCTAATATATTGAATGATTTTTTTTTAAAACATTTCTTTAATAGTGTATTCAATGGAACTTGAAGAACTTTCACACAGGATTTATAATATTTTACGATATCATTATCAGATTTGCTATCAAGAAATTTAGTAAGCATTTCAAATACATTGCGATATTAAAATGAATTTTTCTGTAACTTTTTTTATCACTTTTTTAAAATTACAATATAGAGCGGTTTGAAAGAATAAAAATCTCAATTTCGTCTAATTTCTATAGAATTATTTTGAATTTTAAGCTAATTTCAAATTTACTTATCAAGTGGCACCTAAATTTTCTAACCAAAATTATTTTAGAATTCAATTGTTATATAAATTAATTCGAAATCCACAAAAATTTGATTCGACATACAACACATAGAAATCATTAGGCTTGCATCTTCTCATGTGTTAGGATATTTATTCTTTATTTTTAACTTACGTTCACTAAAAAAATATTATTCTTCGTGATTAAGACCTCTGCATGATTTATCATCACTACGAACCAGTTTTTTGAATTAGACCCAGGGACATAATTTACATTGTTTAATTGTTTTTAATATTTTATATCGTATCCCATAAGTATAATACTCAGCTTTTCACATGCCATTTACGGATATTTAAGTCTTAGGTTTTGTAAGTAGCGACAAACGGTAATTCGATTTATTTATTTATTTATTTATTAATATTCTTTCTTTTTTTTAATAAAAATAGTTATTTACCATAGACGACGAATAAATTGTTAGTATAAATCAATTTCACCAGTAATGGTCTCGCTGACAGGATTGGCCTAATTTATAACGGGCAATTTTCTCAGACCCTAGAAAACGGAACTTGAAACACGAATTCATTATTTATGTACCTTAATAACAACAATATCAGAATAAAAAAAATAATAATAATAAAGTTAAAATTGTATTAAAAGTATATACAAAACATAATAATAATAATAAGGCCAAGCAAACAAATAAAATTGGTTCTCGTTACCCGGCCGGAAAAATTAAAATTTTTTTCTATATTAGCACATATAAATTTTTTTTATTCTCAATGAAAAAAAAAACCATAAAAAAAAATTTTTACTAACATTTTTTGCCGGCCGGCCGGGTCCTATTTGCCTATCTTATGAAACGAGAACCAATTAATTTAATTTGCACGGCCTAATAATAATAATAACAATAATAATAATAATAATAATAATAATAATAAATAATATATAGTTATTGGATGCTTCGCATCTAATAACGGGAGTTATTTGTAAAATAACTTCATTATCTGGCTGTAAAATTTAATGTGACAGCTTATGGGCCCCAAAGGGGCCCAGAAATAGAACATTAAATTTTATTGCCAGATAAACAAGTTATTGGTGATTGGCATTCAATAACGGTGTTATCCGGCAGCTTACGACGACCAGATTGCCAAATAACCAAAGTTATTTGGCAATCTGATCATAGTAAGATGACGGATAATTAATATTATAATAATAATAATAAATAATAATGATAATAAATAATAGTAATATATAAGTAAAATGGTAACTGGAGTTGAAGCGAAACATCTGTAATCGACTATCCGATCGACATATAGCTACGTAGTTAGACTTAACTAGTCTTTAATAACAGTTCACATAAATTTTACAACAGTAGTTAAAACTAGTATATGTAATTAACTGCCAGTTTGCAACCGATATGGCACGTTTTTAACCAGTTAACATCCTAAAATTAATATTCGTGGATTATACATTATGTGTAAAGTTAGAAATTTTCTTCAGTAATGGCAGTATTTTATATATTAAAATGTGTCTATATTCAGATATTTATAATGGTTTAATAAATAAAAAAGTTAAAATTCTTGGTTAAATTTTAAAAATTTTGTTCACACTGAAACGTTTTGTCAACCAAACAATGTTAAACTTCACGTATTAGGCTTTAAAATTTTTTTTAAATGTTTATTTGAACACTTTGTTCCTCAAAAATATTGTCGTATCAGGACTATTACTGTACAGCGCGGCATAGTAAGTGCTTAAGATAAATTATTCGATCCCTCTTAAAGTTTATTTTGTAAGTTTAGAAATATTTCATCAAAATTTATTCTAAGATTGTCAAATTATAAGTATGTAGTTATGATTAGAGATTGTGTGAAAGGCTAAATCGATATTAGTCGACACCTTTTCAATGGACAAATTAAGAATTTTCTGAAAACCCATATATTAGTAGTACCAATACATCAAATTTATATTTAACTTAAATACAACATTAGTGCAAACCTTAAGAATACTAGCATCTAAAAGATAAAAATTACCATACTTATATTCATTTTTGCATTTATTAGCATATAATTTTATTTAAAAAAAAACAGATCAGATTTTGTCAATTACATATGTACGTGTTTATAAAGCAGCATAAATATTATAAATTATATATATATACATATATATATACACATATATATATGAAAAGTTTCGAAATGTCAATATACTTATAAAATTTTACATAATTCCCGTGCCTAAAGGCACAAAGATATGTATTAAAAGAAAAAAAAAGAAAGGATTTGTTAAAAGGTAAAATTACTCGAATTGACGATATTGTATGAAGCTGGATCAAAGGAAAATAAAATCCCGACAAAAATTGACCGGAACTAACCCTAACCCTAACCTAATTTGGGCTACGATAGGAACGATAGGATCTGGGATCAAAAACATCGTATTACATGAAAGGAATGTATTGTTATTAAAGAAATAATTGAAGGAATCTTCTTTAAAGAATGTCTTATTAAAGTTATGGCTGGAGTAGTCTTCTTGACTGAATGTATTATTAAAGCATTGTTAAAGTTATGGCTGGCATCATCTTCCTGACTGAATCATCAACTACATCAGCAGTGTTATTATCTGAAACCTTTGCTATAGACACATCTAGGTTGAAGATGGAGTGGGAATTTCTATAACTTGTGACTGTAAAGTCCCAAAATTCAAACTGCTTTCCCCTAAGACGTTGGGAGTTTCTTTCTTCTTATTCGGCTGATAACGGTAATCTGGAAACATTTTTTTATGTTTGTTAAGTGCCTTGAGTTCTAATTGTTTAAACAACGATCTCACAGAAAGTGGTTGTACTAGTGATTTGTCATTTATATGATATCTAAAAATTTTAGCGTATATAGTACGTACAATACGTACAGTAGGTTGTGCATTCCAACTTTCTGCAGCTAAAGATGAAATTTTTTTACAAACACTTTATGAGGTAATTGATACTTGACTTCAAAATCTCTTCGAAACAAAACAAAACTGTTCTGTGGTCTTGGTGGATTATTGTTTTTTTTAAACAACGTGAAGTTTTTGAAGGGTAAATTAAAATAAAAGAATTAAAGGAATTTCTACTATTTCATATTCATACATATATCGTTAATTAAATCAAGAATCCAATGATCTTTCTGGACTACGTATTATACAACAAGAATAAAAACATCAAACAATGAAGTTAAGTTGAGGTGATCAACTTTACAGTAAGATAGAGCGGATACTTGGTAACAATGAATATTATACTATATATATTCGTTTGGTTACGCAAAATTCATGAATAGCCGTGAATTAGATTATATTTGTTATGAATATTCAACGAATACGCATTTAAGTCTCATAAAATTCATGAATAGTTATGAATATTCGATGACATTTGTTTAGAATTAATATAATCCGAAAATTCAATAAATATCCAAATAAAATCCAGATATTTATTCTATACTATTCGTAGATGACTAAAGCCCGTGAAAATTCCGGGGTGAAATATGATAGTATCTGTAAGATGGAATGGAATCACTTCAACTATTATCATGTATAAATTAACCTTCAAATGAAACAATAAAGCCCAGATTCGTTAGATTTGTTCTGAAGTCTAATCACATAAAGGAAGTTGGCTGAAGAGACCTATCCCTGAGTAATTAAATACGAAGTTTCACCCATTTATTGTTAATCGTTAGTTTGCCCCTGTTACTGTATAAACGTTGTTCTTGTTGTCACGTAATTATATTTAACCGTTGAACGTTACTAAATCCCTAACTGTGTTGCGCGTACGTGAATAAGTACTAGTCGCCAAAACTTAACTTATGTATAAACAATGATTTACTGAATATTTTGGACATTTGTCTTTTTAGACTGTTTCTGGACATTAGCATAACAGTTCACATCTAATCTGGCTTAGAATTTATTCAAGAATGCACACACATATGACAAAATATTAATGAATAGCTCAAGGCAAACAATTATAATAAAATTTTATAATACAGTGAAACCTCTCTAAGTGCACCCTCTATAAGTGCACGACCTCTCTAAATGCAAACTCAAATTCTAGTCCAAATATATACATGACTTCCATATATGCACTTATTCTTATTGTTATTTAGGTGCAATTAGAGAGGTTTCACAGTATTCTGTATAAAGTTCTTCAAATTGCTGAGGTGACAACACCAATGTATATTTTTATCGTAGAATATATTATATTTAAAAGTCTTTTTTTCTAAATTTGTTATTTTTGTCTCGTATTATATTATTTTGCCGTATTTATACATATAAATTTTTTTTATATTATAGAGTTAAATAATGTCTTTAGTTACCATGAAAATGCTTGATCAATATCAATCCGTTTTCGTCTTTTGCATATTCTCTTTTTTGTGAGTCATATTATAGTTGTTAGACAAACCTGCGGTTTTGTGCTGATGAAATGTGAAACCTAGTTTTGCCTTTTGTCAAATAAAACAGACGAGGTTGTAAAACGGATGAACGTTTCTAAACGGGCGAAAAGTTGCAAAACTAACGAATGATGACGAGATTAACGAAAGGTGATGAAGCTGACAAAAGTGCAAAGAATGACAAATATCGAATTTACTAGCATTGCATTTGTTGGTGGTTTTGCCGCCGGATCAAACGTATTGTGCTAAATTGGAATTTAATAAATAAGGGTGATATATTAATGATATAATATTGATATAAGTAAACGTAATTCTATCATATTTATTAGTAGATTTTTGTGATAGGTTTTTTGATGTTTTTAGAAATTAATGTGAATATGATGAAATGAACTATTGATAATTAGTGATTCTAAAGTTAAGGCTACGCAAAGTTGATTTTTCGTTTTGCATTACCCGTCGTCCCATTTTTCAATTTTTTCATTTTTTTTTTTTTTTGTTTTTAGATCCCAATTGTGCCAATTGTTCGAATTTTGATCTATTTTTTCATCCGGTGTCACCCGATGGAGACCTTAATTTCTCTTAATTGTCCGATAGTACTGACAGGAAAAATAAAATATGACTGCCGGCCCAATTTTTTGATTAATAGTTGTTCAAAATGTAAAATAACCTTGTATAAACTTAAATGTGAACATTTATTCTATTTGCAGTAAATTAAAAAAAAAAGTCCGTCCGTCCCGAATTTTGAAATCCATATAATGCAAAACGAAAATCAACTTTGTGTGGCCTAATCGATTAAATTAATTTGAGAAATATTGTACTGTAGTTGAATTTTTTAATTATGCTGTTTAGAAATGTACCACGTGAATGGTTTTGTCGATGTGTATGATATTTACTGTTATAAGTCATTTGACTTTGTCTTTTGTTTATGATGATAATGATAAAAGTATGTATGTATAATGTATGCATTCACGTGAGAGTTTAGTTTCGTTGAAAAATTGGTTCACATGAAAATAAACCCGGTTTTAAACCTAATATTGGAGGTTTGGTCATGTGAAGGTAGATCAAAACTTCTTATCGTTATAATTAGGCTTCGAAGTTAATTTTTCGGTTAATCTCTTCCCCATTGATGTCCCCCGGTAAAATGAACATAAAAAAAAAGTAAAATTAAAAAAGAATAAAAATACCGTATAACCGCGAAGGGGAGTGGTTTCGAATTTCGACCTGAATTGAGCTTAATTCGGGCTGAAATTAGAAATAACTCTCGTTATTGTGCGGTTATACGGCAAAAATTAAAATAAAATAAAAGAATGTCATTTAATTTAAAAAAAATAATTTAAAATAGAAGTTTGTTTAAATTTTGTCTATGAAATCACCTTTGAGGCTCTACCAAAAAAAATTTCTCATAAAAGTTTTGTATAAACTATACCTCTGCCCCATCACAGTTCTTAACACTAACCCTAATATCATCAAATTTTAATTCTTATTTGCAAAAAAAGACTTTAATTTATCTGTTACTTATTGTTAATCACTGGTGATAATCACCAGTGGTGTTATAGTAATTTTGTTTAAAATAAAATAAAATAATTTAAAAAATAAAAATTTTAACAAATTACAGTAAAAAAAAAAAAATTTAAAAAAATAATTTAAAAAATAAAAAAATTGAAAAAAAACAAATAATAAAAAATAAATCTAAAATTTTAGTTTTTCTTGTTGTTCTCTCTGTTTATTTCATTTTGCAATGAAACTATTCAAAAAAAACTGCTAAAATAAGATCTTCTGAAGTGTTTTTTTGTTCAATTGTGAAAAGCTAAAGAACTAGTATTAATAAGTAAAAAGAAATATTGAAATAAGGCCATACAAAGTTAATTTTTTGTTTTGTATAACTAATGTTTCATAATTCTGGTTAGTGGATCAGATTTTTTTTTAAAAATTACCTTTGCGTGGCCTAAATTAATTTATGTTCACCATCTAAAGTTACATTAAGTTAAGTCTTCAGTTTGCATAACATGTAATTAGAAAATTTTATTTTTTTTATTGGACTCATTGGATAATTCTGGAAAATTAAGGTCATTATTGGGCATACTGGAGAAAAAAATTAAATAGCAAAAATAGAGTAATTGGCACAATAGGTATTTAAAAAAACTTTTTTTGGAAAAATTGATTAGCAAATTATGCAAAACAAAAATTAACTTTGCATGTCCTAAGTATTTAACTTTATGAAAATAACAATTACAAACAATTATTAAATTGATACTTTTTTACATTAATTTTAAGATTTCTAAATATTGATTTATTTTTTTAATGAATACAAAATTTGCATTTGACCAATAGAACTTGAGAGAATTAGTAAACCCAAAATTTTGATTAGTGATTGATTGATTTCTGTTATTCAAGAATCAATATAAAATATTTGTGAATCCAAAAAAAATTTAAAATTGGTATTGATATGAATTTGACCAATATAAATATTAAATCATTTTTTAGAAATTAATATATTATATTAAAACATTATTGCTATTATATAAAGATTAAAATAGTTTGTTAAAAAAATATATATCACATTTAGAACAAATTATTATTATTATAAACATAATAATAATGTCATATTGAACACCAGAATCTATACTAAATATAATGCATTTATATGAAAATTTAAAGCAAATTCTATTTTTTTTTTAAAAAAAAAATTTTAATACAAATAGTATTGTTATTTATTCAGCTACACCTCCTTGAATAGTATAAATTATTTGTTTTAGCAGTGGTGGTGATAAGTTTTTCTAGATTTAATTTTTTGCATAGAATAATTAAGATTTGGACTACTAAAAAAATTCTATTAATATTAATAAACAAAAAATTAAATTTAATTTTTATAACTATAAAATAATACTTTTTTAAGTTTTTTTCTGGGCTCTATGTTCTATTGCCTAATGTGCAGCACAGATTATTTCATAAAAATTCTCTATTGGACAAACTTGTATTCCCAAATTATTTTATACCATTTAACCAAATAAAGTTCTTTTATCATACTATATGAGAATCTTAAAAGCAGAAATAGTAAATAATCTGGTTATTTGGCAATTTTTAAATAATTACAAATGATTTCAAAATGATCACACATTTGAGGTCATTAAATTTTGGGTTATTTGAAAATAACTCATGACCAAATAACTATAGTCATTAGGTTATTTTGCATAAAGTTGATATTCTACTAATTACAAAAAAACTTATATAATATATGTTATAAATAATATATATGTTTGTATCATTTCTCAATTCATGTTAATTATTAATTAATTTGCTATTTGCAAATTCAAAAAAGATTTATAAAGACTCCAAACATCTAGTACAGAAGTTATACTTTATTTTTTAGCAAAAAACCTCTGAAATTTGAAAAGCAAAAAAACAGTTTTTGGCAATTATTTGGCATCCAGTAGTCCAATTTAAATAATATATTTTTTTAAAATAAAGCTCTCAGTGAAGTGCATCTATCAAAAAAATTTATTCAATTCTAATTACTGGATCAGAAGTTATTTAAGTAAATATAGTTTTGTTATTTTTAGCAAATTAGGTTAAAATTGGTTATAATCTAGTTATAACCTATATGAGAGATGTCTGGGGTCCTAATTTATATCATTTTATAATTAGTAAATTGTTATTTATAAACTTTTTTTATTTTTTAAAAAAGAAAATATATTATTTTTTTGTTTAGTATTTTTTTTAATCACTTCATATCTGATCTTATAATTCAATTAGAATATCATTTTGCAACTATTCTAAAAATGACCTAGTTATTTAGCCAAAATACAAATGCCAATCATTTATCAAATAATTTAGCTATTTATAATATATAATAATTTTTATTAAATAGCATTTAGCAACATTTTATTTTACAAATAACAATAATCAATTTTGATTGGCTAAAAGTTTTAGATAATTAATTAACTAGAGTTAAATAACATTTTTAAGTTATTTGGGCTATGAAATAACCAATAACTATTATTGTTATTTGAGTTATTTGAGTTATTTAAAGTCATTTACTATCCCTGCTTAAAAGTATTATTTAGCTTTGAAGTCTTGGATTTTTTAATATATTTAAACTTTCATTATAGTAGTTAATATCTATTAAGCTTCATTAGCTAATATGCTTTTCTAATATTCTATCTAAGGATTTATAGAAAACAATATATTTGTAGCTCTATAATATCAATAAAGAAAAACAAAAAAATTTATAAAAGTAATAATAAGATTATTATTTAACAAACTTCTATTACTAATTTATTTAATTTTTATATTACTTTATTGATGCATTATTAAATATTAAACTTTATTTAATAAGTCTGATAACTATTTTATCAATAACTTAATTATTGAGATATTAGTAAATATCAGTAAATAAATATACTAATCCCTGAATAATATCAACATATAACATATACTTTAAAATAATACAGATCTAATTCACAGGTCAAAATTGTACACATCGGTATAATATCGGGTACCCGATATGTATAGTATATGTAGACGATATGTCACCGATATGTGTAAAATATATTTATACATATACCCGATATGTGCCTGACTCATGTCGCATATCGGACACATGTCGGACACATATAGTACACATATAGTACACATGCCGTATACATGCCGTATATATATCGCATATATAAATTCTGTAATACATAATGTACCCAATATAAATAGTAAATACATATCATATACATATTGGCGTGACCAATGCATAACAGACATACTGTTCATATTTCATTATTACAGTATTTAAATTATTTAATTTATTTTACTATATACGTAACAATAACAATTTGTGGCATTAAATATATACAACAAAAATTTATTAAGCTTATACAACAAATTATACAATAATTATATTTTATTATAGTGTCAACTATTAATACTGCTAAATCAAAACTAAACTACTCTAATCTATTCAATCTAGATAATTATAATCAACTCTAACCCTAACAACTAAATTAATTGACAATAGTACAAATACACCTATTAACCAGAACAAAGAAATAATTGCCCAAGGAAATTCAAAACGTCCTTAACAACCAAGAAAAAAGATATATTAAAAACAGTTTACAAGTCAGAAATACAAGAAAGCACAAAACCACTCTAACTATTACTTACCTAAAAATACTCAACTAAATAACTCATGCTAACTCTAAAGACTTCATATACCACCAGACCAACGGCGAAATGATGCTAACACGGATCAATGAAATCGTACTATGCCAAAATACACGGCAAACAAGAAACAAACCAACAAGTAACGTGAAGCAAATGGCAAGCAAGCAGCAAAGCAAACGGCAAAAAAGTGGTAAAACAAACAGGCAACAAAATCCACAACACTGAAATTATAGCTCCACAGCAATAACACCAAGACGACGACACCCAACTACAACACCAAGGCGACGACACGGCGACGACACCCAACAACGAATAACGTAAGTAGTGACACCATAAAACGCGACAAGCGACAAATAGAAGGACAAAGAAAAAGCACTGAAATGGATGACTCCAACGACGAAAGAGTATCGAAGTGAACGGCTCCAACAATGAGAACCCAAAAATCAAAAAAAAATTAGATAAAAAAAAGTAAAAAAAAAAAAACAAAAAAACAATTTACAGATTTAACTTACCGATATCAGTTATATATTGATCCTCATGTAACTGATTATCATCTAAAAATAAATAAAAAAACCGTTAACTACTGTAAAATAACTAATAAAAAAATAAATAAAAAGAAAATAAAAAGAAAAAAGTAAAAAAAAATTTAAAAAAGAAAAAATAAAAAAAAAATAAAAACGATAAAAAAATTAATAATGTAAAAAATGGAAAAAAAAGGGATAAAAAAATATAATAAAAAATATAATAATACAGTAATAAAAAAATTTCGCCGGCCAATCAAATTTTAAAATCACATATAAAGATTGATTTTACAAACTTTATATTGTGATCTTAAAAATTGATTGGCCGGCGAAATTTTTGACAGTATAATTTTAATTTTTTTTATTATTTTAATAATTTTTTTAATTTTTACTTTTTTCTTATGTTTTTTTTTATTTTTATTTATTCATTTTATTTTAAATTTAATTTAATTTATTGTTTTATATTATAATTTATTTTTTAATGGATAGGATTTACCTGTACTATATCTAGTACATTGTACTAGATTTAGTACATAATTAAACTTAATTATCTATTAATTTTTAAAATTAACTACTTAATTAAATATTTTTTAATAATATTTTAACTTATGGGCTACTTGTTTTAAAAAACTCATAGCTTTACATAGCTTTTTAAATTTTGTACATTTTTTTTAAAATTCGCATTTGCTAGTTTAACCTAGTTTTTAGCACATTTACTAGTAATTTTACAAAATATTTTTGATTATAAAAAATTTTTTTACTAAATAAATTTATTTAAACTATTAATAAAATTATAAACATAAGTTTGTTAGTCATAATTTTAAAATTTTATTTAAGATTAAATTAATATATAAGAAGTAATCTAAATTTGAAATTTTTGCTAGTAAATACTATATAACTAAAACATCCAATTTATATATAAAAATTAGATGTAATTTTTTTAAAATTTAAAGTAATATAACTTGAGATATACTAATTTAGGATTAAAAAAAATTTTGTAATTGAAATTAGATAATAAATATTTATAATTTTGATTAAGAATTTAGAAAATTTAATTAGCAAAAAATTTTTTAAACTCTAGCTAAACTCATATGGCTTACTATGTAAAATAATAATTTGTAAAAATTTTCAAAAAAAGCTTATAATATAAGTAATAATTTTTATAATATAACTAATAATAATATTTTTTTATAACAAGCCTATACAATTTTTTATTTATTAAAACTTTTAATTTGCCAAATATATTAATAAATTATAATTATAACTGACTTTACAAATGTACGAAATCTAGTACATTAGAAATCACAAAAAATACAATATATAAAAAAAATTTTTTTATAAAAATTTTATTATTAATTTAAAAAACAATACTGCTAAACTATTTTTGAATACTTATTAGATTTTTGTATATAAAAAAAATTAAGCTATTAATTTTTTTAAATTTTTAATGCATTTTTTAAAATGTACTATATTTCATACAAAAGGGTAAATCCAATCCATTAATTAATTAATTAATTATGTTTTTTTTTTAAGGTATTATTTTTTTTTATTTTCGGGGGTTTTTTTATTTTCGATTCTTGTGCGCTAATACTTCCTTCAACTACTACCATGATCTTTTCAAAATTATCTTCGTACGCCATCCTCTAAACCAATGCTACTTTCGCTATCTCATGAATTTCTATATCAACCATTATTCCCACTCTACCTTTTCCCTTTCGCCTCACTAACCACTTTCATTGCTAATCTCTCATCTAAATCTCCTTTAGTCCCTACCCAGCAAGACTTCATTATATAATATAGCAACTTTGACGTCTTCACTAGCAAATGATCCAATGTACTTTTTAACCCCAATGCAACACTTTTTCTGAATCATTCTCTAAACTAATAACACAACTGGTAAAGCCCTTGTAAGTTATTCTCGTCTTTTACTAATACCATTTATTTTGTCCTTCTTTCCTTTAAAAATTGAATACACACCTCTAATTCCACAAAATACTTTTAGTTCTTAAATGAATTCGAACATAATTATTATAATTTCTACTTTATCATGCCAAAGCGCACGACATACGGCGCAAATCAACATTTCCTATTTATATATAATTTCGAACCTCATTCAATCAGCATCTTTCTTAATTCGCAATCGAAATCTATTTTTTTTTTGATGCACGCTTATATACAACTTTTACAAATTTGTTCACTATTCGATACCAATTTTGTATATCTCTTTCAACTCCAACCCATTTCAATAGCATTAAGCCATATCTATCATTCCGTCTATACCCAAACCGGCAGATTTTTAATAATAAAGAATGTCTTATGTCTATCCTTTTCAACCAGTTCCTGTATTCATCCTTTTCAACCCCAATTCCATAGCGATAACATTGACCAACATTATTTGTTCCAAGAGCATCATCCATATCAGCAGATTTGATAACATACTATGCCTTATTTCATCCTTTTCAACTCCAATTCCATTTAGATAACAAAAACCAACATAAGTCATAGCGGTAGAATAACCCATGTTTGCAGCTTCAATGTATAGTTTGAATGCCTTTCTTTTGGACTACATGATACTAACGACATAGCTAAACTTTCGTCGAGATAGCAGCAAAGACAAAAGAGGTAGAACAATTCTTGTCTTTACCTTTCTTAAATAACCACTTCTTATGACCTCATACTTACTCAACTACCCCTCTTACTCAATACATTATACTTATCCAACTCTTAAAAACATTACCCCTATCATCAATACTTAATACTTATCCATTGATCACCCTGCATTATAGGCCCAGGTCATGGTCTCGTGACAAATAAATGCCCGTGACTTTGTTCACGGCATTAACAAAATAAACAATTTTATTTCTAATTTAATTTAATTTTTTTATTTTTTTTATTTTATTTTTTTATTTTATTTTTTTATTTTATTTTTATTTTATTTTTTTTTTATTATTTTTTTAATTGCGTTTTTTTAATTTTATTTTTTTTTCTTATTTTTTTATGCATTTTTTAAATATTTTATTTTAATTTATGTTGTTGTTTTTTTTATTAACGATTTATTTTTTAATAATTTATTTAAATATTTATTTTTTTTATTTATTTTATTGTTTTTTAATTTTTTTTATTTATTAATTTATTTTATTTGTTTTTTATCTATTTAATATACCGCAGACACATAAACTACTGACCTTTCAGTTCCAAATTTACAAAACTCCAGGGTCCCACCACACTCTACATACTACAAGAAACTGTAACATAAGCAAGATAGCTAATATACGTATCTAGCTAAAAAGAGAATCGAGGCGTCATCTTGCAGTATTTATTTCAGGTACTTTAACTGGTATTGCAACCATGGAGTCTAACTGTCCACTAATTAGGTCCTTGCACTGCAATTGCAGCTGCGGAGCTAACTGTCTACTAATAAAGGTTGCTGCACTGCCCCTGTAGCCATGGGGCCCAAAAATTGCTAATGATAGTCCTTGCACTGATGAAACTCAAAAAAAAAGACCCCGACTACAATATCTACTATAGCTGTGACTGATACTACTAATACTTGCAACAAGATTTTAGGCTTTGAATTTTCAAGGCTGAAATTCTAAGTTCCAAAAGCTGAAAATCACCTGGTTTGGCATAATTTACACAATATTTATATAAAATCAATATAAAATCTTTTTTAGCAGATTAATTCTTTTACCTTTTGTGTTGATAAAACAATTGCTAGAGCTATTTGAACGAGTAGATTTAGTCAAGCAAAAAATTTCGTCTCTAATAATGAGCGATAGGGCCTCTGACTATGCTTGTTGTGAGACTAAATAGGCTCATAATTACCATTAGGTAGCTTAGTACTTAAGCAAAAGTGATTGTTTGGTCTGCAAAATATGTTATTTACTGTATTTATTCTTTATAATAAATAGCTTTCTTAGGTGCAGTTATAACCTTTAAAGGTAGGCCTAGGATCTGACTGTTACCTCCCTAAAAGCTATTTTTTTTATATTTATAAAATGTTCATCAAATTTGGTCAAGAATCTTTTTTTTTTGGAAAAATATTAGAAATTTATAGAAATATTGATTAATTTCCCTTGATTATACTAAATAAATACAAACGATTATTGATATAATCAATTATTTAATTAAATTATTAATTGAATTATTTTTTATGATAATGCTCTATGTATATTGGATAATTTATTTATTAATTGCTTAGAAATTCCCATTGCTAGTTAATACTGTATTTATCGGGTACCCGATATATATCAAAATAAACCAAAAATTTAAGTAGTAAAATTATTTTTTATATTTTAAAGAATATATTTTTTTAAATATATAGGATATCTGTATTGTAAACAATGATTTAGAATTATAATAAATGTAGATTTAAAATTTATTTTTATTACATATACATATCGGGTACCCAATATATGTAAGATTAGCCAAACTATACGATATGTATATGATAGGTCACCGATATGTAGCATTTTATCTATTTTTTTAATTATAGTTATATGGTACCTGATAGATACCCGATATATTGATTTTTGACCTGTAATTGCTAGATCAAAGAATTTTGTTTGTAAAAATTGTACATATACAGTATTGTACGTTTTGGCTGTTCAAAGCCCTTTTTGGCTTGTTCATGTTCAAAATTGTCCAAACATCCAAGATTGTCCAAAGTTTGTCCAAGTTTTAATAATTAATAAATTTATTTAAAAAATATGTAGCTATATGTTTTTTTAGGTACTGAACATATTCCAGTTAAAATTAAAATAGGTTATCTTAATAAAATTCTAAGTAATTTTAATTTATTTAATTGTCCAAAATTGTCCAAAATTGTCTAAAGGGGGCATCCATAAATAACGTTATATACCCCCTCATAGTAGTGCTGGACCCCCCCTACTATATAAAAAAATTTTCAAAATCCGCATATTTATATATAAAATTTTACAAAAACTTGAATATATTATGATACAGTGATTCAATTTGGATAATTTAGGTACTATTCGATTCATCTCAGTAAGACGAATCCAATGATACCAAAATCCTATCATTTCATTTGGATCACTGGATCAATAGTTATTCACAAAAAACTATTGATTTTATAGTAATTTTATAAGAAAACATAATAACCAATAGTATTTGGCCAATAAAATTTGATCTAGTAATCCAAATGAAATGAAATTGGTACCATTCGACTCCTCTCACAGAGATGAATCGAATGGTACCAAATTATTAAATTTGGACCACTGGTCAATTTTTAGCCAATTTTTTCTAAAACAATTATGTTATATTTTTTTGACCCCCCTACTTATTGAGAAAAACATTATTGTTTGTCCAACCCCTCTTGTATAACATTATTTATGGATGCCCACAAATCATTGTCCAAGCTGTTTCATGACAATATTGCATATATACATATGTATAAAGTTTTTTCTTAATAAATACATTTTATAATATTTTTATTTAGAGAGTTATCATTTATCACTAGTGTGATGCATCGCTACTCTGATCGACCAATCAGAATGCAGGATCAGATGTAATGTAAAATTGAAGCAAAACAAACTTTTTTTAAAAAATTGCTTCTAACTTAAAATTTTGACTAAGAAACTACACTTTTTCTTAACAAAAAAAATTCTTTGCGAAAGTTTAGATTAGGAGGGCCTTCTAACTTATGCCCTGCCAAACCCTAACCCTAATCATAACATGAGCGCTATTTGTTTTGTTTTGATTAATATAAAATCAAAATAAACAAAATGATTGGTTAATCAGGGATAGCAATGAATTTCACTAGTGATAAATGTTAAAAATCTTTTATTTATTTATTTATTTTTTGTACTTCTTTTTTGTAAAAAAATGTATTAAATCAAATTTATTAGCAACTTAGCTAGAATCTCTAGACTAACTTTAACTTGAAGTTAATTTGTTATAATAGATTTACTAAATTAAAAATAGGTTGTTTATTTTATATGTTCATTTTATAAATTGCTTATTTTGGGGTTTTTTATATTGATTTTTTCTATTTATAGTAATTTTTTGCTTATTTTTGAGGTTTTTTTGCAGATCTTTTTATTTTTAGTAATTCTATAATAAATTTGACCTATTTATGTATATTTTAGGGTCCTTCTCTGACTGCTAACTATTAGCTAAGGGGATGACAAAAATCAGATGATTTTTTAGGAGAGAGAGAGAGTAAAAAAGTTGAAATTATATATAAGAATCTGACTATATATATTAAGAAAGAGGGAGGGGTAGGCCTCTGATAAAATATAATAAGATGATTAATGATACGGGCCTAACTATATTTTTTTATAATTTATTAAAATTTTACCAAATATAAATAATAAATATTGTTAAAATTTTGGATTTCTATTTAAAAATATAATCTTTATTAAAATCTATCTATATTTTTTGATTATAAATACAAACTCTAGACTCTAATCTAATTTTTTTTAAAAAAAGAGTTTAAAATTTCATGCACCTGCACGGTCTTAGGTTGAGGGTCGGATAAAAACTGAGGTTATTCTATCTGGACTAAAGTCACAGATGTACGCTTCAACAATCAGTTAACACCCATTATTTCTTTTTCTTTTCTTTCGACTTTTGTCCTTTTTGTTGTTACCGCTCGTTTAAGATCTACCGGTTCTGAAGGAAGAATCAGTTATGTATCTTTTTTTAATCGAACAAGATTAGCTGGTTTACTCGGCAGTTCATATGAGTGCTATGCTAAATGCAACCTCGAGCTGTCTATGTATTAGGTTGAGGGTCGGGTAAAAACTGAGGTTATTCCATCTGGACTAAAGTCACAGATGTACGCTTCAACAACCAGTTAACACCCGCTATCTCTTTTTCTTTTCTTTCGACTTTTTATACAGCTTTAACTTTTCTTTATTTTGATTTTTTTTTATTCTGATATTGATTGCTATTAAGATACATAACTAATGAATTTCGTGTTTTTTCTAGGGTATGAGAAAATTGCCCGCAATCTACGTTTTAAATTAGACCAAACCTGTCAGCGAAACCATTGCTCGCGAAATTGATTTATACTGTACAATTTATTCGTCGTCTTATGGTAAATAGCTATTTTAAAAAATAATAATAAGTATATAATATTGATCATGCATCGATTAATATCGCAAAATTTGTCCAATCGGGAAAATGATTGGCTGACAGTGCCGCGCAGCGGCACATTTCAGCCAATCATTTACACGATTGGACAAATTTTGCGATATTTATCAACGCATGACTCAATATTTATGTTATCAGGCAATTATGATCATGATTCTCTTGGCTAACTGAGTTTTAATTTGAATAAACATGATTATATCGTAACACATGAAAAAATAACAAGAATTTTTTCATGATCATAAGAGTTTGCCGGATAATAAATAAATAGATAAATCGAATTATCGTTGGCCGCTGCTTACAAAGCTTGTTTCATTTTAAATTAAATAAATAACCGTAAATGGTTGATATAAAATATTAAAAACAATTAAATAATGTAATTGTGTCCCTGGGTTTATTCAAGAAACTGGTTCGTAGTGATGATAAATCATGCAGAGGTCTTAATCACGAAGAATATTATTTTTTAGTGAACGTAATTTAAAAATAAAGAATAAATATCCTAACACATGAGAAAACGCAAACCTAATGATTTCTATGTGTTGTATGTCAAATCGAATTTTTTCGGATTTCGAATTAATTTATATAGCAATTGAATTCTAAAATGACTTATTAGAAAATTTAGGTTCCACTTGATAAGCATATTTGAAATTAGCTTAAAATTCAATCATTGTCAGATCAATAAAAAAAAAATTATATAGAAATTAAACGAAATTGAGCTTCTTATTCGTCAAGTCGCTCTATATTGTAATTTTAAAAAGTGATAAAAAAAGTTACGGGAAAATACCAAAATTCATTTTAATCTCACAATATATTTGAAAAGCTTACTAAATTTCTTGATAGCAAGTTGATTTATATCGTAAAATCTTTAGAATATTTCACGAAGATTATAAATCCTGTGTGAAAGTTCTTCAAGTTCCATTGAATACTATTAAAGAAAAAACTTAAACAATTCATTCAGCATATAAAATCCTGGAATATTGGCATCAAATTTGTCGATATGCCCTGTCGACGTTTTGTAGTTCACATCAAAGCATCTTGAAATGTATTGATACTTCGAAACTACTGGTATGGTATGAAAATTAAATTTGGATGTCAATTTAAAAGAAAAGAAAGAAAAAACAAAACAAAACAAAATATATAAAATGAATTTACAAAATTTATTTGAGAGTTTTTGAGCAAGACAAACAATCATTTGTGAATTGAGAATTGAGCGATCTATATACAAAGAAAAAAATTTTTCAATTTAGTTGCGTAAAACAAATCGTCACTATTAAATGTCCTAATCGAGTTCAAATTGAATTAATTTTAATGACTAACCTTTTGGGTGGAGTCTTTAATTATATCTTACACATGAGTTAAATTTTTCTTAGGGCCTAACTAATTATATAGATAATAATACTTCGAAAACTACAAGTGCGAAAGAAACACAAACAATGTCAGAAATAACTAATGTAAATCGCTGTTAAGGTAAACAAGCAAGATAGCCTCACTGAATCAATATTCACGCTTATAATAGCGTAATTTGTAAAATTAAAAAATTGAGAATACGAGCTAATTGGATTTTCAGATTCAACTTATAGAGCTTGCAAAAAGATGTGGCCACATTATTTTTGTGATGATAATGGCGGAGAATAGCTGAGATTCTAAATATAAAATTTAAATTTAAGAATCTATATAATATTATATTACGTATTATCTTTAATGATGTAATTAATCATTATCTGTTATAAAATCTACTTTGTTTTTAATAACGATAAATATATTTAGTTATTCTTTTTACATTTCGAATGATATATTTATTAATTTCTTTCAACATATAATTCTGATGGCTGACGCTCAAGAAACAAAACTAAAATATCGCTGAAGAAGCTGTTTTGGTTGTCAAAAATGCCTGTACTTTAGAGTTGATTTACAACAAAAAAGATGTAATTGCAGTTTATCGGACGTGCCACATAAAGATAACTGAACTACTGCTGTCAAATATGCATTTTCACAGGTATTTAAACCCACCTTGATAAAAGAACAAGCAGAATGTGTTCATCAAAAGATAACATTTTTACAATTACTTACCAAGTTCAAAAAAACTTATAATTTTTCAAATTATCTTCAAAGGCAAAAAGTCCAAAACAATATTAGGCTCTGTAGAAACAAATGCTAATAGTCTTTCAAAATTTGAATCATATGATCTTACTGTTCTGGCTAATAACTCTATTGAAGAAAAAGATAAGATAGAACCCATTGAACAAAATTATAACAATAACTATAAAGAATATACAATAATGAGTCTTTATCTAATAATAATAATAAGTATAGGTATAACTATGAATTTTATTAAATTAAAAAATAGTAACTCTTTTAGCAAAATATTTTATATCTCCCCTATCAGTTCATACTAGTCCTCCGTGTATTTGAACAGACACAAAATATCTATGGTGTACACAACCTAGTCGCATCAAATATTTTATATTAAATGTAAAATTGTAAAGGCGCTTTATCTAAAAATTCAATTGCAAAAAAAAAATTATATATTTAAGTAGTATTTGACAAGCTCTATCCAAGTATGCATTTAGTTTTAAGCTTTTAAAAATTTTATAAAAAAAATTTAACTTTTAAAAAAAGCTATTTTAAAAATTTCAGCACAAATATAAAAAATTAAAAAATATATAAAAATTTAACCAATCAGATTCAATCTTTTAAGTAAATAATTGACAAAATTTTTAGTACTATTGATATGATTTGATGTGACTAGGCTGCTTGTACCATACAGTTTAAATTAAGCAATTTTTGTATTATATTCAAACCTGAAAAAGCTAAAAGCAAATACTCAATTAGTTGATAACTTTAAAAAATTTTATATACTTTTAAAAATATTATAAATTTTTTATAATATTTATTGCTTATAATTTGGAAAAATGAGTGATAATATAATATATTTGATAATTATTATACCATATTTACACGAAATAATGCTCACCTGTGCGTTATTTTGAGGGGATGTGCACTGGATGTGCATTATTTCGAGTACACGCATGGGCACTATTTTAGGGTAAAGGTCTAATTTCAAAAAAATTGGGCGTTATATATGTGTGATGCATAAAAATCCTGTATTTCTTGATTTTATGCATAGTCTTTCTGATCTAAGTCAGATTGACTAAAAAAATTATTATTTCTGCTTGTTATTTGAATTTGTTATTTTAGCAGATTATTAATTCAGCATTTGGAGTGTGCATTATATTAGGACACACATGGGCGTTGTTTCGAAACCAGCATGCTATTTTAAGAAAATACAATTTTCGAAATAATGCCCAAGTGCATTATTTCGTGTAAATATGGTAATAATAAAATACATATGCTCCGATTTTTGGAATTGACCTTTTTTTAGATCCCTAAATTATATATCAGCTGATTATTTTGTACCCCAAAATTGGTTATTAATCGATCTTTTTTTTTTTGAAAACTACTTACAAAACACAAATTTTATATATTCTAACGCGTCAAACCAATTGTCCGTCCTCAAAACCAATTGTTCTTTTTGGGATTTAGTTAAGTAAGAATAAGCTTTATAGAATATTATATATATTATTATAAAATTAAACTAATTTTTATTTTTAACACAGATTTAATATGGAAACCAATGATCCATGCTCTTACTCATATCCTATTGTTTTAATTTCCAACTATACTTTACAACAAGAGTTTAAGTGTGAAATATGTGAAATAAAATTTAAGACAAAAAGAGTTTTAATCATCACCAAATTATTGTACAAAAGTATAATATTTGCCGCGAAGAATTATGCGTACTACCTTTAGAAGTAGTTAATCAATTTAAGAAGGATCTTATTTTTATTATAGGTAGTAAACTTAAGGAACACTTTACACAATCGGGAAGACAAACTATTTCATTTCCCTGTCTAGAAAGTTTATTTTTTGAAGTTTTTAAAGGTTATATTCATTATTTTAATCGAAAAAATAGTAGCTACAAGTGTTTTTTTCATAGTCCGGATGCATATATGCAATTAGCTGGCATATTTAACAATCAAAATTGGGGACGTAAATTTTTAGACAATGATCAACAGACACTTATCTTACTGTTCGATGCACAATCAGAAAAAAGAAACGGTTATAAAAAAAAGTTTGGATTTCCGAAATTAACAGTTGAGTGGAAAACAAAATATATGAAAGATGCTAAAAACAATCAAACCTCAGCTGGATACATATATTTGAGTTTTTATACATTACAAATTTAGAACTATATACTTTAGTTATTGTAGTTAATTGTAAAAGATTGAAATAAAGTAATAATCTAGGTTTGAGATCTTTTTTTTTTTGTTATATTGGCCACGAATATTGTATTGTAATTATTGGTACTATTGTTATATAAAATATGTATTCTGGATTCAAGGTATGAATAAATAGTATGTTAGCCCGATTTTTAAATATCAATTTTAAGTTATATCGCAATAATTGAAATGTATACTAATGTATAATTTATTGTTTACATTTTTTAGAAGGCTCTTGGAAGAGTAAGCCATATATTAAATGGATTTAAATTGTACGTACGAATGGATATTGGCTAATGAAAGGAAATGATAAGGTTTATTTTATTTGAGGCTAAAATTTTGGTTAGCGTTAGGATTTTCTTAAGCATAGGTTGGGCTCAATTTTTATTTAAAAGCCAGTTAAACATTTCTATTAGCAAAATGGTCTAATTTCTATTGTCTATTTCATCTAGTTTTACCATAACGATTATTTCAATTAATCGTAGTACTTGCACACGATCTCAATGGCTAACCCTTATTCCCGATTTTATAAGTCGAATTAAATACAAAAAGATTCCTTTTAAAAGGGCTCCTCTTTTCAATATTATTTCACGGCTCTGTTGCCCATGGAATGCCGGCATACATCGAGCCTCAGTGTCTTTTTAAGCAAGGATATCAAGAGATCATAGTATGATTTATACTCTTAAGAAAGCACCATTTTAATTCGTCTTTTAATTTTATTCCAAGTTTTGATTTATGTTATTTGTCAAATTGCTTGGATTATTAGAAATCAGGCTTTGATATTTTTAAAAATACCCGGGTGAGTTTCTTTCTATTTTCCATATAGGTTGTTTTAGAATATCGCTCTGAATGAATAATTATACAGCATTTTAGTAATTATCAGACGTTTGCTTTCACTACATTTCAACCTGTAAATAGCGAATGAAATATTGTCAAAATTGGAGTAATTAATTGGCGGCGGATAATACTTGACCGCATTAAAAATTAGAGTTTTTAGTAACGGATATCATTAATGAATAGAAAGTCTATTTATGTCCCGGGTTCAAATTGTGAATGCGCATTAATATTAAAAAAATAAACAGTTTAGTTATATAAGCTTCTGGAACTGAAATAAAAATTTATAATTTTTATTTATTATTACTTTTTTTTTTTTTAAACTACTGTAAAAAAAATATATTTATAAATAAAAATGGCCAGGTTTCTGACCGGGTCGAATTCTTGAAGATTTATAACACTATCGCCATGTTAATAATTAACAATTTAATAACTTGGGTTTTAAAATTTATTGATTAGAAAAATCAGACATAATCATTTGATTATTAAAAATATTAAGTCTTTACTTTTTTGTTAACATGAAGATGTTGAGGTTTAGATGTTAAATTGAAAGTAGTAGATTTATGGGTATAGTATAATGTCCGATTTTCATAATTGAGAATCTCAAGTATGGCAGATTTTCTTTCCATGCCTTTACCCCCATCCTTCATTGATTTTTTGTAAAAGAGAGAAACCTGGTCGTGATTTTTTTTTCAACTGCTGTGCAGGAAAATGCGGCCAGACCAAAATTCTGGTAACGCTCCATAATTCTGGTACATGGTGTACCAGAACATGCATGTACGGCGTAACATCTTTAGGGCGGTAGAGTCCTTTTTTAAAGGATCTAGTATTTGGTATGCCTTGATATGGTGTAAGAAACAAATTGAACCATTCTTTCATTTTAACTATGAAAAGATTAAGGTCTGCATTTGGTTCTTTCATAAGTCTGTAAAGTGAATAAAAATTCCTCCACAAACGGTTGATCAATATAGCCCGTTCTTTATCGAAAATGACTTCGAAATTGAAATCACAAAATACCTTTTCTTTATCGCCTCCCATTAGAGGTGTATGTGACCAATTTTGTGTATCATAGTTTTGCCAAAATTGAAAGCTGACAGAAATCCTTTTTATTTCCAACTTAATTACCGCTCTTATGTGGTCATCATATCTATTTTCAGATTTGATTTCTTGAATTGCCAACTCCCAGAGATGATCCTATATTCTCAACATAATGTGCAACTCATCAGGCACATACCGGTCCAAATGGATCATGGGGAGAAGAGGGGGTTTGAAGTGGCCGGACGGTAGTAAATCCGATTTCAGTAAATCCATATTTTTCTTAATTTTATATATGTTATCCTTATTTCCAATATCTTTTTTGGTGCAGAGGCACCAAGGGCAGAAATTTTTCGAATTTGGGGTATTGAATCCTAATATGATAGCCATGAACTTCCAGTCACTACTAAAGTAAGGCTCAACTCTCCATTTTATACCATTCAAGTCTACTAACCCATTCGTTGTCAAATTATTTAATTCAACTATAAAAGGTTTCATTACTTTTTTTAGAATGTTATAATTTTCTACCCCTGGATATAGAATTAATGTATAATGAAATCCGCTTTATGGATGTTCAATATATCGTCTAAAATTGTGCATGTTATCATCACGTGCTTAATTGTTCTGCTGACGTTGCGCCCATCGCCCGAAATTCAAATATTTATGACAGGATTATTTGCATTAAGAACGTTTTGGTCTACAAGACCTGGAAGTATATATAAGAGGATATCAGTAATGCGTCTATAGCACGCTTTTCTGATATATTTTAAAACCTCTTCTTCAACTTCTTGATTGCTAGTATCTATAAAATAGAGACGAAGCTATTAAAATTTGTGAAATTAAAAAAAAAAATTGGAAATAAATTTAGGATCTTTGTTAAAAATGACTCTTCAAGACTAGTCCCGAAGGGACATTTTAGCGAAGGTCCCATTTTTATCCCACCTTCATTAACATTAGAAGTTTCAAGAGACATATTTTCAATATTTAAGGTAAAAATAGGTATATTGGTGCTTATTTCTTGGTTAATTCTTTTGCCGGTATTCGAAATCTCATATGCTCGTGGCAATTCAGGTTGAATTGCAGCTAGTTTATGATAAGCATGATGAGATATCGGGCCCCGGTCGATAACTTCCAAAAATGGGTCAAGAGATCTATCGTTATTTTTCTTGTCATATTTATTATAGTCAATTACATAATTTTTATCTTGAATGTTGAATTTAATTTCTTGTAAATCCGGTTTGTCAAGTGAATTAAAAAATTTTAGAACTTAATAATCAAAAGTTTTGCCTAGATGTATAGAAAATGCGCGAGATCTTTTGGTTTTTATAGATTCGCTCAGTTCATTAAATAGTTTAAAAAAAAAAGACTGTCTTTTTTTTCTATTATGCTCTCGGTCCACATCCATGACATTAAGACCAAATACATGGATCCCGGAAATTGTCGACGAGTATTAGAATATTTTTTATATATAGAAATTAAACCAGATTTTTGTAAGGTTATACAAATTTTTAATTTTTATTATTCATTTTATTTTATTTAAATTATTCTTTTTTTTTAAAAAAAAACAAATTTATCTAGTCGTTTGTACAATTAAAGTAGAAAAAAAACCGTACAAAATTCTATTAAAATTTGTACTGACTTGCAGATAATCATTAGCAACTTTAGTTGGTGATTTTTTTGATTTTAACACATATTGTTGTAAATTTTCTTCAAATCTTATTATGAAAACTGGCCTATCCTGCTCATATTCTATTTCACATTCCAGCATATGGTGTGACTTGCTTCTTTCCCAGCTTGTCTGAACTAGATAACCTTCTGGAATCTTATATTTATCACCACTACGAGAAGTTGCTAAAGTATAGTGTATTTTATTTTGGGGTGGATAAAATCCTTCATTAATAATATGATACTTGTAATTGGTGTGATTTTGCTTAATTGTAAAAGGATTATTTTCGGGGTTGAGAGACATTATCGTATCTGAGAAGATAAGATTCACAGAAAAACAACGCGATGGCTGATTATTTATTAAAGTAATAAAAGTTACATGATTTTTTTAGTTCAACTGGTTGCTCAACCTGCGTTAACAATATCTGATATAAAATTGTATGTACGTACGTATTTACTTACTATAACTGATAACAAGATAAATTTTTTAAAAAATTTTATTACATTATCTTAAACCTGATAAAGCCAGCTTAAAACTGTTCATAATACTAAAAAGTAAACTGCATATAAATAATTTCTTGAAGAGAAATACTCGAAATTTTACGCTGAATATTTTGATTAACTATTAACCAATCAGAATTGATTAACACTAGCATGTAGATTATCATCCAACTTTTCATTTTTAGTAAGAGCATGATAACTTTAAATACCAGTATGCTTACCTGATTTAAGTTACTTTTACACTTTGACTTCATATGTCTCTAATGGGAGGTGATAAAGAAAAGGTATTAAGTGATTTCAATTTTAAAGTCATTTTTGATAAAGAACGGGCTATATTGATCATCGCTTGCAGAGGGATTTTTATTCACTTTACAGATTTATGAAAGAACCAAATGCAGATTCTATTCGTTTCAAATTTTAAAGAAAGTGAGTTCACTTTATTCTTGCGCCCTACCAAGTATAATACTTTTTTTTTAAAAAAAAAAAAAAAACAAGTTTAAAAGAGGTTAATTCATACAAGCAAACTATCTCTTCCATTAAATCTTATTTCTCTTATATTCAGATTATCTAAATTTAATTGGGTAATTATTTTCAGAATATTATTGTTATTATATCATATATAAAATTAATCCAGGTTCACAATAATTATCCAATTTTAATTCTTTCAAAAATCTTATGGCAGCGCTATTGATCAGTCTATTTATTTCAATTCTCATGCCAGGTTAGCGTCGATATTCATGTCAGGCATAAGTGAACCTTAAATTTTAAACAAGATTTCCATTTATTGATATAGGCACAAGTGGACTAAAATGAATTATATTGGTAAGATGAAAGTGAGAAATCTCACATAATGAGTATTAATCATTTGTAATTTAAAGAATATCATAATAACTTTTTAATTTATTAAAACCTTAATTAAAGATCTTGAAGACCTGTAGAGCTGCTACAGTTCGAGCAAATTATCTAATTTCTTTACAGTTTGGAATATTTCACTTTGAAATTAAAAAGGAAAAACGGTAATCTTAATAATTATTTTATCTTAAAAGCATATTCTTCGTTCTTGTGTTTTTTATAACCTCCTAATTCTGTTTTTTAATAGAATGTTAGAGTCAGACATTATACAAAGCAAAGCGATAAAAAAACAGATGATCCAACTTATTTAAAATATGCTCATATCTGGTAATAATCGTATTTCTTTTGGGACAGGAATATAACGAAATAAGGAAAATATACTTAAGTTAGTCTACTGTTATCATATGGTTGATTAACATCAATAGAATGTGATGGAGCTTATTGTTAATACCATTATTTTCTATTAGAGTTAATGTGATAAAAGAAAAAAGAAAAAGAACATGAGTAGCAATAACATTGAGAAGTAGGTATAGTAGTTGAAATCTTGTAGTTTTGAAGTTTTTTTTTTTAGGATTAAGATTCATTTATTTGTGTAACAAAATGTACCTGATCTATATTAAGAAAATTAGGGTCAAACTATATGATCCACTGTCTAGACCCGTATATTTTTATCTTTCATTATTTTAATCCTAAACACACTGGGATAAAAGTTGGTTTACTTAACCATTGCAAGCAAATCCATAATTTATTACAATGCATATTGATTTCCTTATATCTAAGGGCGTCAATTGTTTTAAACGAACAGACGCGAAGGAATTAATAGTTCAGGTATTGCCACATTCCGAAGCACATTTAATTGATATGCATGCTTATTCGATTTTTGTTTATTGTTTGATATTTTAATAGTGGAAATGGGGAGAAATTCAGATAAATGGATCCTTTTCAACTTGGAATTTTCACTTGGACTTGATAATGCATAATTTCAAAGTTAACAGTGCGTTATAATTTATTATTATATTGTTGAAATGAAAATTTTCATTATAAACATTTTGCTTAAATAGGTAATCCTGATAAAATGGCAGTTAAAAAGAATGAGAATAAAGCATTTATTCATTTTCAAGAATCTTCCGAAATGAACTATGTTCTTGGAGCGAGTATTGGTGACCATTGTCATAAAAATAGAATCGATATTGAAGATGGTAAATAAAGCATTTTTTTCAAAAACTTTCTCAAAATAGCACTTGAAGTCTTGTTATCATAGAACGTAATTGATACTAAAAAAATGAATTTACATTATTTTTTTAATTTGGAATTTTGCCTAGACATTATAGGAAAAATTCCAATCGCATTGTACCTAATTTCAAGAACATCTGAATTACACTCAATTCGGTACATACATACATATTGTTTTTTAAAACTAGGCATCAGAACCTGGTAAGTGTTCGATGTGATACTCTTTTTATTCTTTTATTTTTTATTCTTTTATTTTTTATCATTATTTTTTATTTTTTTTTATTTTTTTTTTGATTCAAAAAATTGAGTTCTGTCAATGGACAATACTTAAAAGGTCGCTGGGAAGGTACAGAGGTTGTGGAAATATCAAGAAAAATTCATGCTTGTTCCACTACATGAGTTGGAATAGTAGTGTGTTTTCCGCTGCGCTCCGTACAAAATTGCATGAATTTTGTATTCAACCATATTTAAGTTTGATTCAAAAAGATCTTTTGAAGTTCGGTATCTTTTGATGAAAGAAATTAGTTGTGATTTACCATAAGTTGCCGCATAAACTACCCAGATCTGTTACTTTAAACCTGCTTGAAAATTGATTCAGACCCACTGTACGGAGGAGAGTCTACTATAAGGGGGTCTGTTGTGCAGTAAAAAAAATTATTGACCTTTCACTGAATCCAAGTAACAGACCCGGGTTTACTAGAAGGGTCTTCTATAAAGAGGTGGTTTATGCGGCAATTTATGGGTGTTATCAGACTATCCCATTAATCTATTTTATAATATTCAATTATAGGCCAGGTCAAACTGTTAATGATAATTTTATTTTGATGTAATGTATAATATTTGCATGAAATTTAAAGATCTTTTTTAAAAATTTAAAAAAAATAAAGAACTCCGATTTATACATTGCAATTTTAGAATTTATATTTTAAAATGGTTGGATACAACTGACCTTTTTAATTACCTTTTGGCCTACATTGACTGACAATCAAAGATGTAATAGGTGTATTATTTGCTTCAATTTCTAATGATTTATTTAAATCTGCCAAATAGTTCTTCATATTATCCCTTATATAACAAATTACTTAATAGCATCTTAATGCACATACATTATTCGGTTTGATTTATTTAATTCTGCAGCAGTCTTATATATACAGTATTTGTCTGAATTTCCATAAATCAATAACAGAAAATGATGCAAATACTCGATGACAATTAAGAGTGACATAGGTTGGTCAACAAAGCGACATAGGTTGGTCGTCAAAGCAACATCATATTTATTACAACAAAAGGTGCGCTGCCATGGGAAAATGGCTGTTCAGACTTTCAATTATATTTTGTACAATACAATCTATTTAATTTATTAGGGATTGTGCCTGGCATAAAATATAATTGAAAGTCTGAACGACTATTTTCCTGTGCAGCACCATATGACTAAAGATAAATATTGTATTAAAAAGTTGTCAGAGAAAATGATTGGTATAATAGTATATATAAAGTGCCAAACTATTTACATAAGTCATAGGTATTAAAAAATCCAATATCACATTTATCAACTATCTGACCCACCTGTTGAAATTACGCATATGATTGGATATCAACTGACTGACGCACCTTTTTGTGTAACTATAAATATTTGGAGTGCAGCAATGATCTGCATGATTTCCAAAAATTGGAGCATATGATAAGGTAAAAAGAGGTACTGTAATTTGATAAAGTTAAAAAAAAACTTATTTATTTTAATAATAAATTTTTTATTTTTGCATTAAACTTAATATATGATTTAAAATTATTTTATATAAAATTAGTAATATAGCATCTTTTTAAAATGACATTAATGAGATTGTACATTGTATCAAAAAGTTTAAATTTTAGAGAGTTAGAGTAATTTGATAAATTAAAGATATCTTGTGTAATCCAGTAATCAAATTAAATAATTTTTATACTATTCGATTTGTCTCAATAATATGAATCAAATAGTAAAAGAACCATATGATTCTAATTACTAGATCATAATATATCATTGATTTACATGCTGCACAAAAAAATCATAAAGAAGAATTTTGATGAAGTATAAACCTGGCAAATATTTGATAATATCTTATAATCCAATAATTAGAATTGGTGAATTTTGTACTATTCGATTTGTTTCATTGAGTCAAATCAAATAATATAAAAACTATTCAATTCCAATTATTAGAACATGCAATATTCAAATTCATTAAATTATTCCATCTTTGTCAAATTACTCTTTCCTATTATTACAGTAGGGAGCCTTCTTTAACCCCTTACTATCCCTTAGTTTGTACTACTTTGCAAGCAAATTTGCCTGTATAATTACTATAAATATACCTCTGATCTATTTTTTTAATCATTTAAGATATTTAAATAAAGTTTGGTATTATAATATTTAAAAACAAGGATTATATTTTTGAATTATTTAAATTTATTTTATAAGACAAAAGGTTTATGTTGCTTATAAGCTGAAAATATTAAATTTTAAAGAAATTTTTTAACCAAAAAAATATTTTACAATATCTTGGCGAATTCTTTAAATATTGGTTTTAAAAATATAGTTTTCTAATACAATATTGTAGTTTATATAAAGGATGACAACTTTCATTATTTGACTTTATATGATTTACTTGTAAAAATTAAGACTTGTATTAGAAGTGAAAATTTTTTTTATAGACGGGAACATATGAAATTTGAGAAAATCTAAAGAAAAAATTCTATAGTAAAAGTTCCAAAACAAAAACTTTAAATTTTTATTACACCAAAGTTTTTTAATAATTTTAAAAAAATTTTATAATAAAGTTGATAAAACAGAACTAATATTATTATTTTTACTTAGAAAGTATATAGCTAAAATTAATATTTAAGGTTTTATTTAAAAAATTTAAAAATTTAAAATTTTCGCAGGCAAATATGTCTGCATAACAAATTAAGGGATAACAATGACACAGCTACAGGGATCCTTTATCAGTTTATAGTGGTGTCCAAGAAGTAGGTATAATTTCCTAGTCTGTAAGAAATTATACTCTTTTTTAAGAGCAGTTCGTAATAGTATTCAATGAGGAATTATCGATTTTACTATTATTTGATAATAAACTTGGTGTTATTCAGATAATAGTTTCTTTATTAGTAATCTAAGATAGGGCTATCCTTAGATTTCTGTTCTTAAGAAATCCCAGTACAAAATATATAATAAGTAGAAGGAGAAGTGGAGTATCTTGGTCTAGTTTGACTAAGGATAAATATTATAATCTATAAGAGTAACATAAGTGGTATAAGCATTACAAGCGATATAAGCGATATAAACAGTATAAGCATTATAAACGGTATAATCGTTATAAGCAATTTAAGAGTTATAAGTGATATAATCATTATAAGTGATATAAGTGTTATAAGCAATATAGTTATAAGCGATATAAGTATTATAAGTGTTATAAGCAGTATGACTATTCTAAATATCCAACTTCTCAAGATAATAATATAATAATACAAAATAATAATAAATAATAAAAATAAATAATAAAATAATAAAATAATAAACTATCATTCTATAACATTTTTATCCCTTAAGAAAATTTACTCTGTAAATTTCTTCTTTAATTTTTCTAATAGAACTGTATAATCTTCATCTTTCAATTTAATTACTTAGATCACAGAAAGGTAATTAGTTTAATATATTAGGTCCTTTGGACAAATCGTAAAGATTTTTCTAATTCTCTGGGCTCCTTTTCAAATATCTTGGGTTTTTCAGTCTCCTTTTACTTTTTGAATTTGTTCTTTAATTTGAGATTTATGTTCAGTTTTTCTATTATAGTTCCTAAATAATAATGGGCTTCAATGGTCTGTCTTTGTTCACATCGAGATTGTTTGAATTTAGATAAGTGTTGTAGAATTTTATCAACTTGTGCAGTCTATATTTCTCAAAGAGAAGGATTAGTTCGAGTAGCCTTTAGTGAATTAAAAGTCTGAGTTAAGTCTTTTAGTAATGGTATTATCACCTTAGGTTTCTCAATCAGTTCTATGATAAGAGAACTTCAATGTCTTCATCAAATAGTTGCAGTAATTCATCAAGTTCAACATGGGGTTCTGTTTCTTCTTTTGGGTAGCATTAATTACTTGTTCTGGATATTGGTCATTCCATAGGATTACATTTTGACTAAAAATTCCTTAATTGTATTAGGCAGCAGGGTCTTGTTTTCAAATAGAAAGAAAGTTTCAAAGAGCGAATATGGGTGTCGCTTAAAGCCAGGTCCATCACGAGATCTTCTGTTTCACACGACCAATCAAAATCGCAAGTTTTTGTTTACACGGATCATCCCGACGAAGCAAAAAAAGTAAAAAATGCAAGAAATACAAGAAACGAGTGTCTAAACTTTTCTTGGCCCATTAAGAAAGAATGTCAGGAGGACGATTTTACATATAGTGCCTTCTAACTTTAGCTCCTATAGGTTCTAAAATGACCCTAACCTTAACATTAATTTAAATTCATGATGGGGCCGGCTTTAAGCGACCCCCGAATATGGTATTGGATTGTAGGATGGTAGATTCCATTTTGGGAATTTTGAAAATTTTTTTAGAGAAATTTCAACCAGAGTATAGAGTTATATAAATGTTAAAGTAAACAATAATTTTTATAAAGCTGTGTGCTAAGTTTTACACAAATGTCACTCCCTTTTACAATAAATTTCTTCCAGAAATTTCTAATTTTCAATTACAATTATAGGTTCCCATATCTGTTTCTTATATATTTAGCAAGTCTTTCACTATTATAATATTTTTGTAAGATTTTTCTTTTATATTTCGAAGTTTATAAGCACCATTATTTAATTTTTCTTGGATTATAAAGGGACCAATTCATTTATCCTCAAATTTAGCAGAACAAGACATTTTTAATTCTTTTTGTTATATCCACACTTTTTCTTCAATTTCAAAGGTTACAGTTTTTATCTTTTTATCAAAGTACTTTTTCTGTTTCTCTTGTGATTTTCTGGCATTTTCCTGGGCTTCTTTTTATATGATTAGTAATTTTTCTATTAACTCATAAGCTCGTTGTAATATACTGTCTTGTATATTTATTTCTGTATTTTCATTTCCTTTAGAATATACAGGATTAAGTGCTTCTATGGGTAGTGTGGCTTGTCTTCTATAAACTAACTGAAATGAAGTATATCTAGTAGTAGCATATCTCTTTGTTTGATAAGCTAAAAGAACAGCAGGTATATGTAAATCCTAGTTATCTGTTTCTTTTACTTTTGCGAGAGATTCACATAATGTTCAATTAAGTCTTTCAACCATTTCATTGGTCTGTGGGTAGTATAATAAGGAGAATTTATGTTTAATGAGAAACTTTTCACATAATATCCATATAGTTTCGTTAATAAAGTTTCTTCCTTGATCAGAGAGTATAATCTTTGGAGTTCCATGTTTACAGATAATTTCTTTAAAAATAAATTGAGCAAGTGTATTAGCTCTAGCATCTGGTATAGCTGTTGCTTCAGGCCATCTTGTTAGGTAGTCAGTAGCAATGATGATATAACGATTGGTTTAAGTGGTTATTGGTAAGGGTCCGACAAGATCAATTCCAATTCTCTCAAAAGCATATCTATTTAGATAGAGTGCAAAAGTTCCTTTCTTCGTTCTTTTTGTCTCTTTTGGCATGTATCACAAGTCTTTATATATTCTTGGATGTCTCAATACATTTTATTCTAATAATATTGTTAAGCTATTTTCTAGTATATCAGTTCCCAAATGTTCAGCAGTAGAGTGTTTATGCATCATATATAGGATCAGGTTTACTTCTGTCTATTTAATAACTCAAAAGGGGTGTTCTGGATCTTTTCGATTATTTTTATATAAGAGGTTATATCTAATTTCAAAATATCAGCCTGGTTAATTAATTGTTTCTTTTCATAGTTATTAAATTCTTCTGATAAGTTGTCTAATTCTGATAATCATAAAGTTGGTTATATCAATTTAAATTCATGATTTAGACGATTTAATTGTCTGTATTAGTAGGCATGATAGAGCATCAACATTAGAGTAAATCCTTCCAGGTTTGTGAAAGATTTCAAAATTATAAGGTTGGAGTTTAAGAATCTATCTTCAATTCTTCCTTTGGGTTCAGCAGTGCGTAATCATTTTAATACTAAATGGTTTATAACTAAGATGAACTTGGTAGCACCTAAATATTTATGAAAATGTTCAATTGCCCATACTATAGTAGCACATTCTAGTTCAGTTGCACTGTAGTTTACTTCTTCTTTTCATAGGCTTTTGTTTGTATAGGCAATTGGGTGTTCCTTATAGTTTTGGTCCAATTGACTAAAAGTAGTACCAAATCTATAGTAAGAAGCATCTGTAGCCAAAATAAAGATCTTTCTGAAATCAGGGTAGGCTAATATAGGTGTAGCAGTAAGTCGGTCTTTTAATTCATCAAAAGCTTCTTGTTAAATAAGAGTCCATTAGTATGGTTCGTCTTTTTGTAACAACTGATTCAATAGTTTAGCAATAGCGAAGAAGTTTTGGATAAATTTCTTTAATATCTAGTGAGCCTAAGAATAAGCGAAATTGGGTTATATTCTGAGAAGGTTGAATCTTTTGTACAGCTTTGATTTTTGTAGAATTAGAAGCTATTCCACTAGATGCAAATATGTGCTAAGAAGGAAAGTCATTGTATCCAAAAGTTATATTTTTTGATATTAAGCCATAATCTAGCTTGCTTGATTTTTCGAAACACTTTATTCAAGTGCTTCAGGTAGTCATCGAATGTTCTAGAGTATACTATGGTGTCGTCCAAGTACACTACTACAAATTTCCAAGCAATTCCATTATATACTCAATCCATTAGTCTTTGAAACGTAGCAGAAGCATTACAAAGTTCAAAAGGCATCATATTAACTCGTAAGTTTTATAGCAAGTTACGAAAGCAGTCTTTTCTTTATCACGAAGGTGCATAGCTACTTGCCAATATCTACTTGCAAGATCCAAAGTGGAAAACCAATGCGATCCAGCAAGAGTATTTAACATTTCATCAATACGAGGTAGAGAATATCATTTTTTTAGTAATATTATTAAGTTTTCAATTAATGATACTGTCTGAAACTCTTTTCCCAAAAAACTGAAACTGAAACTAGTTTTAAATAACCAAAACTAATTTCCAAAACTTTGAAACTATACAAAAAACCTGAAACTATGTAAAAACCCTGAAACTATACTAAACTTCTGAAACTATTTTGGAAGTATGCAGGGTAGCTTATTATTAGGTATTGTTGAAAAATTCTCAACATACCCGATTTAATAAATTAAAGCACGATTAAAAACCAGGTTTTGATATATGTTTGAATGTACTAGAACTGCAAGTATCCGATTATTTAGTAGTACCGGCATTTGAGCTTTAGTACATATGTACAGTACGTATATACATGCCAATTCTATTTGCCATTAATTATTTTATTTTAATTATTTTTAAATGTTTTTTTATCCATTATATTAATAATAAAGCACAAACGTCCATCCGTCAACATAGTATTTCCTGTTTACTGAAATTTATATAAACTGCTAATCATTATAATACTATACCTTATTGGAGTTAGTGCTCATACTCAGATAACTTTTTATTTGAAAGGGTAACCTTTAACAAAATTTAAATAATAATATATCCAGATGTATATTCTATTTTAACTCATATTAATCATCTAGGTGTATTTCGGAAATAAATAAAAGTTTAAAAAACCTTATTTGTGTATCAAAATTTTGAAATTGGAAAATGAAATGAGAGTGTTTATAGACTCTCATTTGACGAAATAAATAAAAATTTTTTTATTAATATTAATAAAACGATATTAGAAGCAGTATCGATTAACAATAAAATAATTTGTAATAATAAAGAACATATATTCAAATTTTAATTAAAAAAAATGGAAACTCTTTCCATCGATCACTTGTACAAATTTCCAAACAAAAGAAAAACAAAAATTTTTTTATTAGTAAAAGATGAAGCAGCTAGTAGTACTGGTTTTTATAAAGGTCAACCTTCCTTGTGTTATCGGGGACTCCTTTATATATTCGGCACGCAAGCCAGAAGTATCAGTTGTGCAAGATAACTGACAGTGGGTGCCCTTGGTACAAGAAATTCTGGTGGAAGTTAAAAAAGAAAACTTTTGTCGATGAAGGAATTATAGCTTGGCTAGGTGGTGAACTAAGAAAAATGAGTTTTTCATTACTCTCTTTAAGGTTTTTGGTTACAAGAACTTATTCAACCATATACCCACTATCATATTCTCGCTGGAAGTCAGTTTTGCTAGAATTTTTTAATGAAAAGTGGGAAATTCGGCGTACCCCCTCCAAAAGATCAGCATTGTTGTTTCTATCCTAATTGGGAAGAAGGCATGCAGGTGGATAAACAGGAATAGACGCGTAATGAGATGTGATGCAATGGAGTAGGCAGATCTATGAAAATTAAATTCCAGAATGTTCTTTTAGTTTTCTTTCTTTTATGTACATATAATACTTTGGCAAGGCATTTCCTTGCGCAGTATTATATAATTTTTATCATTGATTTCAGATTTAGGTTTATTTCTATTTCTGTTTTCTTTTGTGTTTCTTTTTTTTTCTTTCTTTTCATTGTTTTTTTTTAATTTTGTTAGCTTTCCGTCATTAGTGATAGAATTTCTCTTCGTTTCTTTCATCTTGTAGTTATTTTATTTTGTTTTTGTTTTTTTTTTGTTTTTTTTTGTTTTTTGGTATATCGTTTAGGATTTGTAATATTTCCCCCTTTTGTTTCATTACCCTTTTATTTTCTTAGCTTCATCGTTCTTTTTGTATGGTTTGGTTATCCTCACCATTGACGCTAGGTGAGAGGGATTTAAAGAGAAATCTTATGTCGCTCTTTGACAGAGCTGACAAAATTGTCTGTCTTATCAGTGAGGCAGTGCGATAGGTTGTACTGAGGTGCTCTTGAAGTATTCGGGTGATGCCGGACCTGCTATAGATAGAGTATTGATAATAAGTAATTAACATAGTTTAGTTATATTATAATCTAATATCTAATAAAGGTACCGACAAGACTGTCAAAGAGTTAAAAAAAAAAATTAAAAAAATATTGTACATAGTCTTATTTGATAATAAATACGTCTTCTTGTTTTATCAAAATAATTTTACAAATTTTAATTCTGAAACCTCTTATTATTATAATATTTTACATCATTTTTGAATTCTCAATTGGTATACATATGTTATTCGTGAATCGTAAAATATCATTGGTCATTTTAGAACCGCTATCCTAATAATGCAAAAAAATTAAAAAAATAAATAAATAAACACAAATAAAAATGAATCACTAAATATTAAATGCTAACTTTTCATATATTAAAAGAAAGTATTTGAATATTCATATATAATAATTTTGCATTTCTGTGTAAAATACATTCGTATTTGTTTTCGCAATAGCAGGTTTTTTTATGACTGTCATGCTCAGCCTGGTAGTAGCACAAATTATTAAAATTTTTGACATAACAAACTTACTTCCCCAAGTTATTTCTATCTTTGTTTAGGCATGAGCAGTTCTTCTATTATGCCAATATAAAGAACCTTAAAGGTTTAGCTTGAAGTTCGGGTTATACTAAATTTTTTAGTATTTAGACATTCATTATACTGAATTTTATGTCATATCCTTGCTCAATAAAGTGTATAAAAAAAATGAAACTTATCTTTATAAATTTCAATAAAAAGGATTATTGCAAATTAACAATTGTTCTATAGTCTCATGATCTGCATTACAAATTTGACGTTCAGTAAAAATCGAGAAAGAACATGTTTTAATTCAGAATTGAAGTAAATTTATAAATGACTCAGTATAATAGTATAGAATAATTTTTTTATCATGTAGCGTTCAACTTGCACTTTTTTTATTATATTCTGTACTATGTAAAGTATATAATAGAAAAATAAATAAGTGCTTACTGTTCAAGTATGTATTCATATATATATAATATAATAAATATTTACAAAAAACTGAAACCAGTATAAGTTTAAAGTATAATTGATTTATATCGACCTATTAAATAAATATAATAAACAAACTATTAAAATCATATTCTTATTTAAAATACATTAAATTTATGATATAGACAAGTTTTATACCAGGTGATGCAAGTTTTAATTATTTTTAATTAATTAATTATTTATTTTATTTTAAACGGTGTTTTTTTATTTTAATTATTTTTAACTGTTTTTTTTATTTTAATAATTATTTTAATTATTTTTAAATTTTTTTTTATGTTAATTATTTTTAAACATTTTTTTTATTTTAAATATTTTTAATCAATTTTTTATTTTATTTTATTCATTTTTTTTTATTTTATTAATAATTTTTATTTTTTTTTATTTTAATGTTTCTTTTTTTTTATTTTTTAAACTTGTTTTTTTTTATTTGTTTTTTAAAATTATTTTTGGTTTAATTTTATTTTTTGGATAAGTTTAATGCTCACCAGAAGTGAATTTCACTAATCCAATTAGAATTAAGGATCAGGTATAACATGCAAAACAATTTTGTATAACAAAAATAAGATTTTTTAAAAAATCGCTTCTAACTAAAAATTTTGTCTATGAAACTACTTTTTTTTATACAAAAAAAAAATTTCTCATAAAATTTTAGTATAAACTATACTCCCTGTCTTATTCCAGTTTTTAACCTTACCCTAATATTAGGACATATAAAGTTAATTTTTTGGTTCTCATAACATGAGACAAAAAAAATGACCCAGCCAGCCGGACTTTTATTTAAAAATTTTTAAAATTTTTTAAATTATAAAATTTAAATTTTAATTTTAAAAAAATCATAACCCGGCATTATAGTATTAAATAAAGTAATGACACACCTGCCTGGACTTTATTTAAAAATTTTATATATAAAAAATTTTAAATTTTATAAAATTTTTTAAAAAAATTTTTTGAAATCCCACCTGGCTATTAAAACATATAAAAAAATTTTTTTCAAAAAATTTTTAAATTATGACCTGGCCGGGTTATGAGAACCAAAAAATTAAGTTTATATGGCCTTAAAGTGATTTAATTTTTATTTGTAGATGGATAATCACCGGTAAATTTCACTACTGGTAAATGCTAAATTAATTCTTATTTTTTTTATTTTTCATTTAAATTTTAAAAAATTTTTTTTTAAATTATATATTTTTTTATTTTGGGTTTTATAATTTATTGCACCTGCAATACATTGCACCCACCTCTTCTATTAATTAAAAATTTTGCCTATGAAACCACCTTTGGGGTTCTAATAAAAAATACTCTTTGTGAAATTTTGGCATAAACTATATTTTTGCTTCATCCCAGGCCTTAACCCTAACGCTAATATTAATTAAATTTTATTTTTTGCTTCAATAAAAATTTCTTTTGTTTGTTACACAAAATCAATAATTCATATAGTTATAATAAGGGTGCAATATATTGCACCGTGCAATAAATTATAAATTCCTTTTTATTAAAAAATTTTTTAACATTATTTTTAAGAGTATTGCTATTTCCACCCTCACTTTTGTAATACCACCTCCCAGCCGGCCTCTGACCCTTCAAACCTAGTTACGTGCAATGTCATACAAATAGAGATCATGTGGCTTCTGGATTTGTGCATTTTAACAAAATTTTAGATTATGCAAAACCCATAATCACATGATTTGTGTAACCAAAAAAGCCAATCAATTTTGAACCAGAACTTGGTCCAAATTAAACCAATTTAGGTTTACTTGAACCATGCATAAATATGAATTTTGGGTGCAAAATAGCACATAATTATAAAAAATTGTATGCGCATCAAAACGTATAATTTCCTTTTATTGCATGCATAATTCATAATTTATTGCAGCATAAAATCATCGTTCCTGGCACCGACCGGTCTTTACTGATCTGCAATCTAGAACATTCAATAATCTTTCACATGATAGTGTTTACAATCGTACTAAAAAAATCTTTGAAATTGTACAAGTTAGAGTTACCAGTAGGGTCTATGCTAGGAGGTTCTTTAGAATTTTTTTTGTTAAAGCGTGAAAAGTGCAAAACTTACGTCACAAACCAATCAAATTTTGAAATCAGATGTAACATGAAAAACAAAATAATTAAAACAATCGAATAAAGTGAAAGAATTAAAATAATAAATCAAGTGGTTATAGTTTGGATTAAACGTTTGGTTAGAGTGCTGCTCATACGATGCCAAAATTTTCCAAGAAATTTTTTTTGTTAGCAGTAGACGATTTTATAGACAAACTTTGGAGTTATTAGTGTTTTTTATGAAAAACACAATTTTTACTTTACACCTAATCCTAAAATTCAATTGGTTTGCACTACAAAAAAGTCATATGACCGAAAAATTTTTTGTAGGTAAGCTATAGTACATAGGTTTTTTTAGAGAGTCTACAGAAACATACCAATAACATGATTTTTCATCTTACAAACATGTACCAAAATAATAAAATTTTTTTTAATATAAAAGACAATAAGACAAGGCTCATGCACTGAGTTAATCTTTATTATTCTATAAACGTGTTCTTTTGGTCTTTCTGGTTTTAATGATGATGTGATTATTAAAATCTACTCAGTAGAACTGGAGATATAGTTATGATTTTATTCGACATTTTATATAATCTTTATAACATTGTACAAGTTTCAAAGTTTATATCTCCAGTTATACTGATCAGATTTTAAAAATTTTTCATTATAAGAACTAGAAAAAACAGGAGAACAAGTTTTTTAGAATGATAAAAAAAGTAAACTTAGTATAAAAATCATCTGGATCATCTTTTCATTTCTTTTTAATATTTTTTAAAATTAAAAAGTAATTTACTAAGCTTTTATAGTAAGTTAATAGTTCTTGTTCACCAGATCTTTCCAGTTTAATAATAGTAAGATTATTAAGACCAACTCAATAGAGCCAGAAATATAGCCTCATAAAGTTTTTGCACATTTTTATATTATCTTTATAATGCTGCCTACATTTCAAAATATTATATTTTTAGTTTCACTAATTAGATTTTAATAATCTTATAATCATTAGAACTGGAAAGACCAGGTGAATGAATTTATTAGAAATAAAAGGTTAACTTAGTAAAAAAAAAAGCCTTGTCAAACCATTTTTAAATCAAAAAAATCATTATTTTGGTAAATGTCTATAAAATAAAAAATCACATGACTGGTACATGTCTATAGATCTTCACAGTTTTTTTTAATACTAGTATCATGTGCTTTTTAAAATTGCACTAACCTAACTCTAATTACAAACCTGATACTAATAACAGTAACCTTTTAAAAAATGATTATAATAAATAATATAACTTTTCGATGAAGAACAGCCTATATAGGTTTAATAAATATTGGGGATAATGCTGAAATCAGATGATGCTAAATCTACGTGTTCTATATATCATTGGATCTTCTACAATTTCTGAAAAATCGTGTAAACAATCGATCTACCTATATAATCAAAACAATCTGAATGCTATAACTGGTTAGTATATCTATATGCTAAATAAATCACATTCTTGATACCTATATATAGAAGGTCTTCTAACTGTATCAAAAAGGCGATCCTAACCCTAACTCTAACCACAAAGCAAAAAGCATCTATAAAACCACTAACAAAAAAATATTTAGTTAAATCTAGTATAGTTCATGGTTAGGGTTAGAGTTGGGTTAGTGTTGTTTTTTGATATAGTTAAAAGGTCTTCTGTATATTGATATCAAGAATGCAATTTATGCAACATATAGTCATATATTGAATTAATTTGGCTAGCTATACTGTTGTAGTTAGGGCTCCGACGGACCCGGACTGAGACCGGACTTTAGGCAAGTCCGAGTCCAGTTCGAAATTCGAACCGGACTCGGACTCAAACTATTTTACAACTCAGTCCGGTCCGAGTCCGAATATCAAACTTTTGGCTTAGTTCGAGTCCGGTTCGAGTCCGGTCCGAAAAGTTTGAGTCCAGTCCGAAAGTCCAATACCCAATCCAACGTGCATAAGATGGTATTGATGCTTTGAACAATGTTACGGGCATCCATACCAGGAACGTAAGTGTATGGTTTTACTAGCATCTAAATCGAAGGCAAAATTTTAAAGCTGATTGGCGTACATTTTTTCTCATGATCATTACCTGTTTTATGTAACATAAAATTTCTAATTTTAGAGGGATGTTAAAGCGAAGTTCAACTTTTTTGATGCACTACGTTGATGATTTTTATTTATTCACAATTACAATATACCAGTACGATCACATGATGAAAGCAAGAATTCCAATATGGTATGATGATTATGTGTTACGATATCTATATTATAATCTGAAAAAATTGGTATACTAAATTCAAGATATACCATAGATAACTAAGGGTTTAAAACATTTAATCGCATAAAATTTTGCTTCTGCTTAGGTAGAATAATGATTTTATGCTACATGACTTAATTTTGATTTGACCAGATAGTGAAATTTTTCAGGGGTGATGCTATAATATTTGAATGACGTTGATTTTTTCAGAATGGTATTAAAACCAGTTAGGTTAAACCGTTAAATGAACGGATAATTTTTTTAGGCAATTACAAATAAACTATAGTTGAAGTTAAATAAGGTAGCTACATTACTATGTCACGCAAAATCAGAAACGTAAACTATGAATAATAATATACATCATCAATAATCTTAAAAATTTTATTCATCTTTCACTTTTAACCAATTTTGTTGGCTAATTTTAGATCATGTAATCTCTGTTGATCTTATTAAACTCTTAAAAAGGAAACAGACTATAACTTTATACCAATTGTTCACATTTTGAACTCCTAAAAAAGAAATATCAACACGACAAGGTGAAACCTGAGTTTTTTAGGAGTACAGATCTCATCAAAACGTAACCTAAAAAACTCAGATTTCACCCTCCCGTATACCAAGAAAAGTTTCTTACAAGATTTTAATTTAATCTATTACTCACCAATTAATTTAAAAGATGGACTTGAAAGTCCACAACCTCATTTTCTCTTTGCAGCACTCAAATTATTTTTATACATTTTAAGTTTATATATTATATTTAATTTTATTATTTCAATCTTTTACCTCTAATTATTCTAAATAAAAAAGATGACATATTACCTTTTCTTATCATTTTATTTTTTCCAATTAACAATTTATCAATATCATCATTAATAATTTTACAATCATTTGCCATGTGTTCATGACATATCAAATTACTACGGAGATGAAACAATTTGACCCATATGTTTAAGAAATATCATAGATAAGCAGTTTGTCGTTAAGTTAAATTTATTTAGCAGCACAAAATTTTCTTTATACTGTTAGTTTAAGCTAAATGGTATTAAATCCTAAATCCAAGTGGGTTAAACTGTTAGTCGCATTAAACGATTAATTGTTAAAAAAAAAAACTGTTTTTCTAGGCAGTTTCAATTTTTGATTGTAATATATATATATAATTAAAATTAAATAAAACTTTTAATAAAATAATCTAAAAAAAAATACGAATAAAAAAAATTAATTTAAGCACGGACATTT
>QKWP01000169.1:282285-313343 GCA_003550325.1 Gigaspora rosea | reverse complement strand
AAAAAAATTATCATTAGTTATATTGTAAAAATTATTACTTATATTATAATCTTTTTTTAAAAATTTTGCAAATTATTACTTTATATAGTAAGCCATATGAGTTTAGCTAGTGTTTAAAAAATTTTTTACTAATTAAATTTTTTTAAATTCTTAATTAAAATTATAAATATTTAATATCTAATTCTAATTACAAAAATTTCTTTAATACTAAAATAGTATATTTCAAGTTATATTACTTTAAATTTTAAAAAAATTATATCTAGTTTTTATATATAAATTAGGATATAGGTTTTACTAGTAAAAATTTTAAAAAATTTTAAAGTTAGAAAACTTTTTATATATTAATCCAATCTTAATGAAATTTTTGTAATTAAAACTAGCAAACATATATTTATAACTTTATTAATAGTTTAAATAAATTTATTTGGTAAAAAAATTTTTATAATCAAAAATATTTTGTAAAACTACTAGTAAATGCACTAAAAATTAGGTAAAACTAGCAATTGCAAGTTTAAAAAAAAATGTATAAAATTTAAAAAGTTATGTAAAGCTATAAGTTTTCTAATACAAGTAGCCCAGAAGTTAAAATATTATAAAAAATATTTAATTAAGTAGTTAAATTTAAAAATTAATAGAAAAATAAGCTTAATCATGTACTAAATCTAGTACAAAGTACTAGATCTAGTACGGGTAAATTCTATCCATTAATTTAGCAAAAAGTAAATTCTAAAAAATTCTGATATAGAAAATAAATAAATCTAAATTACAGGTAGAAATTTTTAGCAAGTGTTAGAAAAATTCAGAAAAATAGAACTAATTACATATAGTATACAATAAAAATCTTATAATCAATTGTATAATTTTAGTATAATCAACTTCAGTTTGCCCATATAATTTGCCCCATCATATTGTATAATTATAGATACACTACTTCCAAGATGTAATGCTTATGTTTTTGATGCTTCTGCACTTGATTTTTGATACACCTAAATGTACTATTACTTTTTTGAGACAGGGCAATTTTAAATAAATTATGTAACTGCTGCAATTAAATTCAACCAATGAAATTGCAAGTAAGATTCTAATAAAAGGCTTAGTTTTTAATCAGAACTAATTTTTTTTATTATATTATCATTATTTGAATTTTTAATACAAGTTGTAAAGATGAAAATTACTATTCCAATAGTGGTAAACCCATTAAAATTGGCTTAGTGTATTATGAGATATGAATAAAAACATTTTGTAAATTTTTAAAGCTTTTTAAAAAACTAAAAAATTGTAAAAAGTTTTTTACTCATATCTTGTAATACACTAAGCTAATTTTGATGTATTTACTACTATTGGAATAGTAGTTTTCATCTTTACAACTCTTAGGGGGCATCCATAAATAATGTTATACAAGAGGGGGTTGGATGAATGATAACGTTTTTCTCAATAAGTAAGGTGGGTCAAAAAAATATAACGTAATTTTTTTAGAAAAAATTGGCTAAAAATTGAACCAGTGGTCCAAATTTAATGATTTTGGTACCATTCGATTCGTCTCAGTGAGAGGAGTCGAATGGTACCAATTTCATTTCATTTAGATCACAGAATCAAATTTTATTGGCCAAATACTATTGGTTATTATGTTTTCTTATAAAATTACTAAAAAAATCAATGGTTTTTTGTGAATAACTATTGATCCAGTGATCCAAATGAAATGATTTTGGTATCATTGGATTCGTCTCACTGAGACGAATCGAATGGTACCTAAATCATCCAAATCCAAATCGGATCACTGTGTCACAATATATTCAAGTTTTTGTAAAATTTTATATATAAACATACGGATTTTGAAAAATTTTTTTATATAGTAGAGGGGGTCCAGTGCTACTATGAGGGGGTACATAACGTTATTTATGGATGCCCCCCTTATTAGAAATTCAAATAATAATGATATAATAAAAAATTAGGGTTGATTAAAAAAAACTTTAAGCCTTTTATTGGAATCTTATCTGCAATTCCATTGGTTGATTTTAATTGCATTGGTTATGTGAATTTTTTAAAAGTATCATATTTTAAAAAGGTAAAAAATTTTTGGTACATTTAGATGTATTAAAAAAAGTAAGTACAGGAGTATCAAAAATGTAAGTTTTGCTTCCAAGATAGCCTTATGTCATATGATCAAACCTGGCTTTAAATGATCCCTAGTTTAAACAAGATCACATCTCTAGTTTATAACAGTAATTTATAATAGAAATTATAATAATTTTTATACAAACAAACTTATTCAAACCACATATTGTAATTATTAGAAAGTGAGCAAGTTTTGTATAAAAATTTTTTTACAATAATTTATAATAGAAACTACAATTAAAATGTATTATTTGATATGTAAGTTTTTAAAAATATTTATAGTAATTTATGATAAAAATTATGATAATTCTAATACAAACTAGTTCATTTTTTACAGTATCATTACCAATATAATTACAATAATTTATTTTATAATTACATGCTACAGATTATTAAAATAACAAAAAAGTTTGTAACAAAATTTATACAGTAACTAATGAACTACTAATGATATTTTAATGCAAATTAATTCATTTTTTAACTATATATAGTGGTCACCAAATAGCAAGAGAATTTTGTAACAGAATTTTTACAATATTTTATAATATAAATTTATAACCTTAATTATATATTATGTATCAAGTAAGTTTATAGAAAAATTTTTTATAGTAGCTTATAATAGAATTGTAATAATTCTAATAAAACTAACTTACTTTTATTGTTACAAAAATAATATACAAGTTTTGTAATAGATTTTTTACAATAGCTCAAATAGTAATTACAATATTTTATTCTAATACAAGCTATTTCAAGCTTATCTACTTATATTATTAAAATAGCAAGTAAGTTTTGTAAGCTTGTTGGTATATTCTTTTTTCAGTAAAATGAGCTTGTCGGTAAATTGATTTTGTCAGTAAATGTAACTGTCAGTGAAGTGTGTGTCGGTAAAATCAACTTGTCGGTGAAAAGGAACTTGACAGTAAATCAAGTGTCGGTGAATCTTGTGTCGGTAAAAAAGCTTGTCGGTAAAATGATTGTCAGTGTAGGTTGATGTCTGTGAAGTGATTGTCGGCGATTTGATTGCCACCCAGAAATAAATCATGTATAACAGAAATTTTGACTACATATTATATGCAAGTAAGTTTTGTACTAAAATTTTTTATAGTAATATGATAGAAATTATAATTATTTTTATACAAATTATCTTGATCTTTAATCTAATAAAATGTTTTGCATCAAAAAATTTACAGTAACTAATAATACAGTAATAGAATTATTCTATTTCAATACAAACTATATAATTTTGATTACTATGTTTATGTTAACAAGTAAGTCATACAGCAGAATTTTTATAATAATCTATTATAAAAATTGCAATAATTCTAATTTAACTTAACCACATATTGCAGTTACTAAATAGTGAATAAGTTTGTAACAAATTTTTTTACAATTATAGAATATAGATTGCAATGCAAATTAATAAACACTTATAGAAACTAACTTATATATTTTGTATTGTAAATAATTTTTTTTATAAAAATATTAGAAATTATAATATTTCTAATACAAATTAACTAAACTATGTGCTATAACTTTAGAAACAAAATTCCTTACCAAGATTTTTATAGTAATATGATAAAATTATGTTAATTACAACTCAATCTTAACTATATATAAATCACAATTATCCCAACCAATAGGATAGTAATTAAATTCTGTAACAGAATTTTTGATAGTAAAACATAAAAGAATCAAGTTATTTACAATAATCTTTTCTTTACAATTCATCAAAACCTCATAATTGTCTCAATTTTTTTAACTTATTCTATTTACCACAAAGTAGTTACTACAGATAGTGTTTTTTCTTAACTATTATACTAAAATTTAGTTCAATTATTTGCTAATTTTTTTGGTGTTTATTGTTTTATTTTTAATTTTTCAGTTTTTTTTTTTTTATTAAAATTTTTAATTTTTTTTTTTTTTATTTTTGTTTTATTTTTAATTTTTCAGTTTAAATTATATTAATATATTCTACAGACTTTAAATTAATTTATTTTTAGGCACTTTTTGGCTTATTAGCATTCTTCAAGTAACATAAATAGTTATATCTATTCTTTTCAATTAAATTATTCAAAATAATATATTTGTCTCTTTTTACCTTTTTATTTATACTAATCTATTTGTTAATATATTAATTCAATAGATTACATTATATTAAAGTTATTTGAATTGATATAACAAATAGTATAAGTATTGTTTTTTTAAAAAATTATTTCAAAATATAAATTTTAAATTTTATTTTTAACAATGATGTTATTTAATACTTGTATAGTATATAACTAAAAACTAATATAACTGCTAATTAAATTTACTCAAATTTGTTTTGTTAATAAGATAAAATTAATTATTAACTAATTAAATTTAATACAGCTATGTAATTTAATCTATTTGCTAATTTAAATTAGCTTACTAGTTTATATACTTATTTTAATTAAGTAGTATTATTTATTTTGAAATACAAGCTAAACAAGAGAACTATAAAGAAAATAACAATCATTATATATTTTTTTTAAAAAAAAATAATAAATTAAAATTATTTATAAAGAACCTAATCAAATCAGAGATAGCAAATAATAATATTATTTAAAATTTTTGTAACAATAACTAAAATTAGTGACAAAATATTATAGATCATTTGTTATTTTTGTTATTTAAAATAACTTATTAAAACTTCAGGTTTTTTAGGATTTAACCAATCCTAAACTGCCCAAAGTGATACAAGCCTTAATGATTATAGGATTTTTGCATTTTTAAATATATCCTATTTTTGTCATTTGTCATTTACCTTTTAAATGACAAAGTAACAAATGACAATATTACAATGATATTTATATTATTTAAAAGTCATTTGCCAACCCTGGATCAAATATATATTAAAAAATAATAGAATAAGCTTTTTCTAAAAAAAATCAAGTAATTAATGGTATTATTCTAATATACCAAAGTACTCAATAAAATGCATCTATGGTGTTGAACACTATATATAATTTTTATTAATAGAATTTAGAATTAGGAAGCATTTTTATGATAAAGAGGAGTTTATATAATATAATGTAAATTAGATATAGTCCTGATTTTAGTTTTTGTAAGGTTTTCAGGAGTACTGAACATTTTTACTTAGAGTATCCAATCCTGTTTATTTAGTTCATTTTTGAGAAATAGTACTTATAAAGTTCAACACCATAGGTGCATTTTTTAGTAAATTTAAAAGTAATGATAAAAATTAAGTGTAAAATTATTATTTGCTAAAAAAAAGTATGTATCTTTAGTAATAAAAATTAGAAATAAAAAAAAATAAAAACATAGTAATAAACTAGACATAGATAAAATAAACTACTTTAGTAGATTAAAGTTATTTAAGCTATAGTTACTTAAAAATAGTACCGGTATAAATTATATAATATATATGAATTTAATAAGTTACAAAGTATAATCTTAATGTAACCTGGTTTTTGCAAAACAATATCTTTCACTAATACCTAATAAACAGTCATATAAGTAAATTTTAGATAATGCCAATTAGAATTTAATTAAAAGTATTATAAAATCTAAAATATGCTAAACATACAAATAAATTAAAAGAAATTTATTAAAAATATTATAGTTACTACCATAATACAATGCAAATTCATTAAATTTGGTTTGAATCTTCCTAATCTTGTAACTTTACTCCAAATTGTAACATTTTGTTGCGATCTGGAGTAGTGTTTTATATAGATGAACTAAATAGAAAATGATTTAACTGCATCAAGTAATCACGCAATGTGATCATTGAAATGACAATATTTGATCCAGCAATAATTAGATGATTTCTTTATTCGTTCTCAAATTAAACCAATAATTTATAAAGCTAGATAGATTCTTATCTAAACATAAACATAATTTAACCATTATTTAAAACAATTAATGATAAAATTTTTATATTTTAGAAATTTATAGCATTTTTAGAATAGAAATACTTTGGAAAAGATAATAAAAATGTACCATAATACTTGGCAATTAAACCTTACAAACAAAATATGTGAAATGCATATATAAATATAATTTTATTGAATTTTAAATTTTTTTATAATTACAGTTATTAAAGAGGGTAAATAAAACTAGAATAATTAAATAGGAAAAGTAATTACACTGGTATAATAAAAAATCAGCAATATTACGTAGCATTATTTCTAGGAGAAAACTTTATATTCATAGTTTCAAGATATGATTTAAATAATGTACTCTTGAAATTTAATTCATTATACATTAAAGTAATATCATATTTCCTAAGAAACGTTGCCATGAAACCTTTTATCCAAATCAAAGCCAATTTTTTTTCTAGAACATTGTCTGAGACCTCCACCAAATATCACAAAATTCTTTTTCAAAACGATATCCTCATTCATAAATCTATCCGTATCATAAGCTTCAGGATTTTTCCAAAATTCAGGATGCTTATTTCCACCTTCATAGAATAACATAAATTCAGAATGTGCAGGCCAATTATAACCAAGTAATTCATCGGAACCAGTGTTTTCACGAGGAACAGTATGAGCAGCATTATGAACTCTAATTGTTTCATTAATTACGGCTTCACAGTACTTTAACTTGGAAAGATCTTCTAATGTCAGTAAAATATACAGTTTAAAATTATAATTACCGGTCCGCCACCACCAAGAAATGCATCCAAAATATTACTTATGATTTCATGGTCGGTCATAGGTCACAAATCATAATTAACATCTTTATCATCTGTATTAAGACTTTTTTTGGTATTCGCCATGATAAGAGATGTTAACATATCATTAGATACTTCACAATCATTCTTTTCAAGTTCTTTTCTTCTTTCTCTAATAATTCCCAAAAATATATTATGCAAATTATCATGACATTCTAAACCTATTGTTATAGAACGATAGTTTATTATATTACCTTATTATTTTATTATTTTATTTTTATTATTATATTTTATTATTATATTGTATTATATTATTATCTTGAGAAGTTAGAATAGTTGATACCGTTTATAACGATTATCACGCTTATAACACTTATAACGATTATCATGCTTATAACGCTTATAACGATTATCACGCTTATAACGCTTATAATGATTATCATGCTTATAATGCTTATGACGCTTATAACGCTTATGACGCTTATAACGCTTATGTTGCTCTTGTAGATTATAGTGTTTATCATTGTAAATTAACGCTTATAACGCTTATTCTAAAATGTATTTAAAGACACAGAATTTCCCTTAGTCAAACTAGACCAAGACACCCCACTTCTCTTATACTTAATATACATCTTGTACTGGGATTTCTTAGGAACAGAAACCTAAGGATAGCCCTATCTTAGATTATTAATAAAGAAACTATTTATCTTAATAACACCAAGTTTATTATCAAGTAATAGTAAAATCGATAATTCCTCATTGAATACTCTCACGAACTGCCCTTAGAGAAGAGTATAATTTCTTACAGACTAAGGAATTATACCTACCTCTTGGACACCGCTATAAACCGATAAAGGATCCCTGTAGCCGTGTCGTTGTTATAGTAAGGAGTTAAAGAAGGCCTCCCTACTGTAACATTTGGTGCCTTCTGGCGGAATCATTTAAAACATTTGGATATTATTGAAGATATTTGAAAACCTCTACAACTCTAGCTGCTGCTGTTCGTCCTGGAAGTCTCTTTGCCCACGGACTCTATAAAACCTATTTTGCTGCTGCCGTTCGTCCTGGAAGACTCTTTGCCCAAGTACTCTATTTATTTTAATTGCTGTTTATTTCTCATAATATTTGCTGCTGCTGTTCATCCTGGAAGACTCTTTGCCCAAGGATTCTGTCTATTTAACTAAACTTACTAACAAGATATTACTAACACTTAATTATTTTGAGTTTTAGTCAGGAGTCATAAGGCATATGACTACTGATATTAACGAATTATATAATCGATATATTAGAAACCACCTAATAGAACATCATCAAAACTCCGCTCTTCCATTTCACTCTCTCCAACTACGTGCTCCTGATCTTTCTTGTCAAGAGTGTTATCCTCCTCCTCGCTCTAGTGGTCGTGTTTTTGCTCTAACACCTTTTGGAAGATTTTGGCATTGGTATTCTGGTACCTACTCCGCTGATTCCTATACCTCTCAAACTACTGGAAACTTTATTCGCCTGACTGCTACTAGAGACCCTGCTACTATCCGTGCTTGTATTCAAGATATTATTTTTAGCTGCTGATATCAAATAGAACTTGACAACCCAAGAGAAATTGCTCTTGCTATTCTTTAACGCTTTACCCATCGAACAACTTTACCTCCTCTTGATTTTGCGGACTATACTACTTTTGACCCATACTTAGATGCCGATATTGAAAACTATAACCCTCGATATCCGGACTTAGGATATTCTATTATCGAAGGATCTTGCCCTACTTTTAACACTGTACCTCTTCTTACTACCCCTGAGGATCGCCCCTCTACTCCTCTTGGTTTTAACCTACTCCCTTATAGTGAACATAACAGTGATCTTAGCTCTCACACCTTCGTTCCAACATACTAGCCTACCTGCAAGTCCTACAGTTTTAGCACCTAATCAACAAGATTAAGACCTTGAAAATTTCTTTGAAACTACTTCTACTTTTAATTTAGATAGACTTTTACCAGATACTACTGAAGAAACTAGTGAAGAAGACCAAGAACCTTCCCTAACCTCACCTGTAGACAACTCACCTCCCATTATGGCTGAATGAGCGATTGCTGATGCTGCTACTGCTATTAATACCTTAGCTGCTGCGTTTGTCCATGGAGGAGTTGAAAGGAATCTTCTTCCTGTTAATTTCTTTAATGGAGATGGAACCCAAGACCCACTCGAATGGTATTCAGAATTCAAGCGTGCTGCCGTTGCTAACCGATGGAATGCTGCCCGGAAATTAGAACTTGTCCCTGTCTACTTGAAAGGAATTGCCTTAGACTGGTTTTCCTCCCTTACCACTAAGCCCACTGTTTTTAGTGATAAGGATAACCAAGATACTAGTTTTAAACACCTGTTTCTAGACCGATTTGTTACCCCAAAACAAAAAGTTATGTGGCAAAAGCAACTTTTTGATGTCAAACAAGGTGCCAACTCAGTTGATGACTATATTAACCGGTTCAGAAAACTGAAGCGACGTGTTGACCCTGACGATGACTTCCCTGATGCCTTTGTAATCCAACTCTTTATCCAAGGCCTTCGTCCTGAGTTTGCTATAAATGTACAAGCCTCTGAACCTGCTGATCTTGATGCTGCTATGAAAACTGCTCGTAAATGGGAAACTGGAAAACTTATGGCTTCTCCTAATACCGATACAGACCAAGCCATTAAACAACTAACTGAACAAATCGCTCAACTTAGTATTAACCTCGCGCAGAAGCAACCACCTGCTAACCTCTCGGTAAACTATGCTGATTCCCCTAAACAAGCCAATCCGATTAAACAACCTCCTACCTGCCATTATTGTGGTCGAACCGGACACTTTATTGCACATTGTCGTCTTAAAAAGAAGAATCAAAGTAATGAACGAGGAAGAAACAGACAGTCCAATAATAACAACTATCGACGTGACTCTTATAGAAACAGATCTAGAAGTCAAGATAATAGAGACCGAGATTATTACAATAGAGACCGAAGCCGCTCTAGAAATAGAAATAATCGTAATGATCGAGATGACTACCGATCTAGAAGTCGAGACCGATCTTCTTCTTGGAGACCTAGCAACCGAACCCCCTCACCCTACTACAGAAATGTTAACTATCTTGATGGAACTCCTTCTACCACTACCACTACCAACTCACCTCTTAGTCCACAAAAATGGGAAACGTTCCTAGACAACCCTTCTGTTCGTACTGCACTATCTTCTTACTTGTACGAAGAAGCTAAAACTGCTAATTTGATCCAGACATCTGCTTATACTACACCTGTCAAATGTAATGTTAAAATCAATCAAAAACCACAAGAAGCTATTATTGACAGTGGAGCCTCTATCAGCATGATCGCACACCAATTAGTCCAAGATCTAGGATTAAAAATAGAACAAGCCTCTCTTAGCCTTATCATACCTGCTACTGGAACCCCTTCTCGTCCTTTGGGAATTATTCGAGACTTACCTATAGAAATAGATGGTGCTATTATTCCTATTACCGTTGAAGTAGTCCCTGCCACCTCTTACTCATTATTGCTTGGAAATGACTGGTCAAAGAAAGTTGAAGCCAGTTACAATTGGAAAAATGGATGCTACTCTTTTAAGTGGAAAAACAAGAAACATACCGTTCCTACTTCCTATGAAAGTAACCAACCATTACCCTCACAACCTACTGTTACCGACCCTGCTGAATTAGACACTTATGAACAGGAATACTTAGTCCCTCAAGAAGCTTATGCTTTTATCACCACCCATGAACCAGACATTACCCCTACCTCTGATGATGATACCAACCCATGGATTATCCACCAGCCTAGACATAGAAAGCGTGCCCCTCCTAACTCTCGTGTATGTGGCAATTGTGGCTCACCTGAACATCTCTTTGCCAACTGCCCTACCAACCGTTGTAATCGCTGTCGACAGGATGGACATATTGCTGTCCACTGCCCACAACAAGTACCAAAGCGGACCTCTTGCCGTACCTGCAATGGTAATGACCATTTGTACCGAAACTGCCCTGAAAATATTTGTCATACCTGTAGAGCAACTGGACATATTGCCGTTGACTGTTCTTTTGGAGCCCTTAAGGAACAGAACCGAATTTGCCAATGTGGATGTAATCCGGATGATATTGAAGCCCGTCGAATGTATAACTTTAGTACAAGGCGTACTCACCACTGCTGTCACTGCAAGAAACCAAATAGACCAGAAGACCTACAAGTTCTTAACAATCAGTTTGTTTGCCGAGGATGTGTCTCTGACTATTATTATGAACTCCCTCTTGATGACCCTCAACGTATATATTATTATAGCCACGGAGAAGGACGTGGAACCCTTGTCCAATGTAAAATCTGTGGAGAAACTAGACCTACCTCTAAGATGAATAATCTAGAAAGCCTAGAACAAGCCCTTTGGTTTTGTGACCTTGAACACCTCTATGCTTATAAAGCAGGACAGGATGTTCTCTACAATGCAAATTATAATTTGTGGACCAGAATCAGACATTATACCGAGTCCAACAGGAGTGCTGGATCTCAGTATGAAATGAACCAGACCCGTATCTTCCGACTTGCAAAGATTTTCTTACAAGAATTGGACCAAAGCCTGACTGAAGCCTTAGAACCTTTAATGACTGATCGTATTAACCAACCTTGGAGTCAGGAAGAAATGCAATTAGTACTTCGTGCTGAACATGGTATATTAGAAGGGAATGAAGAATTTCAATTACAACAGACCCTTGAAATTTCCTTCGACACTAGCCATCCTGAATTCTGTAAAGAAACTGCTCTCGCTAATCTTAGAAGAAACTTCTCAGACACCCCTATTGACCTCTGCAAGGAATGTCTTCATGTTAAGCACCAGGAAGAACTTGATGAACATGATGGATACTGTACAGAATGTGTACCTCCACCACCACCAATATTCGAACCAGAACCAGAAGTTATATATATAGAACCTATTCAAAGTGATCAAAATACTGTCACTATCGAAGTTTTTGAAACATTACAACAACAAGTTGTCCAACAGAACCAGACCATTGAACAACTTCAACAACAAGTCCAAAAACTTGAAAACTTTAATCAACAATTACTTCGCCTTATTCACCAAGACACCCAGTACCTACAACAAAGAACTGAAACCCTTGCTACCCTGTTCGCAAATACAAATTTTTAGATAATCCTAGGCATGATGGCAAACTACCTGTTGACTCAGACAACTGTATTAACAGACCCCTTAAACCCCCTGAACACCCTATAAATTTAGTACCTACCCCTGTATATAGTATAGACACCCTTATCCCCTATGAGGAATATACGTTGACCCCAACTACTTCATTAAACACAGGTCCTCTTGCTGCAGATCAAGGACTTAAATTTAGACACTTACTTGAGAAATTTGCAGACATTTTCGCAACAGACATTGATGAATTAGGAAGGACTGACTTAGTTTCTCATCGTATTTTTACAGAAGATGTACCACCCATTCGCTCTAGACCCTATTCTATACCTCCAAGTGAACAGACATTTATTAAAGAGGAAATCCAACGAATGATGAAACATAAACTTATCCGGCCTTCGAATAGTCCCTGGACTTCCCCTGTTGTTCTAGTCAAGAAGAAAAATGGCAAACTACGCTTCTGTGTAGACTACCGAAAACTTAACAATGTTACTAAAAAGGATGCATACCCTCTACCTCGTATTGATGAAATGTTAAATACTCTTGCTGGATCGCATTGGTTTTCTACTTTGGACCTTGCAAGTGGATATTGGCAAGTAGCTATGCACCCTCGTGATAAAGAAAAGACTGCTTTTGTAACTCGCTATGGAACGTACGAGTTCAATGTGATGCCTTTTGGACTTTGTAATGCCCCTGCTACGTTCCAAAGACTAATGGACCGAGTTTATGAAGGGATTGCTTGGAAATTTGTAGTAGTATACTTGGATGATACTATAGTATACTCTCGAACATTCGATGACCACCTGAAGCACTTGAATGAAGTGTTTCACAGAATCAAACAAGCTGGTTTGCGACTTAATATCGAGAAATGTAACTTTTGGATGCAAAGATTACCCTTCTTAGGCCATATAATTGCACCTAGTGGAATAGCCCCTGACCCTACCAAAATTGAAGCCGTACAAAAGATCCAACCACCGCAGAATATAACCCAACTTCGCTCATTCTTGGGATTAGCTGGATACTATAGACAATTTATCCAAAATTTCTCTGCTATTGCTAAACCCTTAAATCGATTGTTACAAAAAGACGAACCATATCGATGGACCCATATTCAACAGGAAGCTTTTAATGAACTAAAAGACCGACTTACTGCTGCCCCTATATTAGCCTACCCTAATTTCAGAAAGACCTTTATCTTGGCCACCGATGCTTCTTACTATGGATTTGGTGCTACTCTCAGTCAATTGGACCAAAATCATAAGGAACACCCCATTGCCTATGCAAGCAAAAGTCTACGAAAAGAAGAAGTAAACTACGGCGCAACCGAACTAGAATGTGCTGCTGTAGTATGGGCAATCGAACACTTTCATAAATACCTAGGCGCTACCAAGTTCATCTTAGTTACAGACCATTCAGCATTGAAATGGCTACGTACTTCTGAACCTAAAGGAAGAATTGGAAGATGGATTCTTAAACTCCAACCTTATAACTTTGAAATCTTTCACAAACCTGGAAGAATCCACTCTAATGTTGATGCTCTATCACGCCTACCGACCCAGACACTTAAATCATCTAAATCATGAATTTAAACCGATATAGCCAACTTTATGATTACCTAGAATCAGACAAGTTACCAGACGAATTTACAGACTATGAAAAGAAACAACTAATTAACCAGGCTAGATATTTTGAAATTAGACATAACCTCTTATATAAGAAGAACCGAAAAGATCCAGAACACCCCTTTCGAGTTATTAAATGGACAGAAGTAGAACCGATCCTATACATGATGCATAAACACCCTACTGCTGGACATTTGGGAACCGATGCTATGTACTATAAAATAGCTGAACGATATTATTGGGATCAAATGTATCGAGACGTCCAAGAATATGTAAAGACTTGTGAAACATGCCAAAAGAGACTTAAAGGACGCAGAAAAGAACCTCTCCATCCTATCCAAATAGGACGTGCTTTTGAAAGGATTGGAATTGACCTTGTCGGACCCTTACCTATAACTGCTCAAACCAATCGTTACATCATTGTTGCTACCGACTATCTAACAAGATGGCCAGAAGCCAAAGCTGTCCCTGATGCTGGAGCCAATACTCTCGCACAATTTATTTTTGAAGAAATTATCTGTAGACACGGAACTCCAAAGATTATACTTTCTGACCAAGGAAGAAACTTTATTAGCGAAACTGTACGGATTCTATGTGAAAAGTTTCTCATCAAACATAAATTCTCTTCACCATACCACCCACAGACAAATGGAATGGTTGAAAGACTTAATCGAACATTATGTGAATCTCTCGCGAAAGTAAAAGAAACAGATGATTGGGATTTACACATACCTGCTGTTCTCTTAGCTTATCGAACAAAGAGACATGCTACTACTGGATACACTCCATTCCAGTTAGTTTATGGTAGACAAGCCACGCTACCCATAGAAGCACTTATTCCTGTATATCCTAAAGTAATTAAGGATACAGAAATTAATATACAAGACAGTATATTACAACGAGCTTACGAATTAATAGACAAATTGCCAACCATACAAGAAGAAGCCCGAGAAAATACTAGGAAATCACAAGAAAAACAGAAAAAGTACTTCGATAAAAAGGTGAAAGAAGAAACCTTTGAAATTGGAGAAAAAGTATGGATACAACGAAAAGAAATAGAAATGTCTCGCTCTGCTAAATTTGAGGATAAAAGAATTTGGCCCTTTATAATTCAAGCGAAATTAAACAATAGTGCTTATAAACTTCGAGATATGGAAGGAAAAACCTTACAGAAATATTATAATAGTGATAGACTTGCTAAATATTACGAGAAACAGACATGGGAACCTATAATTGTAATTGAAAATTAGAAATTTCTGGAAGAAATTTATTGTGAAAGGGAGTGACATTTGTGTAAAACTTTGTGCACAAGCCCCATAAAAATCTTCGTATTACACTAACATTTATATAATCCTACACTCCGATTGAAATTTTCCTAAAATATTATCAAAACCCCTAAAATGGAATCTACCACTCTACAACCCAATACTATACTCGCTCTTCGAAACTTTCTTTCTATTTGGAGACAAGACCCTGCTGCCCAATACAATTTAGGAATTTTTAGTCAAAATGTAATCCTATGGGATGACCAAAATCCAGAACAAGTAATTGATGTTACCCCAAAGGAAGAAACAGAACCCCTTGTCGAACTTAATGAATTACTGCGACCATTTGATGAAGACATAGAAGCCCTCTTATCTGAAAAACCGATTGAGAAACATAAAGCGATGACTCCATTGCTAAAAGACTTGACCCAGACTCTTAACCCTCAAAAGACCACCCGAATGAATCCTTTTCTTCGAGAAACTTGGACCGCACAAGTTGATAAGATCCTACAAGACCTACCTAAGTTTAAACAATCTCGCCGAGGACAAAGACAGGCTGTTGAAGCCCATTATTATTTGGGAACAATAATAGAGAAACAGACCGAATATAGAGACCAAATTAGAGAACAAATTCGAAAGGTAAAAGGAGACCGGAAAGCTCAAGACATCTGGAAAGGAGCCCAGAGAATTAGAAAAATCTTCACAATTTGTCCCAAGGACTTAATGTACCAAACCAATTACCTTTCTGTGACCCAAGTGACTAAACTGAAAGATGAAGTTTATGCTGCTCTATTGGAAGAATTAGAGAAGGAATTTACGGAGTAAATTTTCTTAAGGGGACAGAAATGTTATAGAACGATAGTTTATTATATTACCTTATTATTTTATTATTTTATTTTTATTATTATATTTTTATTATTATATTGTATTATATTATTATCTTGAGAAGTTAGAATAGTTGATACCGCTTATAACGATTATCACGCTTATAATGCTTATAACGATTATCATGCTTATAACGCTTATAACGATTATCACGCTTATAACATTTATAACGATTATCACGCTTATAACGCTTATGACGCTTATAACGCTTATGACGCTTATAACGCTTATGTTGCTCTTGTAGATTATAGTGTTTATCATTGTAAATTAACGCTTATAACACTTATTCTAAAATGTATTTAAAGATACAGAATTTCCCTTAGTCAAACTAGACCAAGACACCCCACTTCTCTTATACTTAATATACATCTTGTACTGGGATTTCTTAGGAACAGAAATCTAAGGATAGCCCTATCTTAGATTATTAATAAAGAAACTATTTATCTTAATAACACCAAGTTTATTATCAAGTAATAGTAAAATCAATAATTCCTCATTGAATACTCTCACGAACTGCCCTTAGAGAAGAGTATAATTTCTTACAGACTAAGTAATTATACCTACCTCTTGAATACCGCTATAAACTGATAAAGGATCCCTGTAGCCGTGTCGTTGTTATAGTAAGGAGTAAAAGAAGGCCTCCCTACTGTAACACTATTTTTGTTAAATTCTAAGTATGGGAAAATAATGCCTAATATAATAAGGAAAAATAGTAAATATCGGAAGTGAAGAAAAAAATTTTTCAAAATTTTTAATTAAATATTCAGAATCTTCTAATATAGAAGATAGTATATCAGCTTTTTTAGTGGATAAGGTATTAAAATATGCCAGTAAGGAATAAGATCTTTTCCCAGTAGTAATAACAGATACCATTTCAATAGTAAATCGATCCATCCATTTACATAAATCAATTGGATGATCTTTACCGAGCATGATCCAATATTGTTTCATATCTTTTAACATTTTATTAGTAGCATCAACAGCTTTAAGATTGAAACCAGAAGCGAGCATAACTTGATTAAAGAAATGACGATTATATTTCCAATCTTCTACATTAGCATTTAACCATACACCTCTTTGACCCATTCCAAGTTCGAAAGTGCCTTCAGTTGCTCTCATACGAGATAACCACTTTGATTTAGTATTTAATGAAAGTATTTTATCAAAATATTCAGCACGACATAAGTAAATTTTGCGAGTAGGACCTAACCAGACTTCAAAAATGTCACCATATTTACGTTGAAGTTTAAGAATCCATTCATTATATCTATCACGTTTGTTCCAAAGCTATAAAGTTGATTTAAAAAAATATATATTATTAAATATAATTGTAAATTTACAAAATTAAAACACTTTAAAAAAAATGAAACAAAAAAGAATACAAACAGATCCAATTATAGGTAATGGGAATGGACCCGGGAGTTTGTTAACATGATTAAAATATTTGTAGTAAAAATCACCAATATACAGGAATACTAAAAATATTAAAAAATTTAAGCAATGTCCAAAACTAATCGAAGATAATAGATTTTGAAATAATGCCATTTTATTTTATTCCTTTAAAATTTTTAGTAAATGATATTTGTTTTGCAGAATTAAAAAACATGAAAGATGAAAAGAATTATGAAAAGAATTCATTTTATAAATTTCATCAACTTATTTGAAAGATTTGAAGAGCGTACCGTTATTAAAAAAATAAAAATCAACGCAAATAATAAATTAATATCACCATACCTGGATACAAAAGTATTTTATCATTTTTTCAATGCTTTTGAAAATTAAATGTTAAGCTTATTTTATTTTCTTATCCATCATCATTTGTTTATTTATTATTTATTTATCTTTTTTTTTTATTAAATAAATAAGATGCCTTTTTTGTAAGTACAAATATTAATTTTTAATTGGGTCGTACATACGTATGTACAAATATCAGTTTTTCAATTGGGTCGTACTTACGTATATATTTATGAATATAAGATATTCCCTGGTTACAAAATGTTTTAAACTTCGTTTAAAGTTAAATTACTTTACAAGGAAATTTTTTAATATTCTATTTAAGGTTATATTACTTTACAAGGTAATTTACTTATATAAGTAATTAAATTATAATATATGGTTGATAAAAGTTTTTTAAATCAGATTTGGTGTTCGGAAAAATATTTATCATGAAAAAATTGGAGTATATAGCAAATATGTAACATTTGATAATTTTTTACTTCTCTTTGAATTACTAAATTTCAGTTATTTAACTTTCCTGAAATCAGATTTTGATGATTTAGGGCTTGTTTGAATCGCCTCGACAAGCTGAATATTTTGGTACTAAAATTAGCTCTAAAAAACATCTACCTAGATATTTATCTAACAATAAACCCTAACCCCTGACCTAATACATATATTTAAATTACTAAATTTTAGTTACTTAACTTTCCTAAAACCCGATTTTGACAATTTAGAGCTCATTTGAATCACCTCGTTGAGCTGAATATTTTGATACCAAAATTAACTGATAAACTTCTATCTAGATATTTATTTAACTTAATTAAAATTAAAAAATTAAAATTAACTCAAATATACTATATTAACTTTAAATTGTACTATAAATTAACTCTAAAATATAATATAAATTAATCCTAAATTATACTATAAATTAACCCTAAATTATGTTATAAATAATACCTAAATTATACTATATTAACTTTAAATTATACTATAAATTAACTTTAAATCATGCTATAAATTAACTTTAAATTTAGTGTATAATTGATAAAGTATTTATAGTAGAAATTAAGATAGCAAGTATAGTTCGTAAAAAAAATTCTTTAAAAAATTTTTATTTATAACCTATACCAACCCCTAACATGAAAAAGGACAATATTATCGCTTACCCTAACCCTAACTATTAAAAGGGGATTACTTATAAAAGATAAATTTTATAAGTGTTGCTAACCATGCATACTTTCGTAATTTGTTTTTTGCTTATATCTATACGTACATTACTTAGATATGAGTTTCAACACATATTTCTGTAATACCCAAAAAATTGTACAGTCAACTCTCTTTATAACGAACTAGCGTGTTCTTTAGTGATAAAATAAAGTAAGATAAAATAAAATAAAAAAATTACAAAGTTCATTATAAAGTAATTTACTAAATTTTTTTTATACTGAACTCTATATTAAATTTTTTGTAAAAAAAGTTCGTTGTATAGTGTAAGTTCGTTCGTTATAAAAGGATCTTTATTACTGTATGCCGGTATAGATACATCCTTTTACAAAATATTGTACAAAATGTTAATCAATTAATGATTGAAGTGCATATCATAAATATTATTAAAAATACATATTATTTATTGGAGTTAACTAGGCGTCGCCCCACTGCGTTGTGTTTATACATCGCATCTTAATAATTGACCAATAAAATTTCAATATCAGGTGCAGCGTAGCACAATCAGGAAGGTCAAAACAAAAAACAGTCATTTTGACAAAGTTGCTTATAACTTAAAATTTTACATATGAAACTTTCTTTCACTCTAAAAAATAATTCTTGTAAAATTTAGTATAAAGGCCTATTCCTCCGTGCCCTAACTCCTAATTAACAAAAAGCCCGGTTTATTTATTTACGCGATTATTTAATGATGATCGACAGATTTACCTAATTCCATATCGCTAGTGGCGACGAATAGATTAACAAACATATGATGTAACTTTGATAGTCATCTGATCTAGTCATATGAAATTCACAGCATTGTTGTTACAGTTACACTATTTTTTAAGCTCTACTATAATCAGATTTTGTTTTCGATTATATTTAAGATTTGACACAAGGTGACCTTTTATGCATTTAGCATTGGAATATCGTCTCGCAAATTTATGACTTGTGCTCCGAAAGGTGATTTTGTTCGATAACCCGGGTTAAAAAATTCCGAACGTAAAACCTTTACATAACCCGTATCAATTGATTAAAAAAGTTAAATTTTATCTATTAGAGTTGACGTCATTTAAGGCCACGAAAATTAATTTTTCGTTTTGCATAACATGGTGTTCCAAAATTCCAGTCTGCGGGTCATAATTTTTTTCTTTTTTTTTTACAGCTGATTTGAAAATTAGTGGGACACATGATGAATTTTGGTAATTATTTTTCGGTAATAAAAGTACAATATAATTTTCCAAAACATACAGCGATAATATATCGATCGAAAATTATATTATCGAACAACTATACTGCAGTACTGTTATTACCGAAATCAAATCAGCTGTAATCTACTGTAAATTAATAAGTTCATGTACTTGGAATCAGAAAATTTTGTATTTTTTTCGGATCTATCGGGTAATTCCGGAAATTAAGGTCACCATCGGGCGAAATCAGAGAAAAAATTAAATAGCAAAAACCGATTAATTTGGCACAATTGAAATTAAAAAAAAAATTATTTTGAAAAATTGGGTCGACGGGTTATGCAAAACGAAAAATTAACTCTGCGTGGCCTAATGCATACTTTTTCTAAATTATAAACTTCTTGTAGAACGAAGGAACTTAAGTTCAGACAATAGAGGGAAATATGGGTTCTGGAGAGGTGTAAATAGGGCTGTTAATCGGTCCGGTCCGGACCGACGGTCCTTCTGTCCGTCCAGGGACCGGGCCGGTCCAGTCCTTTTTAGGACGGACCGAAAGGACCGTCGGTCCTAATAGTAAATATCAAATAACTAAATATTATCTTGATAATACGCATTTTGAAACAACTATAAAATGTTGTTTTTGGTTAAAATTCAATTACAAACCCCTTAGTTGGTTAAACAATATTAAACCACGTTTAAAGTATAATGTGAACGGGCTGTTGTTAATGTTAATAAAATAGAGATATTTATTAATGACAGCAATGGCATGATCAGTTGATTTACAATTTGCACTGTATTTGTGCCTATGGGCATTATTTTGGAACACAAGTTTGAAACAAGCTAATGATTAATTTAGCCGAGAATTTTTAATGATAAAAATTATAATTTGCATTCTACTCAAATTAACTATTAGCTTGCCTCAAACTCGTGATCCAAAATGCAAATATAGTAGATTGTTTAAATCTGAAATAAGTGTGATCTGCTCAATCCGCATGTAAGTAATGAATGTACCATTATTGTCAAATATCGGTACACATTTATAAGGATTTATGTATAATGTGGATCATCTGGATTTAAAGATTACAACGCCAAAATATCGCATACTAAATTTGGGGGATGGCTAAAGCCATGTACCCACGTGATTTTTGGAAATTTTAGTTAAAATTCGTATTAGAGTCTGTTTAGCATTAGGGTCGGAGTTAGAGTTAGGATCAATATAAGTAAAATTACCTTCCCGACATTTTTTATTAATGGCCCAAGATAGGTTTAGAATGCCGTTTTTATGTTCTTGCGTTTTTTTTTGTTTTTTGACTTCTTCGGGCTGATCCGTGTAAACAAAATTTACGCGACTCCGTTTGGTTGATTTACACGAAAATGTCACGTGGGTACATGGCTTTAGACGACCCCTAAATTTGGCTAATTTATTTTGAAAATCAAATTTGCATACTTTCTATTAAGCATATTAGCATATTACGGATAATTAATTATTGTTGAAACTTAATGAAAAAAATTATTGTTCTATTGTGATGTTAAGATAGTAATACTATAGTTGTAAATTTAAAAAATTCATCATACTGAATGGCATAATTCTAATAGCATTCAAACTACGATTGGAAATAACCCGATACTAGTATACTTTATTTTTATTTTTTTTTTATTAAATATATTAAGTTTATAAATTTTTAAGTGTTTGACAGACATGTAAATGCTAACAATATTTTATTAATAAATATATTTTTTCAATACAAAAGTAACATCTAATCGTTTTGTTGATTTACGTTAATTTTTTCATATATTAAGACAATTCTTGTCTTGAATCAGTACAAGATTGAACATTTGGCATGCCCAATTATGATTATATTATTAACCCAAATCATCAAATCTTAAATGGTTAAAAGTGACAAAATATCTTTTTAACTGATTTAAACTATAATATTCATATTTACGAAGTTAATTAAATGAGTTATTTTGCTATATTAATATACTATATTATTTTCTAATCCATAATTTATGTATAACTAAAATTATCAAACGTATTAATATCATATAAGCAAATATTATTAATTTGAAAAGCTTATTGTAATTCTTTATACTGACAAACTTAATTTCACCGTTATAGCAAAAAAGTATTATATTGATCATCGGTCCGTCCGGTCTAGCTCTATTCGGTCCTATTTCGGACCTGGACCGCGCCCGGTCCGGTTTTTTAAAAGACCGGGCGGTCTTTTAACCGAGATGGACCAGACGGACCGATTAACAGCCCTAGGTGTAAATATGGTAAAAAAATTTTTCAAATCAAATATCAAATAATTTTACGCAATAAAATTAGGCGAATAAGTTCAGCGTGTGTTGCATATTTATGCTAATTATCAGCTTAAATGCAAAATGGATGTTTAATATTAGAAGCGACTAAACCATAAATAAAGGTTAACTCACTAATAATTGAATATAAATAAACTTGGAGTTTTTACACTTACGATTCTTCTCCTATTATTAAATTTCATTAAAATGAATGTTGAAAGTACTAATTTTAATAATACAAATAAAAAAAAATGAATCGCAAACGAAAAACAAAAAGATTTACAGAAGCCAATGAGGAGCGAGAATTACGTCCCAAATCATACATATTTTTTTGAAATTTAACGAATAACTCTCCACGAAATGGATATACGTTACCTAAATAAATAGAATGGAGAGTATTATAAATAAATGTGTTGATTAACAAGATTCTTAAAAACATGCTCATTTATAAAATTATTTAATATAAACTAAACCACATACTAATTATAATTATATAGAAAATTAATATTTAGCAGTGTATAGCAAGATAAATTTGTATTTTTCAATATTGTTAAATTGTTTGAGTGCCATAGTGATGGCGCAAAAAATTTGTTGGTCCCCCTGATCATCGAGCAATCCGACCAAAACTTAAGCTCGGAAAAATACCTAAGTCAAGTTGATATAACTTTTTAAAATTTTGTTTAAATAAACCAGTTATACGTATCTATTTTTCCGAGCTTAAGTTTTGGTCAGTCCGATTGATCCGAGGATCACGGGACCGACAAATTTTTTGTGCCATTATTAATAGTACTTATATATTAATAATTCATATACATATGCTTGTGTCTCATCTACCTTTTTTTATTTGTATGTAATACAAGTTAATGTTAATATAGTTAATAATTCATAAACATATGCTTGTGTCTCGTCTACCTTTTTTTATTTGTATGTAATACAAGTTAATGTTTATATAGTTAATAATGATAGGCGGTAACAGAAAATTTTTTTTCATCACAACGTGATTTTCATAGTGACAACATTTCTGACGGTTACATTCCCAATTAAATTAGGTTACTTTTATCTGTTTTTTAATTGGCATGTACTGTACGTAAACTTAAAAAAATTAAAAAATTAATATTTAGTAAAGAGAAAACAGGTTTATATATAGAGAGAAAATCTTTTAATATGACTCGTGTAATTATACCAACTGCGTCCCTCTAGAAAATGGGTTTAAAAAATATATATAATTCGTGTTTTTCTAAATTTCCTTATACAATGAAATTACTTAATATGGCAATATTTCCTAATTCATTTAATGTTTTATTTATTACATAAATGGATAGATATTCTATATTATCAAAATGATAACTCGGAATATGTTTATATGGTAGATCCATCAATCGTACACAAAAAAAAAAAAAAAACAAAATATTTATAAATAATCTTTATTATTTATTGTTTCTTTTTTTAATAATAAAATTTTATAATCTGATATATATTTATTATGATATTTATTATTTTTTTAATAATTTTTATAATCTGATATATTTATGGGCGAATCTATTTGTAACCGTTGTCACGGGAAATTTTGTCAGGTGTCAAAATTTCATCGATCTGCCACCACGTGAATTGTGATGATCGTACGTTACCCGGTTCGATGACTACATTTTGGTGATCGTACGTTACCTGGTTCGATTACGCGAATCATTACTTCATTTTTATTTCTTATTTCGTTTTTCTTCCCATTACCTCATTTTTATTTTTATTTCACTTTTCTTCCCATTACTACATTCAATGAAAGTTTAAGCGTTAGTTCACATTACAATTACTTCATAATCTGTAAACTCACTTGAGTTATTTCATTTTTACCGTGAGAATTGTTGAAGAGGATAATGTATTTAAAGGATAATTCCCACTGGAGTGCAAAGGAGGAATTTACGCATATGTAACATATAACCTGTAATAAATAGAGATGCTTCACTGTTAATAATAAATATGCAATAAAGCTTGCTTTCCTTTAATAAATATATACTCTCCTTTATCAATTTTATGTTCGCGGCCCAAAGCTAAATTAGGCAATATTATCATTAAGCTCTCCCCGAACCGTGACATTCTGGTGCCGATTGTGTGGAATGATTGTTTTAATCCCACACCTTCTTATAAGAAAAACGGTGTTATTAAAGCTTAAATTATGTGGAAAAGTATGTCGAATCTGATAGAAAATGGTAGTACGGTCTATGGAAACGGAAGTCCCTACGTGAACAATAATGGGTTAGAAAATGAAAAACAACCCAATAACTCGAATTACCAACTCCAACAACTGTTTCAAGAAATGGTGAACGGTTTGAATCGAACACAAGAATCCCAAACGAATTTGGAGGAACAAACCTTTGTGAAGATCCCGACCTATGCAGGAGGAAATCAGGACCCAGTCGAATGGCTAGATTTGGTTAACAGCGCTTTCGAGGCGAATAAAATTGTGGGCGCAAGAAAGCTTGCTGTTGGAAGTGCCAACTTGACGGGCCTAGCTTCGTATTGGTGGGAAGATCGAAAAAGTAAAGAACCAAGGATTCTATACTGGGATGATGGGTGTGTTCAAGACCAAAGCTTCGTACACCAGTTTCTTTCAAATTTTTGTACTCCATTTTTAATGACCCAGTGGAGCACAGAGCTATTAACCCGAAGGCAAGGTGCCTTGGAAACGGTAGACCGATATGCCGCCGATATGTTGATGTTATTTCGTCGGTTAGAAAGAGTTGGAGACCAGTACTCTGAGAGTACGCAGGTTGAAAAGTTTGTGCAAGGCCTCCGTACCGAACTGTTGTTGACCGTTCAACCGTTTATGTTGAGTACCCTTTTTGAAGCTATAGAAAGGGCCCGAAATTGCGAAATAATGATTGCGCGTTACTGCATGTGGCTCTCCTGCAGCTTATGATTTGGCATCTAACACGATGGTAGCACCCCCACAGTTGACCCAAGTAGTGCCTCCTCCGACACCACGAGTAGTAACCCCTGTGCCCCCTATAATAAAGAGCCACATTGAACAAATGGTTTCTTTACTTAAAAGAGGTCGTCTCCGCTATGACTAGCAATGATGATACTTATAATTGGTCCTACCCCTCATTTGTTAAAAGTGACCAAAAAGAAGTTAAATGCCCTAAGGCAACTACTGCTTCCCGAAGTAAATTAAACGGTCACGTGGGCGAGAATAAAAATAAGGGGGAAAAGGAAATGAAGATTGACGACTCTTCAGTAAAGCTAGACCCAGTCGATAAAACTTGGAAGGAGACCTCGACAAAGAAATCAAGGAAACAAGAAGATGGAAGACCCGAAAGTAGTAAACATAGGTCTCCAAGTAGACATATAGATATTTGTCAAAACAACGGTAGTAATCAGAAAGAGAAAAATAAAAAGGATACAGCTGATAATCGTAGAGTAATGGATAATCTAGAAGATCCGTTGGTCGACGTTCGGACCTTGTTTAACCATGGACGTGACTTTCGAAATGGGGTTAGAAATAAAAGGACTAAACATAAGGCATCTAATAATAGTCAAACATCGGTACCTACCGTGGATAACCTTTTTCATTGTTACCAAAATGAAATAGAGGCTGGAAAGGATAAATCTAAGGAATTCATTGGTTACCAAAAATCCGACAAGGCCAACCATGATAACGGAGCACATGACTTTAACTATCGTTATCAAAATAAAATAAAAATTGGAAAAGATGAACACAAAATATTTAATAAGCGTCGAGGCCCGATAAATATAAATTTTGCCAGCCGGATTAAAGCGAAATATAACCCAAGAGTGACAGTAGAATGGTTGTGAAATAATGGCGTAATAATGATGGTAATGTATTTGTCTTCAACCAAGGGAAGGTGGATGAATCGCATGACGAAAAAGGCAAATGTCAAGCATTCGTTAATAATCAAAAATTAGCAAAAACGAATCATGCTAAAGGAATGAACGGCTTTGGTTATACTTACCAGAATGGGACCGAAATTGAAATACACGAACCTAAGGCATTTTTCGACTATCAAATGCCTGTAAAATCGGATTGCTCTGATAGGTCGTGTAATCTTGGACGACGTTGAAAGTGGAATAGGAGTTGAGGTAAACATATGTAAGGCACACAATTATTATCAAAAATCCGCTATAGATAAACGCGAAGCTTTTGTGTGGCATACGAAAAATGTTCAAGGAATTTTGGGAAGGACAGATGATTTAGAAGTCTGCCATCAAAAAGAAATAGATACAATTAAAGGTGAAGGAGCCGCATCTGAATGGGATCCGAAGTCTACTGAAAGTGTAAAACAAACCGAAAGATACAAGACGGTCGAAGCTGCGTGTAATGCCTGGAGGACTAAAATTGAATTGTATAAGGTTCAAACCAATTCGATTAAAAGTGAAAGGGAGTTGCCGGAACAAAAAAAGGATGACAATAAAAGAGAAGCATGCGGAGAAAGTCTTGAAGATGTATGTAAGACGTGGATGTTGAAAGTCGAGAATATCAGGCAGAAACGAGGAATGCCGCAGAGTGATATGATATATGAGATTCCCGGTACGAATAAGAAGCATAAAGGAAATAATATAATCCTTGAAATTGTAATAAGGCCCCGAAAAAAGAAGATTAACGGATGTGAAGCCGCAGAATTAAGAATTAAGAAAAAGAAGAAAAACTTACCGGATAGATCCAAAGAAATCCGAAGTTGTCATGTGACTTCCGAGTTTCGAATTCAGAAGATCTTCAGTAGGGATGATACTGGTAGACAGCTACCATTCGTCCACAATAACCTTGGTGATCGTGGAAAAAAGAAAGGCGTAATGGAAACGTATAAAAAAAAAAAAACTCAAGGAAAGGATCTTGCAGCTATCACGTGGATCAAAAAAAAGGGTCTTGGAATTGTCCCGCAGTCAACCTGGCGGACGAATCACCAAGAGGAAATTTTTAATGATTCGACGGAGCTCATCGTTTAGAGGGAGAAGATGTCACGGGAAATTTTGTCAGGTGTCAAAATTTCATCGATCTGCCACCATGTGAATTGTGATGATCGTACGTTACCCGGTTCGATGACTACATTTTGGTGATCGTAGGTTACCCGGTTCGATTACGCGAATCATTACTTCATTTTTATTTCTTATTTTTTAATGATTCGACGGAGCTCATCGTTTAGAGGGAGAAGATGTCACGGGAAATTTTGTCAGGTGTCAAAATTTCATCGATCTGCCACCATGTGAATTGTGATGATCGTACGTTACCCGGTTCGATGACTACATTTTGGTGATCGTAGGTTACCCGGTTCGATTACGCGAATCATTACTTCATTTTTATTTCTTATTTCGTTTTTCTTCCCATTACCTCATTTTTATTTCTTATTTCGTTTTTCTTCCCATTACCTCATTTTTATTTTTATTTCACTTTTCTTCCCATTACTACATTTAATGAAAGTTTATCACATTACAATTACTTCATAATCTGTAAACTCACTTGAGTTATTTCATTTTTACCGTGAGAATTGTGTTGAAGAGGATAATGTATTGAAAGGATAATTCCCACTGGAGTGCAAAGGAGGAATTTACGCATATGTAATATATAACCTGTAATAAATAGAGATGCTTCACTGTTAATAATAAATATGCAATAAAGCTTGCTTTCCTTTAATAAATATATACTCTCCTTTATCAATTTTATGTTCGCGGCTCAAAGCTAAATTAGGCAATATTATCATTAAGCTCTCCCCGAACCGTGACACCGTGGTTACAGTTCCGAGCCAATCAAATTGCTAGATTAGGTATGACAAAAAAATTCAAAAAATTACAAATCGCAATAACTTCAAATTGTGCCTATGAAACCAATATTTTTTCTAGCTAAAAATGCTTCTTAAGGTGTTTTATTATATAATAAACCTTCTACTAACTCTAAAACTAACCCTAACCCTTATCTTGTTACTGTCACCGTCGGTGACAAGCACATTTTTTCTATATTTATTATTTTTTTTTTTTAGTAATAATTTTTTATAATCTCATTTAATTTAAATAATTAAATTTTTAAGAATGCAAACAGTTTGGGATGGGTATTAACAGAAACGAAATTTTCGCTTGTATACATACGGAATCGGGTATTTTTAATACCCGTGATCATGATCTTGTTATAGTGATGGGTATTCTTGGCGTTATTACTAGACAAAAATTTTGGTTAATTCTATATACTATCGGTATCCGGTATATACCGGTTTATTAAATTTTTTGCATACGATAATATACTGCTTATTCAGTAATAAATTCAACAGATTATTGTCAAGATCTACAAATTTCTTCCCCAACGTTTTCTTTATTAGTGACACAAGATAAGTCTGGCTTTCGTATCTTGCATTTGTCGTGCTTTTTCGCAAATTTAATATTTCCTTGTTGATTAAAATTTGTATTATTATCTGCTTGTTGCACTGTCATCTTTAAAATATGGTCTAATAAATGTTATCTGTTATCAAATTATCACTATACTAGGAAATTATGAAAATTGAAGTTCAAAAGGTTATTTATTTTTTGATACACATAGATATCGGCCTCTATACTTGGGGAAGTCCATTTAGTGTCCTTTATGATCTTCCATGTTTATTGTAATAATGAAAAAATATTTTATTTATGATCAAAGATCGTTTTTGTTTACCTTTTGTATACGCATAGTACCAGGAAATAAGGCTATTGTTTTGTAAATCTTGAATAAATGTTGATCTAAATATATGGTATCACTTAATAATACATAATTATATATCACATATTACGCAAAAAAAAAATAGTTAATAGTTTTGTATATTACGTTAATTAATTATTTTCAATTTAATAACATTGTAATGACAAGTTCGTCCATATTCGTGAAACTTCTGTAGTTCGAATGTAATTGAATCTTTTTTTTTTTTTTTGGTTCAGGTAACATACACCAAGAAAACTTTATTAGCAATCTAAAATTTGAATAATATTGATAACACTAATGACATTAATAATGTTAATGTCATTAATTATGTTATAACTTAATGACGCTAATAACGTTAATGATGCTAATAATGTTAATGACGCTAATAATAACACTCTTAATAATAATAATAATAATAATTAATGATAATAATTAATGATAATAATTAATGATAATAATAATAATATGATAATAATAATGATAATAATGATAATAATAATAAAGCCAATAATAATAATGTTGTAACAAATTATTAGTTATATAGGGTAACATATAAAACGAACATATAAAATGAACTGATATAAGACGTACATATAAAAATGAACAAATATGGGCCAAGTTCATTGGTTGATGTAAATCAGGTGATTGGAGAGAGTCATTCAGTGTTTTGATTGGTTGATCATTTTTCGGGGGATGAACTTCAGCTGTGTGATATTAACCGAAAAATTAACTTCGAATGGCCTTAAATGTTAATTTAACAGTTAACCCTTCCTTCTATTTTTATTTTTAGATGAAAGTCTTCCTGAAATTTTATGCCAGTAAAAAGAACCAACTACTATATCTAAAATAAAGCATTATATATTTACTAGTATCTTAATCTATTTTTAAATTAAATTACATTAATTTGTCAACAATTTCTTTGAATTGTGTCATTCGATTATTTATTAATACTACAACGTAATCAATAGCCTCTCGTAATTAATATTGATTTGAGCGTTGTAAAACTACAATAATATTATCAACTTCACATTCCTTTGCTTCTTTATGAGTGAATAAAGATCATTAATAAAACATATATGATCATTGCAATAATTCATAAGACTTTGCAACTCTAAACTATCGTACAAAAGTTGAATTCTGAGCAAAATTAAACCTTGTTATTACCGCCCCTAAATTTCTACAGATCTATGATATATTCTTCTATGGGATTAGGAATACAATGCGAACATTTATTATGTAAATTCAAATAACATGCACCAATAAAATGAAATAGTATTGCTAAATTTTAATCTCCATGGTTCATTAGTTTTTTTCTTTCTAGCCCATACATTCCGTAAAACAATAGCGATTGCCTTTGAAATAATTCTGATTGTGGATTATCATCTAAAATATTCTTGAATTTATCAAGTAATATCTTTATTTCTTCTGGTTTTCCTTTTATATCTTCCTTTTTTTATCGACCAAATCATCAATAAAAAAAATATCCAATTAAAGAAAATAACAGCAAGACAATGCCTTTCAAAGATTACATTTGAAAATATATGACAAATAAGTTAATCAAATTTGCCCAATTTAAATTCTTTATTCGTAGCCTTTCATAATTACTGTAATTCAAACTTCATTCACTTTTGATGCTTCTTTTTCTGTAACATTGAGCATGACCGAAATCCCACATGCATGGATGGTTACACAAGATTTTTTATATATTAAAATCATATAGAGGGGAATATACGTCATAAGGTAACACATGAAGGACATGCGGGTTTTCTATGAAACTTCACCAGTTTATTCTTCTGTTGATATATGAATATAGTGTAGAGACCGATCCGAGTAATCCGCATTCTGCTTAACTTTTACTAGACACACATTTTTACTAGTAAATTGTTATAAAGTAACGTAATACACAAAAAACTTTGAATTCTGTTACTTTTTCGGCACTTTTGGCTTATAAAATTTCAACAGCCAGTTCACAAAGGTACCACAATGAAGAACTTACTATAATTTTACGAACTAAGTCAGATAAGAAAACCGGTTTAGTTGTTATTTATTGGTTTTCATTTATATCGATATTACCAAAAATTATTTGGCTAATTTTTGCCTCCAATTTAGTCCAATTTCTACAAAACTTTACTGGGATGTTCTATGGCCATAACGTAGTTGTTTTGTCAAAACACATCTAACGCATCTCACGATCTGTATGACTTTCATAAGGCACGAGTATGAATGTATAAATGTATATA